>CM038675.1:518149399-518678200 GCA_021605145.1 Aegilops bicornis
GGGCCGCGAGGCTCGATGGCGGCGGTATCCAACGATGGAAGGGTGATCTCTCGCTGGGTGTAGATATCCATGAGACGCCACAGACTACCGGTGTGGTGGATGAGGACGATCGATTGGCCTTCATGCCCGCCCAAAGAGTGGCCGCGCATGAAGGACAGTGGACGGGTAGTGGTAGCATGTCGAGGGGCACCACGGCAACCTCCGTGAGGATCATCAAGTCGGTGTCCGGGCCACCTGCGAGGATCGGGCATCGACAAAGGTGGTGTCTTGAAAAGAGCCAGCCAGTTGCAGACGAGTAGACCGTACAAAGACACCGAGCATGCGACCAGACAGACGGTGCTGAGTAGGTCCATACGACTACAGATCTGCTCCAAGAGAACATCGGGGAGGGAATTCCAATCGCGGCTCTGCGTGTCGATCGGTTCTGCCATTGGGGTTTTCGGTGCTGCGAGCCGGCCGGGAAGTGGATTCAAGCGGGCGAGTGAAGAAGCTTCTCCTCGTGTGGCCGAGCAAAGGAGCGGGGATATGGTACGCGAGCTACCAAGGAAGATGGCGCCAGGCGGGCGATGGCGGGGTAAATGGTGTGCGGCCGACGATGGGGAAGAGAGGAGGAAGAAGAAGAGAGGAGGAAGAAGAGTGGAAGATGGGGAAGAAAGTGCATTAAATCTCAATTCTACTAGTACTACTACCGGGATATAGGCACCGCCCTTCGAGTGTAAATAGTTACACCGATGACATGTGGGTCTACCGCAAGAGGGCCCATATGTCAGTTAATGGAGGACAGAGGTGCGTAGGCGTATTTGCGGAAGCGTGCTCTACTCGAAAACATGATGGCGGTACTGGGTAAGGCTGATTTAGTAACACCAACACGCTGGTTCAGCTTATTAATTATGTGTCCCATCTGCTGCAGCGTGTATTGTCACTTCACTGCGAAGACTAGTTGAATAGTTCTCTCTGGCCGAGATGGGGAATAATGGATCGCGAGGACTTCCTTTCTCTGATACCCCTATGCCTCTACGCTCATTTCACTCATTTTGCTCCATACCTAGTCACTTGTTGAAATCTGTAGAAAGACAAATACTCTGTATTTGGGAACAGAGGGAGGCTTTTACTCCGTACTATTTGGGAACAGAGGGAGTATCCCCATATGGAGGGAACAGAGGAAGCTTGAAATATGAACATGTCAATTGGAGGCAGTAAGCCCCATGCATGCATGCATGCAACATGCAACACTCACACGTACTCCACATGGACACACGCAACACTCACGCACCCATGCGGCACACAGCACACGACGCAACACACACGCTCACGCTCAAGTGCTCAACCTACTCCCTACGTCCGTGAAAGACTGTAAATTTAGAGATTTACACATTGACGAGGGTATAATCAACGCCCAAAAGTAGCAGACTTATGTGTGCATGCAACCATTGAGATGAGAAGATTAAATGAAGGCCGTTGCATGTTGTAATTAAGGATAGACATGTAGCCTATACCTACAGCACAAGTTGGTGCATTAGTCAATCAATATCGATTTAGATTAAAGGTTAAATGCATTGGAAGTGTAGATGTACATCATATACTACTACATCATGTTTTATAGCCGATGTAAACTCTTTGTTGGAAGACCGAGGGAGGACACGTGCATGCACTCACATACACAGCCAGGGCGGGTCGGGCGCAAGGGTTGGACTCGTGTCGCGCCTGCGTAAAGTTTTGTTTAACTGATTTCTTTACTCTGCCAACTGACAGGTGGGACCCAGAAACCAGTTGACAATTTAACCAGTTAACAAAGTGCCACGTCGACTATGTGGCCGGTCAGTAGGGTGCAATACGGTGCTCTATGATGAGCTAGTGATCGTATAATCGACGCAAAACTATATATAGTGACCGTAAAGAGCGTATTGTTACATATGTTGACCGCCAAAGGTATTTTTCTCGTTTCAAATTAAGCCATATTAATCGGAAAGGACGCAGTATGGACTACTACTAGTACTAGTACTGCTTTGATGTGTCCCGTCAACTCGCCAAACGAGGAGAAGCTTGCTTACTACGCCTCTCCCTCGCCCACGCGCGCGGTGGTTCACAGGACGAGGAGATGGTTTTGACTACAGCGCCCTCTACCTCTCCCTCTCCCTCTCCCTCGCCCTCGCCCTCGCCCTCGCGGTGGATGTGCAGCAGTTCAATCAGTGTCAGATTGCCAGAAGCATATTGTACTGTAGTATCATCATTGTTGGACCTTCCGAAGAGGCGAAGAGTCAGGTGCAAGGTTCACATGAGTACGAACTGTTGAACCTCCCAAAGAGGCAAAGTGCCAAGCGCAAGGTTTTATAGGAGTTGTCGTCCTAGTAGGAGTGTACTACAACTATAGCGAACGATGCTACTGTATGATGCCGCCACGTCACGTATATCCAAAGTTGTGCCACCTTTTTTTCTCAAAGAGCGTTTTGGAGCCCGTGCAACACAAGTTCTAAAGGACAAATGCCAGTATGCCACACAAGTTGCACGTACACATAACAGATTTACTAGTAATAAATTCTAAAGGACAAATGCCAGTATGCCACAAAAGTTCATCTCCAATTCATGTGATAATTTTGTGCACGACTAGTCTACATATATTCACATCGCTACCGTTCATAATTACCGTACTCCACTTACACGTCATAGATGGGCTACATGTCCTCCTCCAGGTTCCAGTCCCAGGTGTTCTTCATGGATGGCACGATCCATAGCGGTGGGCAACGGGACTCATTGTCGCAGCTTTCTAGTCCGGTTCCACACGATGGAGACTCATCCAAGCCAAGCGGCATAAATCGTGATATCATGTCCCAAAGATGTCGTTCATCCGGTGCGACCGAAGACACAACCATGCTTCATGAGCGGAAGGCCTTCCGTGTCGTGCCACGGAAGGTGGCATCCGCTTCACAATGGGGTAGCTGTCCCCGATGAAAGCGAGTACTCTCCAAGAGTGTTCCTCGGCACCCACGTAGCATCACAGGGTCGAACTGGCGCCCGTTCATCCGTACACGCGGCATCCCAGATCTGGACACATGGTGACGTACATAGTCAAGGTCCATGCATAATAATGTTGTGCTCAAATATGGCGGTCGAATACTGTGCAGCAAATAGTACTACTCCGGTATAGAGGAAGTAAAATAACCGACTTATTATATATAGCCACTCTTGGCTACATGGATGAGATAGTAAGACATGGAAAAACAAAAATGGTGGTAGCTAGTGGGTTCAAGTCTTCAAGGGCCTAGCTAGCTATACGCGTCCTCCAAGGTAAAAAGTACTCCTACTAGTACTACTAAGTATACTACTAGTACAACAATGAAAGAGAAGGCGAGAGGGTTAAAAAATGGAATACCTGCGTAGATGGTGACGATCCGATCCTGGTAGATTGTGTGACCATGTTGCACATCAGTGGTACCATGGGTAATGATTGCTAAGATAATTGATCCCAATATGCCAAAGTCAGCTACAAGGTTCCAGGTTAGACCGAATCGCGGATGCAAATGCACATCCAGGATCAACGATCTTATTTTGATCGGGGGATGACTGGTCCCTGCAAAATAATGGAGTACCGTTAGGGATGCAAATGATGGTTTGTGCATTCCGTTTGTAATCTCCCGTACCGTCGTAGGATGGCAACCAGATGAAACAAGTCCCCTGGCTTGTCACCGCAAAGATGCGGCCTAGATGGCGCACGGCATCTTCGAACGCGAGTGGTAAAAATCTGCCACCGCCAACATGCGCCAGCCTTTGCCGTTACTGCCTCTTGCATTGATGGCAATCCTTATGTTGAACACCGCGATGAGATAGTAATAAATCGCCAGCTGTCGCTTTGTCGGCGGGTCCGCAATTGCTATCTTCTTCAATCTCATGTAGGCATCATCATACGTATTCAAGCCCAGCCAATCCGGAAGGCCGATCCCAATGGTGGAGAAGGGGTCTACCGGAACGAGCGCACTGCTGTGGATGTTGTGCAAAATGATGGTGGTATCCGGCCGGAGGTATGCAAGCCAATCTTCGTTCGCACCGACCCAGACCTATTTATAAGACGGTGGGCAGCGGAGAAACTACGGGATGGAAATGGAATAACTAAGTACTACATGATCAAACTCCATTACTGACCTGCTCATCGGACAAAATCCGACTACCTCTCAACATCGGCAACTCTAGCGGAGTCAACGTGCAACCATGGCCGAGGAGCGGTGGACTGTTCGAAGGATTGTCCCATAGAAGAACCTTCTCCTCGAGGACGCATGGAAGACCAGCAAGCATGGCCTTTTCCCAAGCCTGTTTAAGCAGCGTCTTGAGAAAGTTGGTGCAGGAAGCACCGAGTCTTGTGGCGGTGAGGACGTCGGAGCGGCGTGCGATTTCTCCCAGAGGATCGTCGTCCAAGGACTCCCAGCCCCAACAAGGAGGAGAACCGCTTGGCGAATCCATGGGAGCAGTGACGAACTGCCTTCTCTTCGGGAGGAGGGGAACTGGCGAGGAGGAGATAAGAGCGTAGTAACCGCAGGGCCTCGTCCCTTCCAACTGTAGATCGTTCCTCAGCGAAGGGGTGAGGCTATTATTTACTACTAAGTACTAGCATTATGGAACGTTATGGGATTGCATTATACTTTAAATAATAGCACTAGTAAGAAATTTTTGGCACTAGGTAGTAGTTTTTGGCGTGGATTAAGAAATTTTGGGTATGTTTTTGCCATTTTTTGTACACGCCAACTAGTGTCAAAAAACGTCTTAAATTATGTGACAGAGGAGTCCGTACTCGTACTGTAGCAGTACTAGTACTACTTTTCTCAACTAATAGTGCGATGTACTATACTTCTAGTCTAGTCTACTAGTAGTATAGTGCACCAGTTTTGAACTCTTGAATATCAGGGCCAAGGAGCTACAGTTGGAAGTGGAGGGTACTACTGTTCTCTAGAACCATCGCTGTACTATCAATGCAGGGGAGGTACACCTGCGTAGTGGCCTAGTGGGTACTCTCGGTGCTCTATTTAGCCGCTCCTCTCACGTAGCTGGCCTACTCAGCCGCTCCTCTCACGCACACACGAGCAGCTTGTTTATCGGCTGACAGTTCTTTGAGGCGTAACATTTGAGTTATTTGATACAACGAGACTAGGCTTTTCGCTTCCATTTGTGGAGGTGTAATGTATCTCGTCGAACTTTGTTAGTAGTTCCTTCTTTATGAATGAGATGAAGCAAAGCTTTTGCCTCCGTTTAAAAAAAACACGTCAAGAGGAGTTTCTTTTATAGTAGAGCCGACAATGGAGTGAAGTCCATGCGTGCAACGCCACAAGCTACAGAGTAGTAGTAGAGCACTTTACATACAGAGCCATATTGCATAGTTCCCAGTGCCCCGCCAGGCTTTTCCGACTCCTCGGGCTTAATTGGGAGGCGCTAGTTTAAATATGCTACTAGCTGATGAGGAAGCTGCAAGCAAGGTGCGGCTAGGGCGAGCACGCGAGCCACGGGATCTTTGGGAAAGAAAACCCGTTCACGTGGCTAGGCTGTCCAAAGGCACCCAGATTAGGGGGCCGCACGTCCGTTTGACTTCAAAACTCAAACTACCCGTAAAATATTGGCTCGCAGCAAAGTGTAGTAGTACTACTTTTTTTTTTAAAAAAGGCCGCCGTGTGTTCGGCGGGATCGAACCCACAAAGCAGGTATACACTCCGCGACCACTAGTAGTACTCGTTGAGTACAACGCAACCTAGAATCGCCTTTTTGTCGCTAGTAGTACGTACATTGTTCCTTACAAGAAACCCCTAATAATGCAAGAAACCACTAAAATGCCAAGAAACTACTACCACTTGCATACGTGGCAGACTTAAGATAAGACTACCTTATCAACCATTGTACATGCTCTTACCAACAAAAATCCTCGAGTGACCTCCTACCTCCGGCCTGTCCACTTAGTCATCCTCGGCCATGGGACGCAGCTACCACCGCCGGCAGAAGGCGGGGTCAAAACCGCTGGCGGTGCAGAGCCCATGTTGCGGCAGCCCGGATGCCAGCTCCGTCCGGTGCTCGCAGCCGCTAGCTAGCCAAGATAGCTCCGTCCAGCTGCTTGTATGCAAGGTTTGCTAGCTAGATTGGCACGGCAGCGCGACGACTTGCTCGTGCGCGCCGCGCTAAGGCCAGCCATCTAGCTCGAGCGAAGGCGGTAGCGGCTTGCTCGCTAGTGGGTCACACTCGGCCAGCCTGCCAACCCGTCACGGAGGCCAACGGCGTCCGCCCGTCCGGGCAGAGCGGCGGCCAACTCGCTCATCACCGGCGCCACCGACGAACACGCATCAAGATCTTGTTTGAAGTAATGTTCAGGAAAAATAATGATTTGAGGGGAATAACAGGATATAAGGTCGATGTGGGTCCCTCATGTCAATGGTCAAACAAAATGTGTTGGTTTAAGCTGCCTCACAAGACGGACGTGCGGGCCAACCCATCATAAATGGGTTTAAACGAACCTAATCGGTAGGAGTACTAGGTAGTAGTTTTGGCGTGGATTAAGAAATTTTGGGTATGTTTTTGCTATTTTTTGTACAATGATTCTTCCTAGGGCTGGTTGAAAGTGGTAGTTTTTGTTAAATACTCTACATATTGTAAGTAGGAGCGAAAGTTAAGCTTTGAAGCCAATAAGCAAGGCTAGTTACATAGTGCATATGTGTACATGATTGAAAGTAAATATCAACCATGAGTGACTATATCTTGATGGAAAACTCAAAACTATGGAATACTAGGAAAAAATGCATGGTTGGAAATACTAGCAATGTTCATGTCCGTTGTAAATCTAATCATAATTAGAATAATACTTATTCACAAACTTGGTACAAAACACCATAATTTTGATATACATATGTCACTAGTGTTATTTTATGTTTCAATTTAGAATATTTTCGTTGGGCTGTTTTGGTGAGGTCGGGGAGGGATGTGGTTGGTTTTAAGATACTAATTATGGGTTTTTCGCAAATTGGTAGACAAGTGGGATGTTGGTGAGAAAAGGCAACAACTTACCTCACAATTGTTAGATGTAGATCTAATGGTCAGAAACGACGGATGGCAGACACACCAGCATCACCAACTTAGTCTTGTGTAGGAGTACTAGCAAGATCCGTGCATTGCACGAAACATCAAGATGCATTTTTTTATAAAACACTTGTTGTGATTGACCCTTGCGGGAGTAATCCCATGTGTAAAAACTAATGATATCTCGAGAAATATGAGATAAGGTGAAGAGGAGTGGGGTGTGGTGGTGGTTGGTGGTCGGATTGAGCGGAGGCATGGGGATTGACGACGCCGGCAAATGCCACTGTGCCGGTTGTTCAGGCTTCCTTTCTTAATTGCTCAACAATGAGGTTTGTTGGAGATTAGGATGAACGAGGGAAGGCCTTATGTCTGCAAATGTGGAGAGGGTGCGGGTATCTTTTAGTTTAATTTCCATCCGCCGATATAGATCGGACGGTCTATATTGCAAGATGGCACACGTACCATCATCACCAACTCGGTTTTTTATAAGAGAAGAAATATAAGTATGGAGATACAAACGTATTATCGATACTTGCTTCCGTAAACTAGCATCTACATTCTATTCAACACCTTGGCATGTGGGGCCTTAGAACAATGACTTCTCGACCGTGTAAAACAAAGATTTTCCCGTTGCCGACAAGGAGGGGGGTGACGGCGGCGCGCTTTTTGGCTTGCTCTAGTCCTAGTAGTCATACTAGGTGGTCTAAGCACGTGTAGATTTTTTTTCACGTCTCGTGTTCGCCGTACTGCCACGACTGTTGATGAATAGACGGTAAGTTATTCACAGGGAAACCCTTGTTGAGCGTGTTTGCAAGAGATAGAGAGAGAAAGAGTGTGTGTGTGATATGTTAGAGATTGAGGCAATGATAACAGATTCTTTGTGTCTATGTGTGTGGAGGATAGAGAGAGACATGTACATGGGGCTTTGTGTTGTGTAACGTGGAGACACGTATACATAATTAGAGAGTGAGTGTGTGAGATACACTTGCGGACATGGGGAGAGATGAGGATCCAGATAAATGGGTGTTTGTGCGTGTTTGTGTGTGTTTGTGCACGCGTTTGTGTGTGACAGGGAGAGTGTATGTGGAGTAGAGAGACCACTGATGATGTAAACCTAGTATAAGGGAAGGGGGAATGGTGTGACATGTGTAGTAGCGAGATAGCACGGGTGCGGGCGGGGGGAGCAGACTATTTGGAAGAGACATCGAGTGTGTGTGGGAGAGGGGTGTGAGAGCGAGAGAAAGAGAGAGCTAGCGACGGAGAGAGAGAGAGAGAGAGAGAGAGAGAGAGAGAGAGAGAGAGAGAGAGAGAGGGCGAGAGGGGTCGTTTGTGTCCATAAATGGCGTATAGATAGGGAGACAATGTTGATGTTGTCCGAAATTGGCCTATGAATGGAGACGCAAGGGAAGCGAGTCATCGTGTGTGTGATAGGGACTTCATGAGAGATCTAGAATAGATGGTGTAGAGAACAGTGTGTGAAATCGAGAACGATTATACATTAGGGAGCTATGCAAAGAGTCACGACATATATGTATACATGGAAGGAGCTGGGGCGGGTCCGCATGTGGGAGAGATAGAAAGAGGAGAGTGGTGCACAAGGAGACAAAGTGTGCTTGTTGGCAGTGGGGTGGTGTGTGAGGTGAGTCTTGTGAGAACCACATAACTAGGGAGATAGACGTTTGGGGGCGACATTTTGTGTGTATGGGAAATATACACTCTACATAGTGCATGTGCTTGGGTAAGAGAGATAGCGGGAGACCTAGAGAGTGAGGGAAGAGACGTGTGCATGCCCGAGAGACAAAGTGATAGAGACCTATGTTGGGGTCCGGACTTTACAAGAGAGAGGGGTGTTAATGTGCTCGTGTGTTGGTGTTTGGGGGAGAGGACGACTTCTCTATGTGTGTGTGTGTGTGTGTGTGGTGGTGGGGGGGGGTTGACTTCAGATAAATAGTGAGGTGTCTATATTTGAGGGACTTTAGCGTAATTGAGATATTGCGCACTCATGGTTGATCAATTTGTTTCACAGTTTGTACTATGAGATAACGATACTTTTGAACATGCGTGATATACCTTGATGTACCAGAATTACAAACCTAAGATTGGAATTTTGGAATTCGAGTCCATCATTAGCTTTTGTAATTCATTTAAACGGAGGTACCTTTTTTAAGCTGGGATTTCGTGATTTCAAATTCATATATCAAACCTAGAGATATATACATACGGGAATGTTCAAACTTTATAATCATTCACTTTATTCATACACATACACATTTTTGCTTTTGTCATCATATTTAGGATAAACAGATTTGAAATTTCATTTGAATTGGATCGTATGATGGTATTTGCTTGTAGTAGCTCAATGATCCATATTTGAATTGAATGGACAATCTAAGCTTCGAGTTGGAGACATTGATTTTCAAAACTTGCTCATTTTTTTTCATGCAAAACAAACAAATTGTCGGCCATGATATCATAGTCGGCCGTACGAGAGCAGAATACTTATAATTTTAGGCGCCAAAAGCTCACATCGAAATATCACGCGCCCGAAAGTTTAGCCCTACGATATTCCTGTTTTACCCCTGCCACATGAACGGAAAAGGGCTGCTTCGGTAACTCCATTGTTTTCCCCTCTTTGCCCCCAACATTCTTCCCCAGAGCCCCTCCCCTTCCCCTCCCCGACCCCCCAACCACGGCAAGCCACCGAATCTAGTCCTCCGCCGCAGCGGTGGACCTCACACCCCGCCGGATCTACCTTCCGCACCTTCACCGGAGCCGCTTCAGCGACTGGCTTGTCCACCGCTCCAGATCTCCTTGACCGCCATCATGGTCCACCGCACCGGATCTGCTTAACCGGCGCCCTCGTCCACCACAGCGTAGGCCCTTTCACTGACTCTCTCATCTGCCCCTTCGCTGGCCCTTCATACAAGCCCTTGTTCGCGACAACAGATCCGCCTCACGGAAAGCACTGTACAAGGCGCCTGTCGAAGACTTCTTCCACTGCATCGGACCCGCTCCACGGACGCCATATTCAACTCCACCGGCCCTGCTTTACCGACGCCGCAGCCTCATCAGGTTATTTCGATTTGTACTCCTTCGGTTTTTCTCTTTATCGTGCAACTATTCACTTACCACAGATGAGCTTTCTTGTATGTCGACAGGCGCCGCAACCGTAGCACCGGAGCCGCTTCAGCGACGGCGACAGCCGGCCCAAACTCAACCACGACATGAGCACCATCGATGATCCTTAGCTATCAAGTATGACAACGATACCCATACGCCGCCGAGAATCAGGTACTATTATCCAACGGCCGACGCCTACGTTCACTTTCCTAGCATAAGCACCGCACCTTTGAATTTCTTCAGGGCATCATTCAGTTTTTCATGAGACGCGTTATTCTGCTTGCACCTGTAGGGCCATACTTCTGGAAGTGAACATGTTACATGTGCTAAATTACATAAAAGTGCACTATAGTTAATATGCTTTAGTTTTGTTCTGATGCCACCTGTTGGTTCCATCAGACTGCTTAATGTTCTCTATGCTTAATTACACATCAGCAAACTAGCATGTGGTTCCGCCGCTTTTGTTTGTTTTACCCTACATTTTCTCGATGCTAGCTATTACATCCTTTGCTCCGAGCCTCTGTTCATTACTTGTTTGTGTGTTCTTGATCTTCCCAAGTTGCATGACTAATTTGATGCTTCTATTATTATGGAGCTGCCAACCCCATCAAGCAAAATATTTGTTCTTTTTGGGCTGTCACCTCGAACAAGCATAAAAATAGAGGGAAGCAGATATATTGTCGTGTATGCACACACCCTTCTTTCATTAGTTTAGATGAACCATTGATGATCAATTCGGACCAAAGGTGCATGCGATTAAAATTAGTTTTACCTAAATAGATGGTGCGTAATAAACTACAACAACTAGATTTGCAACCACGGGATGTCGATTTATATCTTCAAAGAACATTGCAACAGCAGCTAGGCTTCACAAAGAACATATGGTAAGCCGGTGTGTTTTAGTACATGTGAAATGTAATGCGAGTGGGCTGCTTTCTTGGCTTGTGCCCTCAATGTGTAATCCTACCGAATTACAAATAGTTCGGTTGTTCCGCTTTGGTTGTATTGCTTGATTCGAATGCTTGTTTGTTGTTACCCTATACCTGAGTTGGCCAATATGTCAGCAGTGCCTACTGTACTAATGTAAAGAAATGCATGCCTATTTCATCTGAGTCCTTAAATTTTCCTCTCAAGTTCATCACAAAACTGTCTTCGTAGTTTATATGAGGCCACACTATTAAGTGCTTTCTCAGATTATTTCAACTGCTTAGATGCCTTGGAAACTTAAATATAGCGGTTGTACACTCCCTTTCAACTAGGGATGTCAACTGGGTCCTGTTTAATCCCGATTAAAGTCCACTAGTGGTATGATAGTTCAAAAGAGTTTTTGTTTTTGAGGAAAATGAACTAGGGAGGTAGCAAAAACTAACTAGATGGGACCGGAGGATGTCGCTTATTTGCCACTTACATCCCTAGTTTCATCTTACCATTTTAATTTCTTTTCGTGATGCTGCTTTGAACCATTTAAATATAGTTTGCCATGCTCGGAAATAATTAGGTCAATGCGTTTACCATGTAAGCTTACTGCCTGGATCATACGATAACTATCTCTTACTTATGTCCAAAAAAACCTTTCAGATGCCGTTCACACTAGGACACAATGTACAACCCCGAATCTATTTGTGGAAGCGATCGCCATCCATGTTACCAGATGGTAGCAGTTCAGAGGCAACACCGTCGGAGAGCAGTCCGAGCACATATATTATAGTGCTTGAGGCTCTACTAGAGGCAGAAAGAGATGGTGTGGCTGCCATGAATGAGGTAATCTTTATCTTGAGGCTGGAAATTACGGAATTAGCGACACGCATTATGCAAGCAACCCAATTATTGGAGGAAGTAAGAATGTTGCATTTGAAGACGGAGGAGGTCCTGCTGTTTCTGCTATCTGAAGCCGAAGGTAATCCCAGTTCTTCTTTAGATACCAGTTGAAATTGTCATTAGATTATTGTACTTGCATGTTGTGTCATGTCTTTGAATGGATTATGTTGCAAGACCCCCTATGTTGTCCATGTGTTGTAATGATCCGAATTTTTTAGGCGAGGTAATCCTCAGTACTTGTATGATTGGCATAAGGTGAATTGTTTTTCATGTGAGCATATTGTATTGGATGAAATAACTGTTTGAATCAGAGTGTATCCAACCTACAGAATTCGAAGATCACGACATTTCTAAATCATAATCATATATAAAGGTGGAATAAATCTTTGTTGTGGTTTGGAAGAAATAAATAACGAAACATATAATTATCTGTGGATATTCGTAATCAAATACAAATTGGATTTGAATTTAGTTTGCTAGGTCCCAGGGCAAACGTGAATGCTAATTCTCCCAAGTTTTGAACGAAGCGGCTAAACACCCACTATAATTTGTGGGCTGCCCGAAGCAAGTGTTTGCGAGATGGAAATTACTGTCTACCCCTGACACTTGACATCCTTATTGACCGGATTTACACTGTTGTCGATAGGGGTAGATTAGTAACTTCAATCAGACATGACACGACGGCCTCCGAGCCCATTCAGACACGGTGGGCGCCAAACGTGGGCGGCAAAACACATTTGATTCAAGCTCGTCCGAAAGACATGTGTCTCTTCCTCCATTTCCCCATTCATACACGGTATGCAAAACAAACTCTCCTCGTCCGAAATCGATGTAGGCTAATATTTTAAATAGGGGCAGATGTGTAACTTCCATCAGACGTGACACAACCGCCCTACCTGTCAGCCCTGTTCATACACCATGGGAGCCAACCGTGGGCGGAAAAACACCCTCTCCTCGCCCGAAATAGTTACCGGCAAATATTTGGGAGATGCGAGATTACCGTCCTATCCCCAACCGACACGATGATTTTAAACGGGGGATAAGTTCGTAACTTTCCCCCATTTCGGAGAAGCGCGTCCCAAAGTTTTAGATCCCCCCTCCCCTCCATTTCCCCATTCATACACCATCGGCGGCACAACAACCTCCGCACTGCGGCCAGCCTCCTCCGTCCGCCACCCCATCCTCCACCTTGCCGGAGCCGCTACCCCTACCCCGTCGTCCACTGCAAGAGATGGACGTCTCTCATCCACAGTGCTGGACCAGGGTCCTTTCATCGCCTCCTCTCGCTTCATCGGCGCCGTCGTCCACCTTGCCGTTGCCGCTCCTACGACCACCTCGTCCACGGCAACAGGATATATCCCTCGACCCGGCCGTCTGCCGTCTAAATACTTCTTCCCCACCGACAAATGACCATCGCACCATTAGCACCCTCAACGTGTCAAGATAGGCCTACACGGCATCGCAAGAGAGGTGGTACTCTTCCATATGTGCTTAAGTTATTGATCTCACCCGGAAAATAGATCGTAATTTGTTTACTATACTTTTCTTGTCCGTACCAAATCGTAGTGGCTAGTTGAAAGCAAACATTTGTTGCGAAAGTAGCTTTGTCCGGTTTGCACCTTCAGATCCGCCATGGCACGGGCACTATACTCGTAAAGCTTATGGTTTCCCCCCTTTATATTCACTACCATCATCGTAGGTGCTTCGTGTCGTGCTAGCACTGCTCCTCAAGACCTCATCCCAAAGCTTACGTGTTGAAATACGAATCTGATATGATGCTCATATCACTAAAACAGAGAAAGATTAATTGGTCACCTAATGTTCCTATATTCGTTTCGAAAAGCATGTGCGCCACCCACTGGTCCAACTAGTTCCACTTTCCTAATTTTTCTCTTGATGCTTAGGGTTTTCCCCTTTTATCTACTCTACTATGATCTGCATAGGTGCTTTCTGTCGTACTAGCATTACTCCACCCTTCAAGCTAAACAACACAACACTCAGAATTCGAAAGCTTAGTTGTTCAAATATGATTGTGATATGATACCGATATTAGTTAACCGACACATTTAATTGGTTAGCTAAAGGTCCCACTTGAGTTTCCAAATGCATGTCGCGACATAGAGAGACAAGATAATTGCATTTCTTTGTCACTTGTTGACCGTACTTTCTTGTCCATACCAAATCTTAGTTGTTATTTCAAAGCAAACATGGGTTGCTAACTACCCTTTGCGCGGTTTGCAGCTTCAGATCTGCCATCTAACTGCCACTGTCAACATTGTACTCATCATGCTTATGTTTTCCCCATTTTATGATGACCATAATCAGCTACGTGGTTCATGTCGTAATAGCACTGCTCCACCCATCGAGCTAAACAAGCTTAGTTGTACAAATTCATATCTGATATTATTGCTGATATTAGTAAAACTAGAGATGTTTAATTGGTGAGCTAAATGTTCCTACTTTAGTTTTGAAATGCATGTGAGCCACATATGGAGATACCGGAAAGAATACTATTTCTCTGTACGCTCTGGTTCATCATGGGTGGCCAATCGACATTGTATTGAAAGACTTGTAATATCTTCAATCTGCTTGCTCTTCTGCTCTTCTTTAAGATGACACTCTTCTCTTGCGGTCGACTGGTCAGGTCGAGTTGTTCTCCCTTAGTATATTTTGAATCTGTCAGGTCGACTTGTTCTTCTTTACTATATGTTGAAGCTATCATCTGCGAAGTGTCATCACTTCTGGAGCTCTCATATTTTGAGTAGTAGGCCACATTATATTAATGCACACAACAAATTACAGCATGCATGGCATCTTTTAAAAGAATTGCAGAGATAGCACAAAGGGGTTTACAGGAGGCGATGTTGGATTAGAATCACTTCTGCATTACAAAGAAAATCTCACTTGTTTTTATGTTTTCAAGCATGTCAGATATTGAACATTATCAAAATGAATATGAGAATGGGCGCACGAGAGGAATATTGCGGAACGATCCACTAGCTAACAAACTTGGCATTGTGGAGGATGGCCTATCTTATTCACCCATCAAGGTGCTTGCTCTAACTTTGCAAAGTTGTATTGGTCGCACATATTTTGCATCTGACCTCTTGCATTACTTCTACTTTGTTACACCATGTGCTTAGTTTAAGCATCATATATGATTATATGCCATACCTATCCATTTTCTCAGACCTATTCCATGTGTCGTCACACTATGTTTTTCCAGCCAAATGTTGTTCTTTCGTAATAGATGTCCAAAAGGAAGAGGGTGAGTGCAGATCCTCAAGGAGTACAAACTAGGTATTTGGAAAAGGTAGTGATACCTGTCAAATCAGATAGATCAGTAGCCACAGAAAACACATGCCCAACTGCATTCACACTTTACCCCTACTCCAAAGTGGCCAAACCCCTATTAGAACAGCTGGGAGCCCAGCGTCAGGTACTGTCTATGATATCAATTCAAAATTTGAACTCCTAAATTTCTGCTTGTGCCTTACCTTGTCTCTTGTATGAAAACTAATTTCAGATGAATCTCCTTGCACAAAGGATCATACAATCTCAAAACAATAATGGGCTCTACATTGCTCTTGTCGTCAAGACCTCTCTCCCTTTTGCCTTGTAACATGTACTTAATTAATTGCTATTTGATTATGTATCATCGATGCACTTTTGAGCTTCATTATCCTCTGCTTTCTTCCAATATTATTTGATCTATATTTACTCTTTGCAAAATGTAGAATAATGGCAACGCTTATAAAGAATTTTCTTTGGGGAATTTATTGAATTATCCTTCCATCAACATGGAGAAGGGCTTTGTCCAGCCCGTGTTAACATGTATTGTAAGTTCATCCTTCTCAAGCCTGCAAACTTTGTTCTAGTATAGATTTGGATAGGCATCATTTCCTCCACTGCTGTTTGCTTTGCTGTTTACATCTGATTGGATGTTTGCAACAACTACCGATTTCAAATTGTAGTTGTAAAAACATGTTCCTTATGCGTAATGTATCCATTTATTTGCTTATATAATTGTGAAACCTGCTACGTGTCTCCTTGTTTCTCTTTCAGAGTCGTATCTCTTACTCCAGGCATAACTTTAGGGAAGATAGTGAGCCAAACCATCTTGAGGACAGCGAGATGACCCCAAGGTCCTGTCTTGATGAAGACAGTGAGTTGAAGCTACTCACCAGCAGGTGTGAGACAACCTCTATGGAGTCGCTGCCTCAATCGATTCGACTTCTTCAGCCTCAACTTAAAGCGGAAAGGCTTGCTTCAGCTCAGCTCCGACTTGAAGTCAAAGATGCAATGAAGATGTCAGAGGACTGCCGTGCGCACCATCATGCCTTAAATCTAGTGTTGATGCATCTATCGTTGACAAAAACTAAGGTCTACTCAGCTTCTTCAGCTGCTTGCGGGGCCCGAGCTTGCCAGGCCTAGTGCCTTCTGAAGTGCTCTCAGTTTTGTATATTCTTTTGTCGGCGTGTTTATTTGCACTGGTGGCGAACTTTGATGCCCAGTGGATGTAATATGTGATAGCCGTGATAGCCTAGCGTAAGTTTCTTGCTTATTTATTTCCTTGTTGTCTTGTTTATTTGTTTGCTTGTAGTCATTGCAGTTCTTTTTCCGCGGTTTGCTAGTGGCTGCAATAACCTATTTTTTTAAACTAGGCTACAATAACCATGGGCTAATATTCACTGTAGTGACACTTTTCGTCCTACGGGCCGTAGAAACAGTGGGCCTTCTACGGGCCGTAGAAACAATGGGCCTTCTACGGGTCGTATCATCAATGGGCCTTATATGGGCAGTATGATAATATGGGCCAATAACAGGCCGCATTATGGTCGTAAACGGGCTAGAGTTGGAATCGTCCGTTCATGGGCCGACCATAACGGGCCATCGTTAATAGGCCGTATTTCATGACGCTATGAAAACAGCCTAACGTATTAACGGACCACAAACGGGATGACTGTAACCACGGGCTGAATTTGGCCCACAAGCAGACAGTAACGGGCCGTAAGTAAACGAATGCTGGAAATGAGCCCAAGAATAAATGGGCTCCGAGAAAGCCGAAAGATAACATGGGCTGGAAATGGCCCAACGGAATAATGGGCCGTTAATGGGTATAAAGTGATACCTTTGTTCATTACGAGCCGATTTCACCACGGGCCGTTAATGGGTGTAAAGTGATACCTTTGTTCATTACGGGCCGATTTCACCACGGGCCGTTAATAGGCCAAGAGTTACATAGGGCCTCATATGGGCCGAAGACGTCATGGGCCATACATGGGCCTGAAAAGCAATTTGGAATCATATTGGGTGGCCCATATGACGCCATCGGGCCTAATTCGGATAGGGCGAACGGGCCTTGGGTTAGCGGGGTTGTAAATGGGCTATATCTTGCGAGCGAACATTAACGGGCTTTCCATGGGCGCCCGCCACCTTTGACCAAGTCAAACGGGCGGCCTTTTCACGAGAATGGGCCTCTGTTGGGCCGTGCACGCATGTCGGCGTATCATAAGGCGCCTTCATCCAATGAGTGGATGACATCTGTCCCAATGATGAGCCGACACGTGTTTCCTCCAGCCAATGATGATTTTACACGTGGAAAATCCCCATTGGTCGGGGCTGTTAATGGGTTATCGGATCCAAAATCCGACCCGATAGCTTAACGGCATTCCGTTATGGTGGATGCCACGTGTCGGTCACCCTTAACGAAAGCACTTCTGTGACGCGGGATTTATCGTCATGGAAGTGGACACTTCCGTGATGATAATTTTGGTAATGTCATGGAACACTTCTCTGACAAAGACACGTATGACTATCTTGGTTACGTCATAAAATGCGTCATGGATGTACATGCATGACAAAAACACCACCCTCTTTGTGACAAACACGTATCATCACGGAAGTGTATTTTTTTCTGTAGTGACATACCCTCATCCCCAAGGATGAACTACTCGCATGCCACCATAGAGGCAGCAAGGTTGATGAAGCGGCCTACGTGGATCGGCCCCCCCCTCCCGTAGAGTGTCCAAAAAGGCCTCCAGATGGGATCATCGCGAAACAGGAACTTGCAATGGTAGTAAAATTATTCGGAGGGTACGACAGAGGGTTTAGGTATTGAAAGTGCAACTAATCCCTGGGTGGTTTCGGTAATATTGTTATGAATTAATATTTCAGGAACTAATGCTAATGCTATTGAACTAATGCTATTTCAGGAACTAATGCTAATGCTAATGCTATTGAACCCTCCATTGTTATATATATATCATTGAACTAATGATATTGATGACCCACAAGAATAGGGGATCAGTTGTAGCTCTTTTCGATAAGTAAGAGTGTCGAACCCAACGAGGATCAGAAGGAAATGACAAGTGATTTTCAGCAAGGTAATGTCTGCAAGTGCTGAAATTGTAAGTAGCGGAGTAGTTTGATAGCAAGACAATTTGTAACGAGCAAGTAACGATAGTGGTAACAAAAGTGCAGCAAGATAGCCCAATCCTTTTGAGGCAAAGGACAGGCCAAAACGGTCTATTATAACAAGCAAAGCGTTCTTGAGGGTACACGGGAATTTCATCTAGTCACTTTCATCATGTTGGTTTAATTCGTGTTTGGTACTTTGATAATTTGATATGTGAGTGGACCGGTGCTTAGGTGTTGTTCTTACTTGAACAAACCTCCTACTTATGATTAACGCTCACAAGCGTCGCAACTCTGAGAAAAGTATTAAGAATAAATTCTAACCATAGCATTAAACTTTTGGATCCAATCGGTCCCTTACGGAATAGCACATAAAGCTGGGGTTTAAGCTTACATCACTCTAGCAACCCATCATCTAATTGCTACTCCACAATGCATTCCCTTAGTCCCAAATATGGTGAAGTGTCATGTAGTCGACGTTCACATGACACCACTAAGGGAATCACAACATACATACTATCATCGAACACATATCAAGTTCACATGATTACTTGCAACATGATTTCTCCCGTGACCTCAAGAACAAAGGTAACTACTCACAAATGATAAACATGTTCATGATCAGAGGCGTATTAAATAGCATATTGGATCTAAACATATAATCTTCCACCAAATAAACCATATAGTAATCAACTACAAGATGTAATCAACACTACACTACAAAAAATACACTTCGGTGATGATACGTGTTTGTCACAGTAGGTCGCGTTTTTTGTCATGCATGTACATCCATGACGATTTATGACAGAATCAAGATAGTCATACCTGTGCTGTCGTAGAAGTGTTCCATGACATTACAAAAATTATCATCACGGAAGTGTCCACTTCCATGACGATAAATCGTGGCGTCCTGAAGTGCTTTCGTCAAGGGTGACCGACACGTGGCATCCACCGTAATGGAACGCCGTTAAGCTATCGGGTCGGGTTTTGGATCCGATAACCCGTTAACAGCCCCGACCAATGGGAAATTTCCACGTGTAAAATTCTTATTGGCCAGACAAAACACGTGTCAGCTCGTCAGTGGGTCAGATAGGCGCCTATGATATGTCGACACATGCCACGGCCCACCACTGGCCCATTTAGCTTACAAAGTCGGCCCGTTTGACTTGGTCAAAAGTTAATGGGCTGGCCCATGAAAAGCCTATTAACGGTCTCTTCGCAAATAGCCCATTTTACGACCCGTTAACTCACGGCCTGTTAGGCCCTAAAGGAATCGACCCAACAGCGTCATGTGGGCCGTCGAATATAACACCAGCCCATTTCACTTTCCTCCCATGTATGGCCCACGACGTCTTTTGGCCCATATGAGGCCTTCGTATCTTTCGGCCCTTTACAGGCCCACGGTGATTCTAGCCCATAATGAACAGTAATTTTCTTTGTACCCGTTAACGGCCCGTGATTTACATGGGCCGTTTCCGATATGTTAGCTTTCGGCCTATTATTGGCCCATACGTTCTTGGGCTCCTTTTCGCCCTTGATTACTTAGGCCCGTTCTTGGCTGTTCCCCTAATGGGTCAAATTCGCCCATTGCAAGAGTCGACCCGTTCTTGGCATGTTCCCCAAATGGGCCAAATTCGCCCATGGCAAGAGTCGACCCGTTCTTGGCTGTTACCCTAATGGGCCAAATTCGCCCATGGCAAGAGTCGGCCCGTTTACGGCCTGTTAACCCGTTATACTGTTTCCGGCTGTCCTATATTCTGGCCCATTAACGACCCGTTATGCATGTGATGTAATTAAGCCTTCTTGATCCTACTACCGTTAACGATGCATTCTTGTCTTTGGGCCGATACCAATTACGCCGATTACGACCCATGTAGACCCATTTATCCGACGGCCCGAGGCCCACCGATTCTGAGCCCATTTATCGACGGCCCGTAGGAGACCCATGGATCCCTACGGCCCGTATATGGCCCATGGTAGTTCTGACCACTAGCAAACTAGGGAAAAGAAGACTAAGAAATAAATAAATAAGGCGAAACTAACGCTAGGCTATTAAAGGCGATTACCAGATTACATCCACTCGGCATCAAAGATCGCCACCAAGGCAACTATAGGGAACACCCTACACTATACAAAAATGGCTTCTTTGTTTTCTTGACGGTGGCTGCGTTAAGAATAAATTTTGTATCGCACCAAAACAAATAACAACTATATAACAAAAGGAAGGTTGGCATAAAACTTAATACTAGCGAGATAATGCACCACCAAAGTTCGTAAGCTTCAGTTCATTTGACCTGTTGTTATGTTTTCATGTTGTATTGTCCGATGGAGCACCATAACCCTCGCCTTCATTTCCCCTAGGCTCCTGAACAACATAGCAAATGTCTGATAGTCTGGTTTCAAAACTATGCATATCTTGACGACATTGAGCAATGTTTCTCCTCGTTCTAAAGGGCCTCTGTTAGGGAATGGACTTGTGTGCAGGTGCAGATACAACATTGCTTTGAGCTTGCATATCTTGATCATGAGGCAGTTTGGACGATATTGCCTTAACAACCAACCAAGATATGCAGAACGTGCTTTTGGCACTTTGTTAGTGGACAGTCTTGACCCATCGCAGAAGAGCTGACATTACGGTTATAATTGCCTCGCCACCTTCAGAAGGTGGCGGTTCCACCATTTTTTCCATAGCTCGCTGAAAAGTTGAGGTTTTACATTAGTAGTACCAGAACAGAAGATATAAAGGAGGCAGCAAAACCAAACAAAATAGCTTTGGTCTATATACAGAATTTATTCTGGTGAATCAATGTAAAATATTTGTTGTATTTTATTGCAAAGTACATAATAAAACCAGGTTCCAAACATATGACCATGTACCATCGCTAATGTATTGTCTATTTCTTCACATTGTATTGAGGGCTAAGGATAAAGAGGCGAAGTTTATAATACGGTAAGCATAGTATGACATCATTCATATCACAAAACAAGCGAGAACGGAGACAAACATGCAATTGTAACATTGTGTGGGCAAGTCCAACACGGAACTAGATTACGGGTCAAGATCAAAGGAACATCACTCTTCTCTTTTAAACCTTGTAAGGTGCAATGATACGCTAAGACAATTGTGTACAAAATTGAAAAGAGTAATAGACATTGGCTGCAAACCATGCAGTTCAAGGCACAAGTCAGAGTAAGTAGTAGTTAAAAGGCATGAGGATTAAGGACTTACAAGCTGCGGCTTTGACCGGTGTAGTCATGCCCTTCTTCTTCTTTGGTGTGGCAGTCCTTGAAGATTTCCACAACATTTGGTTCGGTACTTTTTGGTCCTTGCGGGCTTTCCTCTGCATTTCGAACAAGTCAATATAGATCTGATAATATGGTACAAAGTGAAAAGAGTGAAAGCAATGACTAATTACAAGAGCCTCGCGATGTGCAATATAGCTACGAGATCACGTAAATGCATTGGAATTTCACTTTCAGACGGTTGGCCTTGTTCTTTGAGCAGTTCACCTACAAGAAGATAGATTTGTGTGATACATGTGTAAATAGGACTTCAACATGTGATCTGATCACATATATATAATGTACCTAATACTTCGGATCAGACCAGTGTTTAACAAGGCCCCTCCAGTCTTCATCCGATATATTTTCCACTAGAGATGTTTGGGAAAGTTCATTGTTAGCCTTGCCTTCAAAGTGAGTTTTCCTCAAGTTATACCGATACTGTCGCAGAGCAGACTTGAAAACATGGGTGCAAGCTTGTCTGGTTGCATCATCTTGGCTATCCAACTTGAACCTCATATGTTGAAAATTATGGGAGTCTCATTATCAGCAACCTAGAAAGTATGGGACAGAGCAAGACGATATTACTAGTTTCCATACATAACCATACTTATAGATAAATGGTCGAGGAAGGTGTTGAACTGAGTTTTGTCTTTGTCATTCCTGTACTAAATCCATGTTGGGAGGATACGTACATGACACCTAATGGCAACCGCTGCCTCTGATACTAACTTGGTTGACTCTGTAGCATCACGTGGCCTTTTTAAACCTGCCTCAAAACGGATCTCCATTCTTCCTCCTCTAGATTTAGTTAACCTATCGAGCATTATCCCTGATGTTTGTTTCCTCTTGCGTGTAGGTGCTAGTCCAACAACAAACATAGGAAGTGTTAGTGTACATCAAACTGTGAGACTACATATAAAGAAGCATGGAACTGTAACTTGAATCCAGCAACTACCTTTTTGCTGTTGAAGCTCACAAGGTTCATCTGATATTGCCAACTCGTCTTGTGTCAAGAGTGCTTGGGAAGTAGTGTCAGGTGGCAAGGGAGCTTGGGAACGTCTTTGCTAGCTCGGTTGGCCTTACGAGTAAGTCGTCTGTTGGTAATCTTGTGGTAGGTGTTGCAAGAACTAGGGATGTCTCGCTTGTTTGGTGGCAGCTATTTGTTTCTGTTTGGCTTTTTTGCAGCTCGTGTAGCATGGGATGCCGTGTTTGTAGAATTTTCCATTTGGACTTTGACCTTCTATTGCACCATCGATTACCGGCAGAATCTGCAGGATTCATCCGCTTCTCATTCCACCGCCATTCTGTGTTTCTTCCTCTTTCTACATGCCATGTTAAGTCAAGCCGACAAGAAAAATGAATAACAATTTAGTTCTCCGTAACAAATTGATGCGTGATCTTGACGAACTGAACTTTGATGTTAGACAACCACATGATAGGAGGATGTAATATGTATGAAAAAGCAGGATGTAAGAGATAACGTAACTATGATGTGCAAACTAGGAAGAAGACATTTCACCAAATTAGAAGCAATGCAATGGAAGGTAGACACCATATGAAAAATGCTACAAATATCGCTCTGCCAAGTTAACAGTGTCTCATCATTAATGGCGTTTAAACAAATGTGAAGCAGTACAAGAAATAAATCATATGCAAGATGCAAACAACATCACACTACCATGTTAGAGGTCTCTCGTCATTAGTGCCATTGCATATTCACAGCATTGCATATTCACAAATTATGATGTGTAAACTAAGGAGAAGGCATTTCAACAAATTAGAAGCAATGAAAGCTAGACACCATATGAAAGATGCAACGAATATCACTCTACCAAGTTAAAACTGTCTCGTCATAAGTGCCATTTCAACAAATTAGTAGTACAAGCTAGAAAAGAATGTGAGATGGAACCTATATCACACTCTGAAGTCAAACGTGTCTTATGATAAGTGATTGTTGTAGGTTACACAACAAAGTAGTAATTTGATGTAAGAACATGGTGTGATAGATGATATTGTATGTTCTAGAAACAGGAACACGTGTCTTATTCAAGTATAATGTGTAAAGTAAGCAGATGGAATTCGACAAAATTAGAAGCAATACAAGCTAGACATCACACATAACATGCAACCACATATAACAGTGCCAAGTTAGAGGGAGCACTAGTGATGCTGCACTAGGAGAGACGTGCTCATCATAAACACAGCTTTGTTGAGTGTCTATGCATGTGTTGTCTTGGAAATCATCTTGGGGGTGTGGTGGAGTAGAAAGCTGTAGAGGCCCTCCGTTGGAAGGAGCACCTTTATCCGCTGCCTTGCTAACTTCCTTCCGCTTTATTGATTTTGAATTGTCAAGTAAAACCAACAAGAAAAAGCAATAAAATTCTCTCTTCAAAACTCATTCATGCATGATAATCTTGACAATCACTACTTTGATGTAAGGCAAACACATGATACCAGGATGGAATATATGTACGAAAAAACAGGACGGCATAGCTTGTTCACAACTGTTTGTGTAAACTAAGCAGAAACCATTCCAACAAATAAGAAACAATGCAAGCTAGACACCACATGAAATATGCAACCAATATGACTTTGCCAAGTTAAAAGCGTCCCATCATAAATGGAATTTCAACAAATTAGAAGCAGCGCATGCTATAAATCATATGAAAGATGCAACTAATATCGCACTGCATATACTAAAGGTGTCTCGTCATATTGATTGATGCGGGATACAAAAAACAATAGTTTTATGTAAGTACATGCTTAATAGACAGATGTACTATGTACTAAATACAGGGAAGGCATGTCACATTACTTGGTATAATGTACTATAAGCTAAGCATACTAGCACATGTAGTTTAACCAGATTGGAAGAATTACAATCTAGACACCATATGCAAAATGCAACCACATATCACGCTGCCAAGTTAGAGCAAGCACCTGCGATGCTAGTGTAGGGAAATGTCCGTAATGAACTACGTGAGCTACGTTCACTATCTTCATCTAGCATTTACATTTCTTGAGAATCATGTCGGAGGTCGACGCTGCATTCTTTAAATGAGTAGTCCCCTTGCCTGCCTGCCTCGTCATAAGTGATTGATGAGGGGTACACAAGAACATTAGTTTGATGTAAGAACATGGTTAATACACGGATGTACTAGTATGTACCAAAAAGCGAAAGGCATGTCACATTCAAAGGTATAATGTGTAAGCTAAGCAGATGCAATTTAACCAAATTGGAAGCAATACAAGCTAGACATCCGGCTGGAGTGGTGAACATGATCATCTAGGACCTGAGAGCCTGGTAGGAGGCGGGCTGCTTCGCCACCATCGCGGCTTTTTAGTTGGCTTCCAGGTGATGCCTGTCTTTCTTTGGGCTTGTCATCGGCTCGGCCAAGGCCACGACTAGCTATTTGTCTTCGGGTGCTCACGGGATGGTGGTTCTTGTAAAAAATATCTTTCCTTATCTTAATAAAGACCGACTTAGGCCTTTCGAATACAAGGTAGACACCATATGGAACATGCAACCACATATGACACTGCGAAGTTAAAGCAAGCACCTGGGATGGTGGTTCATTGCGAGCGAGGTCATCAACTCCAGAGCTACGTTCACCGTCTCCATCTGCTGACACTGCACCCTTTATAGCGATGTAACGTGTCGTGCCTAGCCGCGTAGAAAGCTGGCACGACTTGTCTCTTTTCTTTTTTGCTTCTATCGAGGCGGACTCAAACACCCTTGCATAAAAACACAATAGTGAGAGTATGGGTGAAGTGTGTGCGTAACTAGTGCACTGTAAAAGTAGCAGATAGCAGGTGGCTGAAAAATAAATGATAGGAGACATATGATAGCTCTACAAGATTGCATGGCAAACAAAATTAGATTCTACTCCGTATGATTTTGTAATATATGAGCACAGGAAATGCAGGTACTCCTCCAGCACACCTGTTGGGGAACGCAGTAATTTCAAAAATTTTCCTACGATCACGCAAGACCATGGTGATGGCATAGCAACGAGAGGGGAGTGTACGTCCCACGCACTCGTGAGACCGAAAGCGGAAGGCGTTATAACAACGCGGTTGATGTAGTCGTGCGTCTTCACGATCCGACCGATCCAAGCACCGAACGTCACGGCACCTCCGAGTTACGCACATCGTTCATTTCGATGGCGATCCCGGACTCCGATCCAAAGCAAAGTGTCGGGGATGAGTTCCGTCGACCTGACGGCGTGGTGACGATGTAGATGTTCCACCGACGCAGGGCTTCGCCTAAGCTCATGACGATATGACTTTTCGGCGCAGGCTTCGCCTAAGCTCATGACGATATGACGAAGTGGAATATGGTGGAAGGGGCACCGCACACGGCTAAGGAAAGATCCGTAGATCAACTTGTGTGTCTTGGGGTGCCCCTGCCCGTATATAAAGGAGACAAGGGGAGGTGGCCGGCCCTAGAGGAGGCGCACCAAGGAGGAGTCCTACTCCCACCGAGTAGGACTCCCCCTTCTCCTAGTTGGAGTAGGATTGGGGAGGAAAGGGGAAGGGCGCCGCCCCTCTCCTTGTCCTATTCGGACTGGAAGGGGAGGGGCGCGCAGCCCACCTGGCCGGCCCTTCTCCTTCTCCCTCAAGGCCCATGAGGGCCCATATACCCCGGGGTTCCGGTAACCCCGGTGTTCGGTAACATCCTGTTTTCACTCGGAACCATTCCAAGTCCAAACATAGGCTTCCAATATATCAATCTTTATGTCTCGACCATTTCGAGACTCCTCGTCATGTCCGTGATCACATCCGGACTCGAACAACCTTCTTGCATCAATACTTATAAAATCATTATGAACTGTCATCGAAAAGTTAAGCGTGCGGACCCTACGGGTTCGAGAACTATGTAGACATGACCTAGAACCATTCTAGGTCAATAACCAATAGCTTAACCTGGATGCCCATATTGGTTCCTACATATTCTAAGAAGATCTTTATCGGTCAATCCGCATAACGACATACGTTGTTCCCTTTGTCATCGGTATGTTACTTACCCGAGATTCTATCGTCGGTATCCAATACCTAGTTCAATCTCAAGCATCGGTAAGTCTCTTTACTCGTTCCGTAATACATCATCTCACAACTAACTCATTAGTTGTAATGCTTGCAAGGCTTAAGTGATGTGCATTACCGAGAAGGCACGGAGATACCTCTCCAGAGCAATCGGAGTGACAAAACCTAATCTCGAAATACGCCAACCCAACAAGTACCTTTGGAGACACCTGTAGTACTCCTTTATAATCACCCGATTACGTTGTGACGTTTGGTAGTACCCAAAGTGTTCCTCCGGTGGCAGGAGTTGCATAATCTCATAGTTATAGGAACATGTATGGGTCATGAAGAAAGCATTAACATACTAAGCGATCAACCGTTAAGCTAACGGAATGGGTCATGTCAATCAGATCATTCAACTAATGATGTGACCTTGTTAATCAAATAACAACTCCTTGTTCATGGTTTAGGAAACATAACCATCTTTGATTAACAAGCTAGTCAAGTAGAGGCATACTAGTGACATACTGTTTGTCTATATATTCACACATGTATTATGTTTCCGGTTAATACAATTCTAGCATGAATAATAAACATTTATCATGATATAAGAAAATAAATAATAACTTTTATTATTGCCTCTAGGGCATATTTCCTTCAGTCTCCCACTTGCACTAGAGTCAATAATCTAGATTACAAAGTAATGATCCTAACACCCATGGAGTCTTGGTGCCGATCATGTTTTGCTCGTGGAAGAGGCTTAGTCAACGGGTCTCGCAACATTCAGATCCGTATGTATTTTGCAAATCTCTATGTCTCCCACTTGGACTTGGTCCCGAATGGAATTGAAGCGTCTCTTGATGTGCTTGGTCCTCTTGTGAAATCTGGATTCCTTTGCCAAGGCAATTGCACCAAGATTGTCACAGAAGATCTTCATCGGTCCCGATGCACTAGGTATGACACCTAGATCGGAAATGAACTCTTTCATCCGGACTCCTTCATTTGCTGCTTCCGAAGCAGCTATGTACTCCGCTTCACATGTAGATCCCGCCACGACGCTTTGTTTAGAACTGCACCAACTGACAGCTCCACCGTTTAATAAAAACACGATCCGGTTTGCGATTTAGAATCGTCCGGATCGGTGTCAAAGCTTACATCGACGTAACCATTTACGACTAGTTCTTTGTCACCTCCATATATGAGAAACATATCTTTAGTCCTTTTCGTGTATTTCAGATGTTCTTGACCGCTGTCCAAAGTGATCCATTCCTGGATTACTTTGGTACCTTCCCGCCAAGCTTACACCTAAGCATACGTCGTGTCCGGTACACAGCATTGCATACATGATAGAGCCTATGGCTGAAGCATAGGGAACATCTTTCATTTTCTCTCTATCTTCATTGTGGTCCGCATTGAGTCCGACTCAATCTTACACCTTGCAAACACGTAAAAAACCTTTCTTTGCACTGATCCATTTTGAACTTTTCAAAACTTTATCAAGGTATGTGCTTTGTGAAAGTCCAATTAAGCGTCTTGATCTATCTCTATAGATCTTGATGCCCAATATGTAAGCAGCTTCACCGAGGTCTTTCATTGAAAAACATTTATTCAAGTATCCTTTTATGCTATCCAGAAATTCTATATCATTTCCAATCAATAATATGTCGTCCACATATAATATCGTAAATGCCATGAGCTCCCACTCACTTTCTTGTAAATACAAAGCTTCTCCAAAAGTCTCAGACAAACCCATATGCTTTGATCACACTATCAAAGCGTTTATTCCAACTCCGAGAGGCTTGCACTGCACCATAAATCGATCGTTGGAGCTTGCACACTTTGTTAGCACCCTTTGGATCGATAAAACCTTCTGGTTGCATCATATACAACTCTTCTTCTAGAAATCCATTCAAGAATGCGGTTTTTACATCCATTTGCCAAATTTCATAATCATAAAATGCGGCAATTGCTAACATGATTCGGACAGACTTAAGCATCGCTACGGGTGAGAAAGTCTCATCGTAGTCAACCCCTTGAACTTGTCGAAAACCTTTTGCAACAAGTCGAGCTTTGTAGACGCTACATTACCATCGGGCGCCGCCTTCTTCTTAAAGATCCATTTATTTTCAATGGCTTGCCGATCATCGGGCAAGTCAACCAAAGTCCATACTTTGTTCTCATATATGGATCCCATCTCAGATTTCATGGCTTCCAGCCATTTTGCGGAATCTGGGCTCACCGTCGCTTCTTCATAGTTCGTAGGTTCACCATGGTCAAGTAACATGACTTCCAGAATAGGATTACCGTACCACTCTGGTGCGTATTTTACTCTGGTTGACCTACGAGGTTCAGTAGTAACTTGATCTGAAACTATATGATCATCATCATTAGTTTCTTCACTAATTGGTGTAGTTGTCACAGAACCATTTCTTGTGATGAACTACTTTCCAATAAGGGAGCAGATCTGATTATCTCATCAAGTTCTACTTTCCTCCCACTCACTTCTTTCGAGAGAAACTCCTTCTCTAGAAAAGACCCGAATTTAGCAACGAAAATCTTGCCTTCAGATCTGTGATAGAAGGTGTACCCAACGATCTCCTTTGGGTATCCTATGAAGACACATTTTTCCGATTTGGGTTCGAGCTTATCTGGTTGAAGTTTCTTTACATAAGCATCGCAGCCCCAAACTTTAAGAAAGCGACAACTTTGGTTTCTTGCCAAACCACGATTCATAAGGCGTCGTCTCAACGGATTTTGACGGTGTCCTATTTGACGTGAATGCGGCCGTCTCTAAAGCATAACCCCAAAATGATAGCGGTAAATCGGAAATAGACATCATAGATCGCACCATATCTAGTAAAGTACGACACGACGTTCGGACACACCATTTCTCCGTGGTGTTCCGGTGGCGTGAGTTGTGAAACTATTCCACATTGTTTCAAATGTAAACCAAACTTCGTAACTCAAATATTCTCCTCCATGATCGGATCGTAGAAACTTTATTTTCTTGTTACGATGATTTTCCACTTCACTCTGAAATTCTTTGAACTTTTCAAATGTTTCAGATTTGTGTTTCATTAAGTAGATATACCCATATCTGCTCAAATCATCTGTGAAGGTGAGAAAATAACGATACCCGCCAAGGCTTCAACATTAATTGGACCACAAACATCGGTATGTATGATTTCCAACAAATCGCTTGCACGCTCCATAGTTCCGAGAACGGCGTTTTTGTCATCTTGCCCATGAGGCACGGTTCGCAAGTACCAAGTGATTCATAATCAAGTGATTCCGAAGCCCATCAAGATGGAGTTTCTTCATGCGTTTTACACCGATATGACCTAAACGGCGATTGCCACAAATAAGTTGCACTATCATTATCAACTCTGCATCTTTTGGCTTCAACATTATGAATATGTGTATCACTACTGTCGAGATTCAACAAGAATAGACCATTCTTTAAGGGTGCATGACCATAAAAGATATTACTCATATAAATAGAACAACCATTATTCTCTCGATTTAAATGAATAACCGTCTCGCAATAAACAAGATCCAGATATAATGTTCATGCTCAACGCGGCACCAAATAACAATTATTTAGGTCTAAAACTAATCCCGAAGGTAGATGTAGAGGTAGCGTGCCGATTGCGATCACATCGACTTTGGAACCATTTCCAACGCCAAGATCGCCACCTCGTCCTTAGCCAATCTTCGCTTAATCCGTAGTTCCTGTTTCGAAGTTGCAAATATTAGCAACAGAACCGGATCAAATACCTGTGTACTACTGCGAGTATTAGTAAGGTACACATCAATAACATGTATATCATATATACCTTTGTTCACCTTGCCATCCTTTTATCCGCCAAATACTTGGGGCAGTTCCGCTTCCAGGTGTCGGTCTGCTTGCAATAAAACACTTTCGATTTCAGGCTTAGGTCCGGACTTGGGTTTCTTCTCTTGATCGACAACTTTCTTGCTGTTCTTTTGAAGTTTCCTTCTTCTTCCCTTTGCCCTTTTCTTGAAACTAGTGGTCTTGGCCGACCATCAACACTTGATGCTCTTTCTTGATTTCTACCTCCGCTGACTTTCAAAGATCGCGAAGAGCTCAGAATTGTCTTAGTCATCCCTTGCATATTATAGTTCATCACGAAGCTCTTGTAGCTTGGTGGCGATGATTGGAGAATTACATCAATGACACTATCATCCGAAGATTAACTCCCAAATTGAATTAAGTGATTGTTATACCCGGACATTTTGAGTATGTGCTCACCGACAGAGCTATTCTCCTCCATCTTGCAGCTATAGAACTTATTGGAGACTTCATATCTCTCAATCCGGCATTTGCTTGAAATATTAACTTCAACTCCTGGAACATCTCATATGCTCCATGACGTTCAAAACGTCGTTGAAGACCCGGTTCTAAGCCGTAAGCATGGCACAATCGAACTATAGAGTAGTCATCAGCTACTGCTTTGCCGGGCGTTCACAACTTCGCTCAAGATCTGCAGCAGTTCGCCACCCAAATGCGGTGCTTCCAGGACATAATTTTTCAGGCAGCAATGAGGATAATCCTCAAGTTACGGACCCGATCCGTGTAATTGCTACCATCATCTTTCAACTTTGCTTTCTCAAGGAACGCATTAAAATTCAACGGAACAACAAGACGAGCCATCTATCTACATCAAACATAGACAAGCAAAATACTATCGTGTACTAAGTTCATGATAATTTCAAGTTTGATTAATCATATTAAAAACCTCCCACTTAGATGCATCTCTCTAGTCATCTAAGTGATCACGTGATCCAAATCAACTAAACCATGTCCGATCATCACGCATTGAGATGGAGTAGTTTCAATGGTGAACATCACTATGTTGATCATATCTACTATATGATTCACGCCGACCTTTCGGTCTCTCGTGTTCCGAGGCCATATCTCATTATATGCTAGGCTCGTCAAGTTTAACTTTGAGTATTCCGCTGCGTGTGCAACTGTTTTGCACCCGTTGTATTTGAACGTAGAGCCTATCACACCCGATCATCACGTGGTGTCTCAAAGACGAAGAACTTTCGCAACGGTGCATACTCGTGGAGAACACTTCTTGATAATTTTTAGTGAGAGATCATCTTATAATGCTACCGTCAATCAAAGCAAGATAAGATGCATAAAGGATAAACATCACATGCAATCAATATAAGTGATATGATATGGTCATCATCATCTTGTGCTTGTGATCTCCATCTCCTCAAGCACCGTCATGATCCCCATCGTCACCGTAGCGACACCTTGATCTCCATCGTAGCATCGTTGTCGCCTCGCCAACTATTGCTTCCACGACTATCGCTACCGCTTAGTGATAAAGTAAAGCAATTACATGGCGTTGCATTTCATACAATAAAGCGACAACCATATGGCTCTCGCCGATTGCCGATAACTCGGTTACAAAACATGATCATCTCATACAATAAAATATAGCATCACGTCTTGACCATATCACATCACAACATGCCCTGCAAAAACAAGTTAGACGTCCTCTACTTTGTTGTTGCAAGTTTTACGTGGCTGCTACGAAGTGAGCAAGAACCGTTCTTACCTACGCATCAAAACCACAACGATAGTTTGTCAAATAGACTCCGTTTTAACCTTCTCAAGGACCGGGCGTAGCCACACTCGGTTCAACTAAAGTTGGAGAGACAGTCTTCCGCAAGCCATCTATGTGCAAAGCACGCCGAGGAACCGGTCTCGCGTAAGAGTACGCGTAAGGTTGGTCCGGATCGTCTCGTCCAACAATACCGCTGAACCAAAGTATGACATGCTGGTAGGTAGTATGACTTGTATCGCCCACAACTCACTTGTGTTCTACTCGTGCATATGACATCAACGCATAAAACCTGGCTCTGATACCACTGTTGGGGAACGCAGTAATTTCAAAAATTTTCCTACGATCACGCAAGACCATGGTGATGGCATAGCAACGAGAGGAGAGTGTCCGCCCACGCACTCGTGAGACCGAAAGCGGAAGCGTTATAACAACGCGGTTGATGTAGTCGCACGTCTTCACGATCCGACCGATCCAAGCACCGAACGACGGCACCTCCGAGTTACGCATACGTTCATTTCGATGACGATCCCCGGACTCCGATCCAAAGAAAGTGTCGGGATGAGTTCCGTCAAGACGACGGCGTGGTGACGATGTAGATGTTCCACCGACGCAGGCTTCGCCTAAGCTCCGCGACGATATGACTTTTCCGGTGAGGCTTCGCCTAAGCTCAGCGATGATATGACCGAAGTGGAATATGGTGGAAGGGGCACCGCACACGGCTAAGGAAAGATCCTTAGATCAACTTGTGTGTCTTGGGGTGCCCCCTGCCTCAGATATAAAGGAGACAAGGGGAGGTGGCGGCCCTAGAGGAGGGCGCACTAAGGAGGAGTCCTACTCCCAGGAGTAGGACTCCCCCCTTCTCCTAGTTGGAGTAGGATTGGGAGGGGGAAAGGGGGAAGGCGCCGCCTCTCCTTGTCCTATTCGGACTGGAAGGGGAGGGGCGCAGCCCACCTGGCCGGCCCTTCTCCTTCTCCCTCAAGGCCCATGAGGGCCCATATACCCCGGGGGTTCCGTAACCCCGGTGTTCGATAACATCCTGTTTTCACTCGGAACCATTCAAGTCCAAACATAGGCTTCCAATATATCAATCTTTATGTCTCGACCATTTCGAGACTCCTCGTCATGTCCGTGATCACATCCGGACTCGAACAACCTTTGCATCAATACTTATAAACTCATTATGAACTGTCATCGAAACGTTAAGCGTGCGGACCCTACGGGTTCGAGAACTATGTAGACATGACCTAGAACCATTCTCGGTCAATAACCAATAGCGGAACCTGGATGCCCATATTGGTTCCTACATATTCTACGAAGATCTTTATCGGTCAAACCGCATAACGACATACGTTGTTCCCTTTGTCATCGGTATGTTACTTACCCGAGATTCGATCGTCGGTATCCAATACCTAGTTCAATCTCGTTCTTTGGTAAGTCTCTTTACTCGTTCCGTAATACATCATCTCACAACTAACTCATTAGTTGTAATGCTTGCAAGGCTTAAGTGATGTGCATTACCGAGAAGGCTGGAGATACCTCTCCGACAATCGGAGTGACAAAACCTAATCTCGAAATACGCCAACCCAACAAGTACCTTTGGAGACACATGTAGTACTCCTTTATAATCACCCGATTACGTTGTGACGTTTGGTAGTACCCAAAGTGTTCCTCCCAGAACGGAGTTGCATAATCTCATAGTTATAGGAACATGTATGGGTCATGAAGAAAGCATTAACATACTAAACGATCAACTGTTAAGCTAACGGAATGGGTCATGTCAATCAGATCATTCAACTAATGATGTGACCTTGTTAATCAAATAACAACTCCTTGTTCATGGTTTAGGAAACATAACCATCTTTGATTAACAAGCTAGTCAAGTAGAGGCATACTAGTGACATACTGTTTGTCTATATATTCACACATGTATTATGTTTCCGGTTAATACAATTCTAGCATGAATAATAAACATTTATCATGATATAAGAAAATAAATAATAACTTTTATTATTGCCTCTAGGGCATATTTCCTTCAACACCACCACGTGTGGTCATATCTAAGATAACAGTCGACTGAAAATAAATAGGTCAGTCGATTTTTTTAATGAACCGTCCGATCTATAAGGAACGGGCAGATGGCCTTCGTCTACCTCCCTCCAGTCACTGTTGACGATCTTTATCGAACCGCCAGTGACCACCGGCCCAGACCCCTGCCTCCAACGCCCCGCCCTCCCATCGACCTCACACCACCGCCGTGCTTGGCAGCGCCCCCAGGCCATCCCTTTAATCCCGGCCGACCTCCAGATCAAAGCGCCAAGAGCTCTAGGTCACAAGACGCCCTAAGATAAACACCAAAACCTTTGCTTCCCGGTGTAATAGTCGTACTAGCGCTGTTACACGGGGAATGCTTCCGTTAATTGGGAATCAACTGCGTAAATTGAAATTGTGGGGCGTACCTCTAGCTAAGGTGAAATAGTATATGAGGAGAAACCTTGTGCATCGCGAGTTACTAGGAACATCTAGTATCAAGAAGAAGCGGTCAACTAGTGTCTTCGTGGGATGAATACCGTGCAAGCGAGAGACGTAAGATTTGCACGAATAAGGGAAGATGAGTACCTTCTTGGTTGCCGGTGTGGTCACCTCCACATGTCGCTACCGATCTTCTTCTTTTTACCGGGAAACCGATGTTACGGAGGGTGCAGGCTTGGACGAACCCATGGCCAAATTGTTGATCAGTGTTGCCGTGGCCGTATGTCGGCGGAGGAAGCAGATCCGAGGCGGCGAAGGCGACAGAAAGGTGAATAGCTCCGTGCGGTGGAGGATGGCGAAGTTGGAGCAGCAGCGGTGAGGCGCAGGACAACGTGGTTGAACTGGCTCGGGTACGGACGGCTCGGCCTCGTCTTCAACTACTAGCCGTGGAGGGCGTTGCGGTTGAGGTTGCGGTGGACGACGACGTCGGGGTATCGGCTCCGGCGTGATGGAGGAGGGCGGTGGTTGATGGGTGGGATGGGGTGGCGGACGGAGGACGCCGGGGTTTCAGCGGCTGGTGGAGAGGTAGTTTTGGCGCCCATGGAGTACGAATGGGGAATCGGACGGGTGCGGGGAACCATGTTTGATGCAGGGACGCATGTTTTTGGCTTTTGAATGTAAGATGGGGCGCTTGTTTGAAATTTGGGGAAAGTACAAACTTTGCCCCCTCTTAAATTTTGGACCCATCATGCGGGTCGGGGTAGGATGGTAATCCCAGGTGTCCCAAATAGTGGGCGGGGCGATTTCGGCAAGCGCATGTGTGCTTAGCGGGCATTGTGTATGAATGTTTTTCGGAGGCGGTTGCGTGGCGTCTAGATGAAGCTACAAACCTACCCGGTTTAGACCTTTGGACGTCGGGCGGTAGGTTTCACGGGTCGGAGTTATTAGAAAAGTAATTTCCTTGTACTACCAAACATTAGTCTCACGCGGTTTCAAGTAGTAGAGGCTCTTTTGGCGCTTCGTTCGAAATTTTGAAACACAAGCATTCACGTTTAGAGTACTCTTGAACTATGAGGATTGACCTAAATAGACAACGTTATATTTGACCTTGTATGTTTTAAAACCTCATTAAATTATCCGCTTCTTTTTGAAATTTTGACACTTGAAAATCCTATAACTATGATTATTTTGGAATGGAGGAGCTAAATTTGAATCTATTTTGTACACGACTACATATGCTATTATGTACAAAATTAGAGCAAAGATTGGTGCCCCCATAATTTAGGTATGGTTTACAAATGTCATGATATCAAATTCAAATAATTGAATGGACTTCATGTTGAATTCAATTTTATTAAACCACCTTAAGTTGAATTCAAATGTATGCTAGTTCATATGTAGCTATTTATAATGTCCATTGTGTAACTTTCGTATGTATAATGTGCTTTACACACACAACATGAACTATACTCACGTTTATATTCGATTGCTAAAGCGATGCATTGTCCGGAGTTCAAAATACTAACTATGTGGATCAATTGTGTCGAATAATAACATAGACATGCTCAAATTCGATAGAATCTAGATGTCCGATGGATCAATGACCGCCTTTACGCATAATTGCAAATATCATGATCCCATCCTAATATTTGGATACAATTTATATCTTTAATCAATGTGTAGAGCAGTCTTTTACGTGTAGTTTCACTCTCCATCGGTGGTCTCTCACACATGCTCACACACTCTCTCCGAGGTGTCTTTTCTCGCACACATGCTCTAGATCTAACCCTCCCTCCCTCTCGTAACCATTTACAACTGTTTTCACTAACCTTTATCACAAGCACTCTTCCTCTCGCAAACATACACACGCACAATCCTCATCGACCCTTTCTATATACATGGACCTGCCCTCGTGTCTCATGTACGCACATTATCTTTACGCCTGCCTCTCACACATTGTCTCACACCTCTCTTCCTAATCGACGAGTATGATTCTAGCGAGCATTTTGTAGGATGCCCCTTAAAGTTAGGTTGGATGAATAGTAGTATCGTAGATAAAGGGGTTACCTTAGTCGAGAACCTAGGGTTACAAATCCTAGCTTGGCTTTGTCGGTGGACACAGAGTCCTTCACAATTCTGCTCTCTTTGTCTTGTACGACTAGTCATCCATGGGTCTTCCTAAATGTGTCATGGGCCGACCAATGTGGCGCAGAGGCCAGTAACGAAGGGCCTCACCTCAACCGACCGGACCTCACGCGGTGACACACCCTCTGCCCCCACGCCTCATTATCTTCTCACACCCACACATACCAACACAAACACCACACACACAGAAAATTTCTCCTGGTGCCTCTATTCCCTCCCCCTTGCATATACACACTCAAGGGAATGGAATCTCTTGTCGTGACGTCATATTCGTCAATCTCTCTCTAGACCACTCTCATTTCTCGTGCTATCTCTCCCACGTCGGCCCCTCTATCCATGCCTCTATCTAATACGTAATACACACACATACCTCTCTAGGCCCCGCCAAATGCATCAACTACACATTCACACATGTTACATCACGTACCCCATTGATTTAAAAAGACCTCTCTTCACGTTTATTTCGCATACAACATTCCTTTTGAATAAAGTGTGGCCAAAAATTATTTTAGAGTTTCTACATATATACAACATTACAAAGTTATATGGAGGAGTACTGACGCTAATTTGCATTGCATGGTGCCCACAATGATATTCATTCCAAGACCGTGAATTTGTATATTTTTATATTATATACAAAGTTAGTCATAATAAAGAGAAACGAAGAGCATCTCTCTCTCCATCGCATACACCCCCCTGTACGCCCCTTTCACGTATGCACACAAAACTATCTCCAGGTCCTCTAAAAGTAAGCCCCTAGAAAATTCACGCGTGTTTCATCTTTCTCTCGCGATATATGCAATGACGATCATTGTATTTGAAGCGAAAGCATGATACATACATTGGACTTCATAATCCACTCATTACGGTCACCGTTTACGTTTAGTGGTTATTATACAGTCACGGGCTCACCGTACAACTCTGTATTTGCTCATGACATGACTAGTTGACGATTAAACGCTCCACGTGGCACCTCTAGTGTTGCATCACATTATCTCACTACCATCGTGCCCACAATGGACTTGTATCTACTCTACATCTACACTCTTATAAAATACGTAAAATACACTCTTATAAAAACAGAGTTGGTGATGATGGTGTGTCTCGCCATCCTGCAATATAGGCCGTCTGATTTATATCGACGGATAGGAAAGAAACTATGGCAATTTTGCAAAAGGTACCCACACCTCTCCACATTTGCTTATAAGGCCTTCCCTCGTTCATCCTTTTCTCTCACAAGATAAACAAGTCATACAAATGCATCTTGATGTTACATGCAACGCACGGGCACCTTGCTAGTAAGAATGAAAACAAACGACAAAAATATATTTTTGACGGTGGTTCAAGTCATGACCATGAGCACAGCGGACAAGGTGGCCTTGTATTGGTATGCCGAGCAAATCTGTTTTAACACACATGAGCTGGTGTGGTGATTATATACACACGCACGCATGCACACAAACTGCATCCGCGCAACACTCACACAAACACATGCACCCACGCACGCACGCAACACTCACACGTACACACGCAGCCACGCACACACACAACACTCACACGCACACACGCACGCATGCATGCACACACCAGTACAACACACGACCAACACACACTCTCACTCTCAACTGCTCAACCTACACGTGCATGCGCACACATCAGGCCCTGACAGACACATACACAACCAGGTGATTCCCGCGCACGGGTTGGAGCCTTGTCGCGCCTGCGTAAATTTGTGTTTATCTGACCTTTTCGCTATGCGAACTGACAGGTGGAACCCACAAGGAACGTGGTCAATTTAACTAGTCAACAAGGCGCCACGCAGACTATTTGGCCGGTCAACAGAGTGCAATCCGATGCTGAACTGTGAGCAAGTGACCGGATAATCACCGCAAAACGTATATAGTGACCGTAATCAGCTTATTCTGAAGTTCGGTGGCGTATTACGCTTTTCTCTCTGTAGGCCCTCCAAAACTACATCTCTACACGTTCTCGCATGTTACATCTAACAACTATGCAATACAAAGACTAGTACTACACCCTAACACAATAAATCATATGTGTTTTTAGTTTTACTAGATATCATATTGTTACTTATAATTATTCAGTTTGCATACATTAAAATTGCCTTTGAAATGTATGGCCAAGATTATCATCTACCAAGGGAAAAATCCCGCCCTTTCTGCTTAATCGGGTTTGTATCGATGGATCGTATGCGAAACAACAAAACTATAGTACTATACAAGACAAGTGACAGTTCAACTGGGCGTCAGGTCGCCTACTCCTCCGTCAGAAGAGTGGAGCGCCGCTTTCATAAATCTTCTAGTCCCTTTCGCCGACATGTGGGACATCAAGCTACCGGTCCACGTGCCATACCGGAATCTGATACAAGCAGCAAAGGTGAAGCACCCACCATGGCGCCCTTGGCGTAGTAATGATCAATGAGGCGTCAAATCACAAAGTTGCAGCTTTCCCACAGTTAAGTTGGAGGGACGAAGTAATAATGCTAAAAAAGAAGTTGGAGGGATGAAGCAACCATCATTTCACTCATTGCTGAATCCGCTTCTCCCTCATCTTCTTCGACTTAACCACATGTTGCTTCTGCCGTTGTTCTGCCTCATGTGGGACGCGGATCGGCTTGGTAAAGCACTGACACGTGGGACCGCATGTTAGCAAACCGCCATCCGCGCGGCAAAATCACTTCCTTTTACTAATCTTGATTCTATAATTTTTAGATCAATATAATTGAGATTTGTATAGATAGCACACAGGAGCAAAACCAAGTGGTAATGCAGTTAAGGGCATCCACAATGTGTAGCCAAATGTGAAAATAGCTTTTGGCATCGTGGGAACCATTGTGGACGGTGTTGCCAAAGCCAAAATGATGGAACCGAAGCTCCCTGATTGGTTAATTGAAGGAATAGAAAAATGCAACGTCTCTCCTCTTTCTCCCATGCTTGGACGCATGTAGTACAGTATAGAGCACAGATTCTACTCCTTGTCCCTTCTATCACAAATCACAAAGCAGTGAGGCGTCAAATCACAAAGCACGAACGAAGCAACCATCGTTTCACTCTTCGCTGACTCCGCTTCTCCATCGTCTTCTTCGAGAAACCATCTCACCGCACTAGTACTCCTAGTAGTAGTACTAGTAAAGGACTTCCTGGATGCAAATAAGGCGGTTGTCTCGGCTTGCAGGCGGCACTTGCGAACGACTTACCGTGGTTTCCTTCAATGGTGTTCTCCGTCGAACGCACTTCGTCAAACCATAAAAAATCGTCGACGTCACCGCAATGGGGAAGGAAGTCAAATATAGTTACTACCTCCATTTTTTATACACAAGGCCAGTATTATCAAAATTACAATTTGCAAAGGGTCACTAACACTAATCGAGGCAAAATTGATGGGGTTAGCAACCAAGGACATTAATATCCCCTGCATGCATGCGGAAGTGAGAAGGTTGGTTTGCATGGCTGAATTAATCAAGCGATGAGGAGTGAGATGGTTAGCTCTTTGGTCTTTCGAGAAAAAAAAAATCGCATTAATTGACACGTGAAACGAGGATTTGTATCAATTAAATCCATGAAGGAAAACCCGCCTTTCTTTTTAACACTAGTACTCCTAAATGCGTACATACTTATCCTGCTTTGGGTCTAGGCCTTGCATTGCCAAACTTCGCCACACATTTTTGCCAAGCTCGCCTAAAGTTTTCAAAATGAGAAGGAGGTACATTTGCACACAGTGTCATGCAGTCGCACCGCACCCTCACACGGTCGCTTCTGCACACCGCTGATCGCACCGCACCCTCACAATCGCTCTGCACGCCGCAAACCCAACCAAGGGAACGCACCCTCGCTGACACGTGCTATCGCATGTGAACAAACCAAACTCAGCCATCCTATCGCTGACACATAATTTTCGTTCATAGAGTATGTTTATCCAAGCGCATGTTGGGGAATATCCGTCACGCCCGTCTGCGGTGGATGCATTGGGGAAGAAGAAGAGGTGAGGAAGAAGGAAAGAAGGGTTAGGAGACGTGGGATATTCATCCAACCGCTTTGAAATGATAGACTGACCCAAGTCAGCGACTTGCATAACAAATATAGTATGTTTTTACACAGAAAAGATCCATAAAACAACAACATAAAGAAAAACTATCCTTTGCTTTCGCGGAAAGAGACGGCCTCGTCGTCTTTGGCTGCCAGCCACAACCGGCCGTCACGCCGACGTGTGCCTCCGCACCGTGATTGTCCTCGGCCTCCGGCTACTCGTTCAAGCGGCGCGTCTGGCCTTCTGACGGACGAGCACATCCGATTCAAGTCGAGGGCGTCCGGTTACTGCTGCCGAGGAGGCCTCGATGGCAGCGGCATCCGCGCGCTCCGCATCGAGTCGAGCCTCCGCCGCCCGTTCAAGTCCACGACGTCCGGTTCCGCCTGCAGGAGGGCGTCGATGAGAGCAGCATCCACGCGCTCTGCGTTGAGTCGAGCCTCTGCCGCCCGGTTTATGTCCAGGACGTCCGGTTTCGCCTGCAGGAGGGCCTCGATGGCAGCGGCATCCACGCGCTCCACCTCAAGTTGAGCCTCCTCCGCCCGGTTCACATCCATGACATCCAGTTCCGCCTGCAGGAGAGCCTTGATGGCAGCGGCGTGCGCACGCTCTGCGTCGAGTTGAGCCTCTGCCTCCCGGTCCTCCTTTAGTATTGCCATGTTGAACCGCTGGTCACTTTGCACCATGGGGACTCGGGCGGACCGACGAAGTCGACGTTCATCGTCTCATACCCATCAGGGGACTTCTGCGCCGCGACCTCCGCAGTGAACATTGGATCAGCTTCCTCCTCCTCGTAGCTTGGCTCCAGTGAACTCGGGGATTGGCCCGCCACAAAGCGAGCTTGGGAACGGAGCATGTTGCCGACCGCCCGCGATTTCTGCGCGGCGCTCCGGCGTCAGCATCTTGAAGTAAGTGATCTTGCGGTGCACCATGGCTTTCCGGCGAACTAGGGGACGCTTGATGCATGCTAGGGGATCAAAAGGTGGGGGAATGGGCTGGAGATTTGGCGTGGTTTTAGGGCAGTGGTTGGCGTAGGCCGAGCAGCGAAGGTTCTAGTGTGAATAGTGGTTCTGGTGACGACCGGTCAATAGGTTTTGACTGTTCATCGCTCTTGTCGCGTTCGCGTTGCAGCCCGGCACGCTGGACCCTCCACGTTGCTCACCGAATGGAACGCGCCTCGTCTTGCGTTTTCACTTGCTTGTGGGACCGCAGTTGAGAGCAAACCGACGTCCCTCCCCCTCCCCCGCCCGCGTCATTTATTATACCACCACTCCCTCTGTTTTATGCGGAGTAAATAAAAGCAGAGGAGTATACTCTGATGAGGATCCTGACGTGGCGAACCCATTGAGTAATCGACATACGAGGCCTAGCAAGCATGGGGTCCGCCAAGAAGTGACCGAAAGGGAGGGTAAGGCGAGGATACCTACGTCGGAGGATCCACTTCCACTATACTACTTTGACCAAATGTTAGAGTAATAATATATGACATGCAACTTACACAAATGTTAGAGTAATAATATATGACATGCAACTTACACAAAGCATACATGGGTCTAATGCGTTTTTCGAGGCTAACTTTGACCAAATGTTAGAGTAATAATATATGACATGCAACTTACACAAAGCATACGGTCAATTTCGTATGTGAAAGGAGTTTCCAATGATATATTTTTCACATTAGACATCTCATGTACTATTAATCTTGTCAATAGTCAAATTGGAAACCATCTCGAGTACAAATCTAGGAGTACGTATGAATCTAACAATATTGATTGGGCGTTGTTGAATGTTCATACCTTTATTATCATAGTAGAGATACTTTGACTACACATAAAACTTATATGTAAAGTAGAAAGGATAGGAGGTAGTATATTGTACGTTCAAAAATGAAACGAACATTGAATACCCTTTATATATGATTTGCGGATGCTATGATCACCGGTTCAAAATTTTGAATCCGCCTTAGGTATCACGTGCCCCCACTCGTTCCCTCTCGATTTCATCTTGGGGTCCAGAGATCTATTGAAAGAGGACTAGGGTGGGTACATGCGAATGATACTCGACGGAATGTTCAAATGAGGCATGGGGGAGGATGGACTCGATTGGAGGGCGACATGATCGATGGAGAAGAGGGTTGGAGAGGAATGAGAAATAAGCAAACGCCACATGATTACACTTGAACGGCTCAAATAAACAATAAGTTGTCTCGCTTGGCCTACATAGTGAAAGGCCTAATGCGCAACACGGAGCACTGCCGCTCGAATATGGCCGGGAAAACAGGGAAACTGACATGTGGGGCACACCCGTCGGGACGACGTAGCGCAGACTAGTCCAATGGAGGAGCTGGCCCACGATGTGACGCCCTCGATTCAATCGTACACTAATCATGCACGCAAATGTGTACGATCAAGATCAAGGACTCACGGGAAGATATCACAACACAACTCTACAATAAAATAAGTCATACAAGCATCATAATACAAGCCAGGGGCCTCGAGGGCTCGAATACAAGTGCTCGATCATAGACGAAGTCGGTGAAGCAACAATATCTGAAAGTCTGCACCTAAGTTAAACAAGGTGCCATAAGATGGCTAGCACGAATCGATACGGATCGAAAGAGGAGCGGAGCCTCCTGCACAGGATCCTCCTAGGTCACTCCCCGGTCGTCGTCGGGCCGCACGTAGTAGTAAGGCGCCTCCGAGTAGTAGTCGTCATAGGCGGTGGCGTCGCTCCTGGGCACCATCGTGCAGTTGCGACAATCGAGTAGAGATAGGGGAAAAGGGGAACAAGGCAACCGTGAGTACTCATCCAAAGTACTGCAAGCAAGGAGCTACACTACATATGCAACATTATCAAAGGAAGGCCAGATATGTGGTGAAATGCGAAATGCCGAGAATAGAGAGAAGGCCTAGTCCTATCGAAGACTAGCATCTTCCAAAACCACCATCTTGCGACAAACAAGAGGGGTAGAGTAGCATAACTTAAAGTAGCGATGAGTGTTATCAACCTCGGCGAGAGATCCTTTCTCGACTCCTGCGAGAAAGAAATCCCCGAGCCATACTATCCAGATTATCATCACTATCCAGTTCTCATCGCAATCCATTGCTCATATCCATGTCTCATCTCAAGTATCCGATTCTAGTTGTATCGATCGATACAACTCCAAGTGTCCGTTCGTAGGGACGGGCTATCGATAGATGTTTTCTTCCCTGCGGTGCACCAACTTACCCACCACGCCGCTTAACTCCGTGGGACACACTTTCCGGTCATGCGGCCTCGGCCAAACAATACGCCGCAACCCGACCTAGGCTTAATAGAGAGGCCAAAGACGGACTAAACCTATGCCCCCCGTGGGTCATGGGCCATCTCCTGGGAACTCCGCACGTTCGCGTCTGTGGCCGGAAGCGCACCTAGCCCATCAGGCGTTCGGTCCAATCCGGCGCGCTTCGATCGTGACGTCTAATAAGCTTCTGATGTATCTGACGCTTGAACGCCCATACTTAGCCCACGTGATGGTTAGTGCTATCGGGCGGAGGCCCTCGGATCAAATATCCAAATCGTAGTGGATTAGGAACGCGGTAACAAGCGAGACTCACGAAGATGTGACCCCGTTGCCCGTCTCGAGGACTTGCGACAAGGGCTAGGAATGCCGGCCACGCCTCGTAATTATCTCGCGGGCACCCTCCGTGTCAACCCGTCTCCACATCACTCGCAATTACACGCAGCGGGTACCCCTCGTGGTCGACCCGTCTTTCCAAGTAACAAAGGGTAAAAGTCCAAGTAACCGTGAGTCCAAACATCAAGGAAAACACGAGGAATCACCCCGGTGAATTCCACTCAATGTAGTCATCAAGGTGAACATAAGAGGATTCACCCTCGAGGTCCACACTTGAGGGGTTGCACGACGTAGTCGTGTCGGAAGTGGTTAAGGAGGAAATCACCCTCGATGACCACAACCGGATAGCTATACTACAGGTTAATATCGGAAGTCTTTGTAGAGGTTTCACCCTCGGTACTCGATAGTAACCTAGTAGTGTCGAGCAACTAAGGGAAGTGATGTGCGGTGTCGGGGCTGGTCTTCGATCCCGTTGATCGGGTCTTCAATGATGAAGCGAGGGCAACAAGGACAAGGTGGGGGGTCATCGATGGGTCTCTAACCAACCTATTCTAAGCGATTTAGGATAAGCGGTGTAGGTAACAATAGCGAGGTTACAATAAGCAGGCTATGCAATGTAATAGGAGCAAACAATAAAGATGTAAAATCTAATGCAAGCATGAGAGAATGGAATGGGCGATATCGGGATGATCAAAGGGGGCTTACTGGTTGCTCCGGGCAAGGAGAGGGGGTCACAACACCGTAGTCGAATCGGGCAAAGCAGCTTGGCCTCGTAGTCTAATGGAGAGAAGAGGGAAGAAACAATGAATACCAAGTAAACAGATGCATATCGATGCATGACATGCCAAGAAGCGAAGCTAGGCGTGCCCTAACGTGGTATGAGGGGATCTTTGGTTAGGGGAAAACATCCGGGAAGTTTTCCGGTTAGAACGTCTGTCAGACAGATGAACCGAGAGGAAAGTTTGCGAGTTCGATAGGTTAGAGGCGTGTGGTGGGCCGAGCAGACCGCGTATCCGGATTCGTCTCGTCGTTCTGAGCAACTTTCATGTTGAAAATATTTTAATCCGGATTACGGATTAAAAGATATGATTTTTAAAAGATTTTATTAATTTCTGGAATTTTATTAATTATTTAACTAATTTCGAAAATGCATTTATGACATCAGCATGATGTCATGCTGACGTCATCAGTCAACAGGGTTGACTGAGTCAACCCTGACAGGTGGGTCCCGCATGTCATTCACTAATGGCTAATTAACCTAATCAGATTTAATTAACAATACTTAATTAAGTTAATTAATGATTAGGGTTAATTAATTCCGAATTAATTAGTTTAGTTAATTAATTAATTAATTAATTATTTATTTAGTTAATTACTTTAATTCATTTTTATTTTCTTTTTAAAATAAAACGTTCTTTTGGGGGGTGGGGCCCCCACGTCAGTGGCCTTGCCAATCGGGCAGGTGGGTAGCGGGCGACGCCCGTTCGGGCACGAACCAGGGGGCGGTTGGGGCGCGATCCAGGGGGGATCAGGGGCGCCCGAGGCACGGGGGCCGGCGCTGCCGGGGCCACGGCGCGGCCGGCCGGCGGCGAGCGGCGTCGGCGAGTCGGGACGACGAACGGGGTGGGGGCTTGGGCCGGAGGCCGAGCGCCGCGCGGGGAGGAGGGGCTCGGTCGGGGGGGGCGAGGGATCGGGGGCGCCGCTAGGGGCGCCGGCGAGGTCGCCGTCGGAGGGAGAAGGAAAGGGGGGGAAGAGGCCATGCGGCGACGGGGCCGGTCGGGGCCACGGCGGCCGGATCCGGAAGGGGAGGAAGAGGGAACGGGGGCGCCGGTGCGCACCCGCGGGCGCCTGAGCCGGCGACGGGGCCGGTCGGGGCCACGGCGTCGGAGAGGAGAAGGGGAGCCGGGGGAACCGGTGCGGCGCGGCGGCCGGAGCCTTCGTCGACGGGGGAGGGGGGGAGAGAGGGGAGCCTCACAGGGGGAGGCAGGGCCTCGGCAACGGGCTCAGTGAGGGGCGGGGAGACCGTCAGGGAGGAGGTCGGGAAGCGCGCCCGGCGACGGGAGGGCGAGGCCGAGCCCGACCGCGGCGGGTGCCCGCGTTTGAGGCGACGGAGGGGGTGAGGGGGGGCTTCCAGGCGGCGACGGGGGAGGAGGGGAGGTCCGGGCGGCGGGGGCCGCCGACGAGGTGGGGGACGGCGGGGGCTGGCTCGGTCGGGGCCGGATCTCCGCCCCGATCCAATCGGGGAGAGGGCGAGGGGAGCGGGGCGCGTGGGGGGGGGAGGAGTGGGGTGGCGGCTAGGGTTACCGCGGGGTGGGGGTTATGCGGCCGGGGGGGCCGCTGGGCCGATGGGCCGGCCCAGGGGGAAAGGGGAACGGGCCAAGGGGGGGAGAGGGAGGGGGGCCGGCTGGGCCAGAGAGTTATCCCCCTCTCTGATTTATTTTTGTTTTCTCCTTTTATTACTTTTCAAAAACCTGTTTTATATCATTTTCATATATTTAGAAAATTTCAGAAAGGGGGTTTGTTGCACTATAATCACCTAGGCATTTAACTGCACACTCAGGACATTTTAGTTTAAAATTTGAAAACTTACCTTTGTTGCTTGACTTTGAATTTGAAAGATTCAACCAAGCCGAGATTATTAGCAGTAACCGAGGTGACGTGTCCTCATTAACGCGGGATTACTGTAGCGTAATCACCCGGGCGTCACAATTCTCCTCCACTACAAGAAATCTCGTCCCGAGATTTAAGAGGGGAGTAAGAGGGAAAGGTCTGGTTACGAAAATCTAACGGAGCTTCTCGAAGAAGTTAATCCTTTCGTCGATGTCTTCAATCCTTTATTCCGATGCATCATGATAAACTTGTCACCATTTCTTCGTGAACTCCATCGTACTTACGAATAGGTAAGGGGTAGCTCTACAATGAAAGGATGTTATAAGGGAGAATCACCTGGGGGTATCCCAAGAATGGACTTATGAGTATCTCTCGAGTTGATCATACGACACACATCGAGAGCAAAGTAAGACAGTGCGATAAGGAGTTTCAAGCGGATAGGCAATCGTTCATTGCACGAAGCGAGTCTTGAGGATCGAAGCAACGGAATAAGTATTGCGTCCGATACGAGGATAGATCAATGAGCAAGTGGCAGTGAATTACATACAAAGCCAAGTCACGAGGAATAACTTTGGAAATCGGGGTGTGCAGGGGCGATCAGGTTTTCGATCCTGTGAAAGCTGTGGGTTATGGGCCCACCATGTGGTTAAAAGTAGAAAGGTTGGTGACATCTTGCACGAACATGTAAGCAAGGTATGTCGAGGAGAGTCAGGGTCATGTCGGCAACAACATAGGCACCAAGGGCGAGGGACGAAGAGAACCATTTTCTGCTTTCGTTGAGCGAGGCGGACCAATAGGCAAGGTTCTCGTCAGTCGGTGGTTACCGAAATGTCACCAACAATAGTAACGAGGTCTTCTTGGCGGTGTTGTAACACGAGGTGCTTGCATAAGCAGTGGATTATTACTGCTTATACCATATAGATCATAGGAAAGGTTTAAACAAACCAATGGATAGAAAATATGATCATCAGATTAATCAGAACAATGAAAAGGAAAATATGTTTAAACACATATTTCAGGGGTATATCCTTACCAAGGATAAGCAGGGCCTGATATCCATGACAGGATATAATGTAGAAAATCCTTTAGGTAAGGGGAGAGAAATTTCATGACATTACCCATACAACGGTATTTGGATAATTGAGCAAGAAACATTTACCATTGGGCTTCGAATGTTCTTGTTGAAAATCAGAGTACCACAGACATGTTTCGAGATAGCATTGACATGGTCTTCAGGTGAAGATCAGACTTTGGAATCACGAAGGATTCATCAGGAATAATTTGTAGAATCAGTATTACAATTCCCTCATGGATGAAAGGATAATCCTGCTGAAAAGGAATCTATCATGATAGGTCCTCCGGTAGGAAGTGCTAGGCATGACATCATGCTACCGGTTCATCAAAGGACCAATAACATAACTCTTGGAAAGTTGTCCCAACCATCATATCGGACCGAGATTCAATCCGATTGGTGTCGGATACCTCGAGACTTAGGATACACGAGGAGAAAAGGTGCAACGCATAAATTGGCGAGATGACATTGTAAGATTCTCGGGAAATGAACTATGAAGTTATTCCTGCTAACAAGAGTCCATCATTAGCCCAAGGAGAGGACAAGGAGGTGTCTGGTGATCTCAACGGCAATTCACCGAGATTCCCAAAAGGTAGACTCCCACATTAAAGTGAACAAGGAGATAACATTTGGCCGGAACAAATGATACTAGGAAATATGCTCGAGGAAAACATACTCAAGTAAACATTGGTTGAAAGGTGCTAGATGGGTTGGGTTGCACGACCAATGTCGTAATGGTGACACAATAATCGATAGTCTAAGAATTTCACTTCAAAGCAAGAGGCTAGCTAGAAGGGCGTAATTCAAACAAGACTGATTCACTTGTTGGTACACCGGTTGGAAGCAACACGGGGACCAAGAAAGAATGGTGATGGTGAGAAGCATCTCAATACCAAGAATTTCGTAAGAGGTGGAACAATCTCAGAACATCCTTGACATAAAGGATGGTAATTACCCCAAGGTAAAGAAGAACGATTGCTGGGTAGCAAGGAACTCAAGGTATAATACGAAACACAAACAAGTTTGTGTTGGTGGGAAGGCAATAAAGTGGTCGATGATGATACAATTCATCGAGGGCAAGGATGGTATTTCTCATCATGAATTCAATTGATATCCTGGATGAGCTCAGAATGGTGATGATCACGACACCTTTGTCGCGAGAGTTCATGAAGATGTAATCGATCGGCGACGACATCAAGTCATTGTAATGATGAAGTGAAAGGTTATTGGAACCAAAGTACGACACAAACTCGAAACCAAGCTTGTTGTTCAAGGCGAAATGATATGACGATGAGGATCGACGTAAGGTTAGTTCATCGTCGAAAATTGTGCTCCGAGAAGAAGGACCGGGTAGTACAGTTAAAATCATCACGACATCGATATAGCCAAACAGGCTAGGGATGGCGTGGTCGGGTACAAACTCGTACTTATAGAAGCTTACTGAAGAGTTGTTGAACCGTAGAGCGGACTCGGTTCAGTTATCGGTGTCTTTGAGTGTTTAATAACTCATAGCCCGTGAAAAATTGGGATCAGTGGGAAGGTAGCACTTGATGAAGAGCTCATAAGAAGTTGTGCAGTTCCAAGGTAATCTCGAGATACCAGGGGTAATACTCGATGACATATCAAAGTAGAGGTTGGACGGGTGTATTGATCCATAGAAGACAATTGTTTTAACTTGTCCGAGAAATGAGATCAAGAAGAGCAATCATGGTCGGAACCACGATTGCAAAAGGCCAGATCCTAGATATAAGATGAACTTATACCGAAGGAATAATTCATTTAAGAGAAGCTTTAATGATAAGATATACATCGTGTCCATGGGCATGAGCACAAGTTCAAGGTCGTCTCCCACTTCTCCAATGCACAACCTTTCATTCACTTCTCACGTTCAATGAAGTTGCAATGTTGAAAATTTTATCTGGCGAAGCACGGAAGAGTATGATTCGTGAAAACTTTCGGGTTCACACGGTTTAGTGAAGGCATATGTTCAACCCATAGGGGCTTCTTGGAATCATATACCGTAATCTTTAGAAATAATTAACTCGAGTTCAAGGCGAGCATGGTTGAGAAAGCGGAGGATACAATTTACCAAAGGCATTATGTATCGGAGGAAAGGCTCACAAGGTTATTGAATATGAAGGGCGTTGTCGGATAAAAATCCAACAAAGGATCCGTGGTCCACAAGGAATCGGCGTGAGCATCGGTACTCAACTAGAGGAAGAAGAATGCAAGGAGATCAAATTATAGAAACAATCGACTAACTCACTTGTCAAATGCAAAGGAATTATGATTTCCAAATCAAGGGATCAAGAGCAATGCTCTGATTAGTGATGGATAAGTTGAATAGCCTTAGGGTACAATCAACGATAATTGGATTGGTCGAGAACCAATTCCATTTAAAAGAATGGCATTTCGGTAGAGAAGTAATTTATTAGGATCAATGATGATTGCGGGTGTTCGCAAACATATTGAGTCAACAGACTCAAAATGATAATGACAAGGAATGTCAATATGACTACGAGACTTATGGGATTAACCATAAAGCAAGCAAGCAAGAATTTCAAGAGTCAAGGCTCCAGAGGATTCTCGGAAGATCGAATATTATTTTGAAGGCTTTTTGAAACACATGAACAAGCGGGGATGAGCGGATACTCGACAAGTGCGAGGATTTATAAGGGGTATTCATGTGGCAAGGAAGCGCTAGGCGGTAGGCACAAAGTATTCTCGGAACAATAGAGAAAACTTGAGGTATCTTGTAACAACGAGATCAATGGGGATGATCGTATGAATTGCAAGTGTAAGTAGTTATCCATACGGATTTATCGGTGGCCGAGGAATAGCAAAAGTGATGGGCACAAAGTATCGAGAGAACATCGAGAGTATCTTGAATCTTACGATTAGCGACGATCATCTGAAGTGAAGGGCTCTCCGGAGAAAGTACTTGCGAGAACCTAAAGTTAGTTTTGTTTTTAGTAAATTCATTTAACCCGAATAGAAGAGAGTTGAACCCCGGAGTAAAGATCGAGGAGTAAAAGATCCTAATACCACCCAATGGCGGCGTGTGCCCATAAGACACACGTACCATGTTAGTAAAAGTTTTGCAATGTCTAGACTCGACTTGACGAGGAGTTGGAAAGGGGATTCCTACAGGCGATCGGCTCGATACCAACTTGTGGCGCCCTCGATTCAATCGTACACTAATCATGCACGCAAATGTATGCGATCAAGATCAAGGACTCACGGGAAGATATCACAACACAACTCTACAATAAAATAAGTCATACAAGCATCATAATACAAGCCGGGGCCTCGAGGGCTCGAATACAAGTGCTCGATCATAGGCAGTCGTGAAGCAACAATATCCGAGTCTGAGACCTAAGTTAAACAAGGTGCCATAAGATGGCTAGCACGAATCGATCTGGTCGAAGAGGAGCGGGCCTCTGCACAGGATCCTCCTAGGTCACTCTGATGCGTCGTCGGTGAGTGCCGCACGTAGTAGTAGGCGCCTCCGAGTAGTAGTCGTCATAGGCGGTGGCGTCTGGCTCCGGGCACCATCGTGCAGTTGCGACAATCGAGTAGAGATAGGGGAAAAGGGGAACAAGGCAACCGTGAGTACTCATCCAAAGTACTACATAAGCAAGGAGCTACACTACATATGCAACATTATCAAAGGAAGGCCGTATATGTGAACTGGCCGAAATGCGAGAATAGAGAGAAGGCCTAGTCCTATCGAAGACTAGCATCTTAGAAAACCACCATCTTGCAAAGAAACAAGAGGGGTAGAGTAGCATAACTTAAAGTAGCGATGAGTGTTATCAACCTCGGCGAGAAGATCCTTTCTCGACTCCTGCGAGAAAGAAATCCCGAAACCATACTATCCGATTATCATCACTATCCGATTCTCGCCATAATCCATTGCTCATATCCATGTCTCATCTCAAGTATCCGATTCTAGTTGTATCGATCGGGATACAACTCCAAGTGTCCGTTGGTAGGGGACGTGCTATCGATAGATGTTTTCTTCCTGCAGGGTGCACCAACTTACCCACCACGCTCGCTTAACTCCCACGACACACTTTCCGAGTCATGCGGCCTCGGCCAAACAATACGCCGCAACCCGACCTAGGCTTAATAGAGAGGCCGACGCCGACTAAACCTATGCCCCCGAGGGTCATGGGCCATCTCACTGGGAACTCCTGCACGTTGCGTCTGTGGCCGAAGCAGACCTAGCCCATCGAGCGTTCGGTCAATCCGTGGCGCCCGCTCGATTGACGTCTAATAAGCCGGTGATGTATCTGACCTTGAACGCCCATATACTTAGCCCACGTGATGGTTAGTGCTATCGGGCGGAGGCCCCGGATCAAATATCCAAATCGTAGTGGATTAGGAGCAGCGGTAACAAGCGGAGACTCACGAAGATGTGACCCCGTTGCCCGTCTCGAGGACTTGCGACAAGGGCTAGGAATGCCGCCACGCCTCGTAATTATCTCGCGGGCACCCTCCGGTCAACCCGTCTCCACATCACTCGCCAATTAAGCAGCGGGTACCCCTCGTGGTCGACCGTCTTTCCAAGTAACAATGGTAAAAGTCCAAATGGCAACGTGAGTCCAAACATCAAGGGGAAAACACGAGGAATCACCGGTGAATTCCACTCAATGTAGTCATCAAGGTGAACATAAGAGGATTCACCCTCGAGGTCCACACTTGAGGGGTTGCCTGACAGTCGTGTCGGAAGTGGTTAAGGAGGAAATCACCCTCGATGACCACAACCGGATAGCTATACTACAGGTTAATATCGGAAGTCTTTGTAGAGGTTTCACCCTCGGTACTCGATAGTAACCTAGTAGTGTCGAGCAACTAAGGGGAAGTGATGTGCGGTGTCGGGGCTGGTCTTGATCCAGATTGATCGGGTCTTCAATGATGAAGCGAGGCAACAAGGACAAGGTGGGGGGTCAGCGATGGGTCTCTAACCAACCTATTCTAAGCGGTTTAGGATAAGCGGGTAGGTAACAATAGCGAGGTTACAATAAGCAGGCTATGCTGTGAGAATAGGAGCAAACAATAATGATGGCAAAATCTAATGCAAGCATGAGAGAATGGAATGGGCGATATCGGGATGATCAAAGGGGGCTTGCCTGGTTGCTCTGGCAAGGGAGAGGGTCACAACACCGTAGTCGAATGGCGGCAGCGGCGGCGTCGGTCTCGTAGTCTCTAGGAGAGAAGAGGAAGAAACAATGAATACCAAGTAAGCAGATGCATATCGATGCATGATATGCCAAGAAGCGAAGCTAAGGCGTGCCCTAACGTGGTATGAGGGATCTTTGGTTAGGGGAAAACATCCGGAAGTTTTCCGGTTAGAGACGTCTGTCGAGACGGATGAGCCGGAGAGGAAAGTTTGCAGGTTCGATAGGTTAGAGGCGTGTGGTGGGACGAGCAATTGCGTGTCCGGATTCGTCTCGTCGTTCTGAGCAACTTTCATGTTGAAAATATTTTAATCCGGATTACGGATTAAAAGATATGATTTTTAAAAGATTTTATTAATTTCTGGAATTTTATTAATTATTTAATTAATTTCGAAAATGCATTTATGACATCAGCATGATGTCATGCTGACGTCATCAGTCAACAGGGTTGACTGAGTCAACCCTGACAGGTGGGTCCCGCATGTCATTCACTAATGACTAATTAACCTAATCAGATTTAATTAACAATACTTAATTAATGATTAGGATTAATTAATTCAGAATTAATTAGTTTAATTAATTATTTACTTATTTATTTATTTATTTATTTAGTTAATTACTTTAATTCATTTTTATTTTCTTTTTAAAATAAAACGTTCTTTTGGGGGGGGGCCCCCACGTCAGTGGCCTTGCCAATCGGGCAGGCGGGTAGCGGGCGACGCCCGTTCGGGCACGAACCAGGGGGCGGTTGGGGCGCGATCCAGGGGGGATCAGGGGCGCCCGAGGCACGGGAGCCGCCGCTGCCGGCCGGCGGCGAGCGGCGTCGGCGAGTCGGGACGACGACCGGGGTGGGGGCTTGGGCCGGAGGCCGAGCGCCGCGCGGGGGAGGAGGGGCTCGGTCAGGGGCGAGGGATCAGGGGCGCCGGAGAGGTCGCCGTCGGAGGGGGGAAGGAAGGGGGGGAAGAGGCCATGCGGTGGCCGGGCCGGTCGGGGCCACGGCGGCCGGATCCGGAAGGGGGGGGAGGAAGAGGGAACGGGGGGGGCGCCGGTGCGCACCCGCGGGCGCCCGAACCGGCGACAGGGCCGGTCAGGGCCACGGCGTCGGAGGAGAAGGGGAGCCGGGGAACCGGTGCGGCGCGGCGGCCGGAGCCTTCGTCGACAGGGGAAATGGGGGAGAGAGGAGAGCCTCACAGGGGGGGCAGGGCCTCGGCAACGGGCTCGGTGAGGGGCGGGGGAGACCGTCGGGGAGGAGGTCGGGGAAGCGCGCCCGGCGACGGGGAGGGCGAGGCCGAGCCCGACCGCGGCGGGTGCCCGCGTTTGAGGCGACGGAGGGGATGAGGGGGGGCTTCCAGGCGGCGACGGGGGAGGAGGGGAGGTCCGGGCGGCGGGGGCCGGCGGGGGTGGCCGCCGACGAGGTGGGGGACGGCGGGGGCTGGCTCGGTCGGGGCCGGATCTCCGCCCCGATCCAATCGGGGAGAGGGCGAGGGGAGCGGGGCGCGTGGGGGGGAGGAGTGGGGTGGCGGCTAGGGTTACCGCGGGGTGGGGAGGGGTTATGCGGCCGGGGGGGGCCGCTGGGCCGATGGGCCGGCCCACGGGGAAAGGGGAACGGGCCAAGGGGGGAAGAGGGGCCAAGTGGGGAGGGGGGCCGGCTGGGCCAGAGAGTTATCCCCCTCTCTGATTTATTTTTGTTTTCTCCTTTTATTACTTTTCAAAAACCTGTTTTATATCATTTTCATATATTTAGAAAATTTCAGAAAGGGGGGTTTGTTGCACTATAATCACCTAGGCATTTAACTGCACACTCCGGACATTTTAGTTTAAAATTTGAAAACTTACTTTGTTTGCTTGACTTTGAATTTGAAAGATTGAACCGACGCCGAGATTATTAAGCGGTAACCGAGGTGACGTGTCCTCATTAACGCGGGATTACTGTAGCGTAATCACCCGGGCGTCACACACGACCTCCTCGTCACCGACAACCGTTCATGTGGGTCGTTGGGGCCAACAACGGGGCGCAGCTCCAGCACCGCCTCTAGACACGACGACCGCGGTGAGCGACACACTCATATCGTCGCTAGACACGGTCGGTTTCAGTGTGCCGAGGGTAGCTTTAGTGCTGTGGCACGACCAACGGTATGTTTGGTTTGTGCCCAAGGTTGCCCCATCAAAGCATTGGGTAGCCAAAATTTTGGTTGAGGTATTGGTTGCCCATGATTTGGCCGACATTGGCAAGAAAATGAACTAGAGTTGGCTAGAGTTCATTGCATGCCAAATAAATGGCAACCATCCAAACAAAGACCAATCTTTGGGTCATGACCAAAATTTTGGTTGAGGTATTGGTTGCCCATGATTTGGCCGACATTGGCAAGAAAAATGAACTAGAGTTGGCTAGAGTTCATTGGCATGCCAAAGAAATGGCAACCATCCAAACAAAGACCAATCTTTGGGTCATGACCAAAATTTTGGTTGAGGTATTGGTTGCCCATGATTTGGCCAACATTGGCAAGAAAAATGAACTAGAGTTGGCTAGAGTTCATTGGCATGCCAAAAAAATGGCAACCATCCAAACAAAGACCAATCTTTGGGTATGACCAACATTTTGGTAAGGTGCACTTTGGCCACAATCCAAACACACCCCAACACCCGGCTCGTCGAGGATGCAAGGGGCACCGCCACGTGTCCGCGGAGTAGTGTAGCGCGGCCAACTGCATCCTCTGGACCTGAGACCATGCCGGGTCGTCTTGCTTTTTCAATGACATGCGGGGTCGCATTTGAGCAAAGGGCATCTCCAACGTTGCCACGACCGCAGCTGACTACCCTGGCACACCAAAGCCCTCGTCCCTCGCGCCGTCGCGTGGTGCGTTCCATGCTTAGGTGCCGGTGCCCGCATTCATGCCGTCCGCTCGTATGTAAATGTCGTTAAGAGGCTCGGTGCGAGGAACCAACCGGCAACTTAATGACGCACCCAGACGCTTGGCCTCACCGAAATGCACTACTTAAAGCGGCAACGCCCAGCTAACCTCCACACCATAGCGCATCGTCCTGCTACCTGGCACCACATCCGCCATGACCGCGAGCGCGAACGCTCTGCGGGAGAGCTTGTCTTTGGGGATGAAGCTCGAGGTCGCCGCCCTCGCTCAAGTCGCCTCTCACGATGCAATAGCGGCGTAGCTGGACGCGGACGCGACCGCACAAGCGGTGGCCACGCCGGCGGCCGACGATGGGAGCACCGTCAGCCACGCGTCCTACTTTCCACCGTCCAACGTCTGGCTTCGCCGAGGTTGGGGACTCCTCCGAGGATGAGTATGGCATGGGAGGTGGCAGGGTATGGTGTGCCAACTGGCCAGTCCGTATCCCGTGTTCTACTCTTCCTCGCCGAAGACCGCACCTTCACTTCATGGGTGTTGAACCCCGCCCCCGTACATAGAGATCGCAGATGGAGGACTTGGTCGCCGCCGTAGAATAGGTTTATGGTCGGGTTTCTTTTATTTTTCTGTCCTATACAAGTTCAAAATGTAATGAAAATCTTCCGTGTTTGCATTAATCTCGGCCGGTGTATATGAACTTTCACAATAATATACATATTGTAGGAGTACTAGCAAGATTCCCGTGCATTGCACGGAAGATCAAGATCTTGTGGGAGAAAAGGATGAACGGGGGAAAGCCTTATCTGCAAATGTGGAGAGGAGTGCGGGTAAATTGTCATAGTTTCCTTCCTATCCGTTAGATATAGATCGGACGGCCTATATTGCAGGATGACAGCACACCATCATCACCAACTCGCTTTTTATTGAACCGAGACAAATCTAAAAAACCCAACTAAGCCAAGCTCCCAGCATATCGCGCGGGAAAAGACCCGGCCGCGCCGTTTTAGTCGGGATTACCGGATTACTAGTAGTAGTATCGATGGATCGCGTGAAGCAACAATTTTTTTGAGGGGGCGAAGCACCTACTAGTTTAAAAGGAAAAAAGGCGGTACACTCACGGACTCTGTCATGCGGTCGCATTGCACCCCACACACGTTCGGTCCTGCACACGGCTCACGCAAATGGAACGCGCTTGCCTCTTCACCGACACGTGGGACTGCACTTGGAGAAACCGACCCATCGCCTAAACTCCCCGCCCACCGCGAAAATCCTCCCCACACACACACACAAAAATTCCCCCAAATCCGATTCAACCGCCCTTCGCCAAATATTCCCCAAACCCCCCTCCCCCCGTCCCCTCCACTCCATCCGCTCCGCCAAAGCTGCCCTCCTCGCCATGCCGATATGTCGGCACCGCGGTTCATCGAGGGGACGCACGACAATCCTCTTGCTCCCAAAGTACGCTCTCGTAGACTGCTGTCCTCTAGCCGCGCCGCCACCGCTGGCGATGTTCTTGTGGAGGCGCACGGCGGTCAGAGCCGCCACCGCTGGCGACGTTCGTGTGGAGACATACAGTGATCGGCTTCTCCCACTGACGCGCATTCTAGGCGAGGCCCCGTTCATGTTGGTGTAGCTGAATGTTAGCCGATAGATTTGTTAATCTCACCGTTGGTGAAAGTAGTTTATCGTCAATATGCTCTGCTTAAGAAGCTTCCTTGCCTGCTCGCACTCAATCTTCTTAGCTGAGATGGCATGCCAAGGTCGATTAGTTGCTAAAATATCCTGCCATATATTTATTGTGGCGTGGATTGCCATGGTCTAGTAGCCAATCTGTTAGGTGAAATAGCTCTACACCGTTTACACTCGATCTTTGTTGCTGCGATGGCCTTCGATAGTTTGATGGTACGTGTGCTCGGCCTCATTGATCTTGAAACAAATTGCCATAATTTAGCACTCAAATTTGTTTGCGAATTAGCTTTACATATATTTCGTTACTTAGATCTGCTCGTCCAAATATCTTGCCATAGCTTTAGACATCGACCTAGGTATTTTTTTCGGACTTCATAAAAAGCATATATGTTTTTCTTGTAATATCTAGTAGAAGAACTAATTTGTATGTCTAACGGATGGACAGGACTTGGATAACTTCTGCTCAAAGATTCTCCATTTGCATATGTCGAGGGGTTGAAAACTTCATGAACTTTATCGGAAATGAGTACGATGGTCCGAAATCGGATGTGCTCTGCCGAGTGTAGCAGTTGTATGAATTCAGTTACAAGACCCGATCAACTATACAAAATCATCTACACTTGTATGGGATGTCGGTCACATATACTAGGTGGGTTCATCATGGTGAAGCCGTGAACGTCAATGTTATTGACTACGTGGAAGCGGCAGATCACCATCTTGATCACTGATGCTCAGGTGGAAGAGGAGGATGAGGTGGTGGTGGCGGAGCCAGTGAGTTTGACCAACATTGAAACAATGCTACGAAATGCTCGTGCATTCCGTGAACTTTCACCTACAGAAGAAAAACGGTGGGCCCGCATGTTCAATGCAACGTTGCTGTCACCCCAGGAAATAAGCTGTCAGTATTCTCAATTATCGTCACCTTTCTTCAGGCGAAGACATCTGAGCGGATGACCAAAAAATCATTCGATGCGATGTTGGCTGCTTTCCACAAATCTTTCCCAGATGCGTCTGAGCTGCCACACACCTACAGTAAAATGAAGAATTTCCTTCGTGCAGTTGGAATTGGATATGATATGATCCATGTTTGTAAGAATAATTGTGTTCTATTCCGGAAGGATTATGCCAACTTAAGTGAAAGCCGGAAATGCAAATCATCAAGATGGAAAGATGGCGTCTTTGTGAAGAGGATTCCTCATAATGTTACGAGACATTTTCCAATTACACCAAGATTGCAGAGGTTGTTTCATGATCTTTGAAACAAGAGAGGATGTCTTGTGGCATTCTAGGAACCAGAGTACAGAGATTAGAATGTAATGAGCGATCTATATCATGGTAGTGTTTGGAATAGCTTCTATTTTAAACACAAAGAGTTTGCTGTTGACGCGAGAAACATTAGACTTGGCTTAGCTTCTGATGGATTTAACCCATTTGGCCACCGGGCGCCACATATAGCATGTGGCCGATTGCTTGTTATCCTTGCAACATGCCTCCAAATGTCCGCACCAAAGAATCAAACTACATGATGGCCTTGCTCATCCCAGTCCAAAAGTCTGGAAAGGATTTTGATTTGTTCATGGAGCCTCTTGTGGAGGAACTTCAACATCTATGGAAGGGTGTTCTCACTCGAGACCTATATAGCATCCCACCAGCTGATTTCTTTCTGCGTGCTATTGTAATTTGGTGCATCCATGATTATCCGGCTTTGGGCACTATGTCAGGGCGAACGACACATGGTTATAATGCATGTGTTCGCTGTGACCGTAATCATAATCCGTCATCATAATACTTAGCAAGATCTGTTACATTGGACACCCCGTTTCCTTCCCAAGGACAAGCCGCATCCTAGAAAATACCGAAGACATGTGTTCAATGCAAAGCATGAAAGCCGTGATGTGCCAAAGAGGCTCACCGCCGATGAGTTGCAAGTGGAATTAGAGAAGGTCAGGCATATTACACTGTGAAACCATCCCGGTAATGGTAGCGGAAAAGGAAGCGTGGCATGGTAGAAGAGGGATTATTGTTTACCCGCAGTCCACTTTGAGGACTTGGAGTATTGGAAAGATTTGGATCTACGGCATAATCTTGATGTGATGCACATCGAGAAAAATATATGTGACAAGATTATCGGCACACTTCTTAACATTGAAGGCAAGACGAAAGATACCTTAAAATCTATGATTGATTTGACACACACAGGTATCGAGAAAAGGATTTGCGGTGGAAGATGAAGGTAAACCACGGGATATGGCACCGGTTGTATGCGTCTTGGACAAGGTAAAAAGAAAAGAATTCTGCGAGGTCACATCACGTGTGAGATTCCCACATGGATTTGCTTCCAACCACGAAAGGAGAGTCGGTCTGAGATGGAAACAAGGTACAAGGGTTGAAAACTCATGACCGCCACGTCCTACTTCAAAGGGTTTTACTGTTATCCTTAGAGGATTGGGCATACGACTTATACTGAGCGATTCTTGCGAGTTGGGGACAATTCTTCAGGGAACTCTAGAGTAGAAATATCAGGATAGATGCTTTGGAGCGTCTTAGAGACAAGATATCAACTATCCTATGTGACCTTGAGAAGATATATCCTCTAGCCTTCTTTGATGTGATGGTGCATTTGGTACATTCATCTACCTGATGAGGCACTACTTAGAGGTCCAGTACAGTATGGCTGGATGTACCCTATTAAAAGACGGCTAGGCACTTTCAAAGGCTCTGTTAGGAACAGAGCTAGACCCGAGGGTTCCATTGCAGAGGCCTACACTGCTACAGAAGCGTTGACATTCTGCTCAAAATACATTGAAACAGCCGATCAGCTTAGCAAAGAGGTGGGTGAAGACAATCCCGGGCTCAATGTTTTCGATTATTACATTCGAGTTACGAGGAAGAGTCGACAAGAGGACAAACCTAAAGATTTGGACAAAATGGTTTGGTATGTGTTGAATAAGCATCTGAGATACTACCTTATATCAAGTAAGTGCAGATTGCAGCTTATACATCGTAATCTACTTAACTTGCGGCACATTCTTATATATTTAGATGTTTGGCCGCGATCACTATGTTGTGCAAAGATCTACAAAGAGGAGTTCTTCTTGCCAAAATCCAAGAAACATTGACAAAGCTGGTTATGGCGAGGATTTGCGAAATGGTTCAAGAACCATGTAAGCTTTTGAAGTGCACTTGTCGGTTTTTAATATATTGAGTACATAAGATGATCAACTTGTCTATTTTCTAACCATAGGTTAAGAAGATGCGGGGAGGATGGGCGAGGCGATTGATGATGCCCTTTACTCACTAGCAATGGGTCACGATACTCGGGTAAGACATTATGAATCTTGCGTTGTTGGAGATGTGCGCTACAACACCCATGCACGAAGACGAAGGCAGATTTATTACAAAAATAAAGGCCATCATGAGCACGGATACGTATGACAAAGAGACAATGAAATGTATGCTAGCATAATGTACATTGTTCGATTGCGATATATCTCTCGATTTGAGGATCATCGATGTGTGGTTACTGTTGTCTTTGTCGTTGGTATAACCTGTTTTCGAGATCGCAAAACCCATAGTCGATGATTATTTCAAATCCATCAATGTCATGGCGGCGTGCAGGACCAACGAGCCTTTTATTTTGGCAAATCAAGCAACACGGATATTTTTCTTGGAAGACACATTTGCACGTAGCGATGTGTGAGAGTATTGCAAAGGTTTGAAGCGGAGGAATTTGTTTAATGAAGTTGCACAACAAGATGATGCTTACCTTTGCTCATGATGTACAAGCTAACATAGATGTTCCTAATATCTTTGAGAACCATCACGTCAATGACGCCTTGGCGAAAAGATTGCATGTCGTCTTTGTGGACATACAAGAGTTGATCAAGAAGAAGCCAACGTTCGAGGGCGTTGAGGACGAAGAAGAAGATGACACCGTGGGGAATTACGATTCGGAGATACACATGGCGAAGATGTTGGCGCTTCTTCTTGCGGATGATGATTACATTGCTTTTGTCATATTTGCTGTCGGAAGGCGTTTTATCTACTATGTGAAATTGTGTTTGCTATGACAACTGAAACACGATGAACATGTTGTTTAGTATTTCTTTGTGAGAACATCACTTGTTATGTATGCTGATTTGTGTTTGGTGATTGTATGACAACTAAAACACGATGACATTGTTGTTTACTTGTACTCATATTTGGCTGTTAAACTTGAATTTGATGACATAGTTTGCTGTTGGACTGCAATTTGCTCGACGTCTTCGAATGAGAACAAAGCTGACCCGACAGGGCCTCTGCTATTTATTTATTTATATGAGCAAAAGGGGATACACCCTGATTTCTGTTAATAGAAATCATTAGATGTTCACAACACTACGCCTAGCCTGCTACACAGATTTCATTCATTACTAGTTTCAGCAAAGTGCTCATGTCATAGCCACTGAATACATCACGAGTGCTACATACACTGCAAATAAAGAGACAATCATCCTACAAAGCAAATCGATTTTGCCCATTATCTTCACAAGCTCTTTCATCTCCTCATTGGTGTCAAGGCCGTTCGGTATTTGTTGCTTGGCCATGATCGGAGGAATCGCATCTTTAACCTTACGCTCTGCATCTTCCTCTTCTGTCGTTCCTTGATTACTTGTCCAACACCCCAACCTGCCGGTATTGGGATTCCTTGGCTAACCAAATAATCAGCGTAGTTGCATTCCCCCACATCGACAACTTCCCGTAAATACAAATCTCACGAATCTTCCCTTTTACGCACGAATCAAATTGGAAGATCATCAACCAAACTATTAAAAAAATCAAGCAATGAAAGCGTGAACAACACTTAAACATATTATCACCCCATGATTCGGGCATTTGTAGAAGACTTCGGCGGGGTTGCGGATTGTGGTTGAGACGCTACCGAATGACTCTGCGTGATTTGCGGCGGTGGCACCACACCAATGGCGTGGGTTGCGATGAGCAATCGGCTGCGATCTTGCGTCTTGGCGGGGTGTGATGAGACCCACAGCGATGAAATGCGGGTGGCGACTTGGCGCATATCTGGTTGTTACTGCTTTGAAGAAGCGGGTGGACGGCGTACAACGGACATGGTTCTTGCGGCCGGAGCTTCGATCTTTGGGCGAGTAAGTAGAGAAGAGGAGAAGCGAGCGTTGGATATGTCGACTTCATTACTTGTAGAGTAGCATAGCACCATATATAGTCATAGTCTAGGTTTGGATTCGAACCAGCTACAGGAGCACGTCTTTCTTTTTTCTAAAACTCGGCAACGTCTCTTTACTGGTACACTAGCTTGTTCTGTACGCCTTCCCAAGTCTTTGGTTTTCTTTCCCTTTTTTTTGCAAGGAAGGAAGGATGACAAAATTGAGACTTCCTCGGACTCGAACCCAAGACCTCTCGGTTGAAAACCAAGGGTGCTAGTCACTTATGTGGCGAACGTTCCCTGTGAGGAGGACGGCAGCATTTAACGCATTTTCCTCGCAGTTTCTTCCTATATATAAAAAGTATGCTACTTGGTGTCCGCTTAGTCAAAAAGCGATTGTGCCAACTTTGACCATTGGATTGACATTCAACGTCTGTCGCGTTTCTTGATCTCTTCTTCCTCGAGCCGCCAAAGCCAAACCAGCCCGGCGGACCGCTGCTCCCGCCTCCCACTACTGGGTCAGTGACCTTCCCTGCTCTGTTTGTTCCCGTCCGAGGCCTCACCATCGTCCTCCGCCTTGGTTCGCTCGCCGCGGCGCTGCCCTCCGGTGTTGTCAACATGGTTAACAACCGAGAGGAATAAGGAGATGACTGTACATGGTGAGGATGACAGTAGGGACCCAGCAGCGCGCGCTGTAATTTTATTTTTTTCGGGACGAAGAAGGGTATCAACTAGGTTGTGCGGGACACGTGGCCCGTCTAGCCCAGGCTTTTATTTCATATGTTTAGCACATGACCAGCCCAGTTTGTTTTTTTTTCTTTCTGAAAAATGGCTGGCCAGCTATTTTGTTTTTTGCAGAATAACCAACATAGGCCTACTTGCTTTTCTACGCCTATTTGGGCGGAAATCTTTCAAGACGAGGAGGATGCATTTTGCCCGAGAAAATGGGCTATAAGTAATAAGAAATGGGCTATAAGTAATAATAAATGGGCTGTAAAATGAAAAAAATCTGACAAGCAGGAAATTAGTTCCAAAATACTGTTTTCTTTCGGATTTTGATATTTTAAATTTCATTGTTTTTGTGCCGGTAAAATTTCATTGAATTTAAATTAAAGTATATTTAGATTTAAAATTAATTTGAATCTGGCTAGAAATTTCAAGCTATATGTTGTTTGGGACAGATTTGGAGGCTGGCTTGTGGGTCTACTAGGTTGACGTGTACTTTGGCTTTGTCAACTTAGTCCACAAACGATTCTAGCAGCAGTGACCGTTGGATGTTAATCCAGCAGTGCTGCTTCTTCAATATCGATCTTCTTGCCGCAGCCGCCCAAACCAGCTCGGTGGGACTGCCTGCTCCCGCCTCCGTGGCCTGTCTTGCCGCACAGCCGCACCACCCCACCCTACTTCATTGTCGGCCGTGCCATTCCTCTACTCACCCACACCTCCTGTTATTTTTGGCGATGGTAGCGGACCAAGAACCTCGTACTCCCCACCGCATGGGCAACCATTCTTTGAGTCTTCCCGGCCAGATCATTCCTTCGTAGGCCTCGCCGTCGTCCACCGCCATGGTGCTCTCTCGGCGCCGCCTGGTCAACGTGGTCAACGAGCGACATCCATCGGCCATGGACTATACGCCAATAAAATAATGATTCCTCCACCGGCAATTTGGGACCCACCGGAAGGGCCTTCAGATTTCGCGAAAAACGTTCCCCACGACATGTCGGACCCACCAGCTATATCTTCGCATGCAAGGAAGTGCCTCCTTATTACGCACAAAATATGAATACTCACCTGCTAGTGGGACCCACCATAGTGGGAGGATGACTTGTGGGCCAACTAAGTTGGCCAGGGGACGGAGGGCTTTGTCAACTTAGTCAATATGAACGATTCTAGCTCCGGTGACCGTCTGATGTCCATCCAACGGTCAGTAGTGCTTCTTCAACCTCTGGTCTTCTTGCTCCAGCCGCCCAAAGCAGCGTCGGTCGTGTCGCATGCTCCTGCCTCCCGTGGCCGGCTGCGCTGCCGCGGAGGCCTCACCGCCCCCTACTATTCCCACCGCTGGCAGGCCCTGCGGCGATGGAAGCCTCACACCGCAGCCGAACCAGGGAACCCTCGTACTCCTCTCCGTGCGGGCTTCCACTGCCGCGGCTTTCCCGGCTCCGTGTCGTCCCCTTCCTAGGCCTCGTCGTCGTCCACCGCCGTGGTGCTCTCGGCGCGGCCTGGTCAACGTGGTCAAGGAACGACTTCCATCGGACGTGGACTGTACATGGAGAGGCTGACAGCTGGGTCCACGGCCGCAGCAAGGAAGTGCCTCCTTATTACGCGGAAAATAATGATTCCTCCACCTGACAGCTAGGACCCATCGGACGGGCCACTGTATTTCACGGAAAAAACGTTTCCCCCTGACTACTGGGACCCACCAGCTTCATCTTCGCACGCAAGGAAGTGCGTCCGGGCAACAAAAAAACAAAACGATTCGCCCCCCTGACTGCTGGGACCCACTAGCTACATCTTCGCAGGCAAGGAAGTGCCTGATAGTCGGGACCCACCTGGTCGAAGAGTACGTAGCGCTGTCATCATGGTCGCGAATGTGTATGTACATACTGGTCGATGTAGAGGCGCGCACGTGTCGTAGTAGAGGCGCGCACGTAGCATGTACACGTACGTACAACGGCCAGGGTGCAAGAAAGAAAATACGGCCACGTATGTGTACATACAGGCGGGGTCTCGAACGCCTACTCGCGCATACGTATGGCCAGGGCTTGTGTACATGGCTGGGTCGGAACGGAGAAACATCATCGTCGTCGTGTTCATGGGGAGGCAAAGGAATGCGACGTGTTCATGGGGAGGCAGTGGAATGCATCGTGTTCATCGGGAGGCAACAAAACGCGTGGGAGCCAACCGGCTTGGACGGAACAGGTGATGGAAACGAGGCCTGGCGTACCGCAGAACAGAGGAAACGACCTTGTGTTTGACTGGCCACGTTCGGAACGGGGTCCTGTTGATCGGGAGGGGTGTGGCGTATCGCAAAATGGACGAAATGGACCTCCTACGGTTGAAACGGGGGTCCTGTTTATCGGGAGGGGTGTGGCGTACCGCAAAACGGACGAAACGGACCTCCTACGGTCAAAACGGGGGTCCTATTGATCGGGAGGGGTGTGGCGTACCGCAAAACGAACGAAATGGACTTGTGTTAGAGCGCTACGGTCGAAACGGGGGTCCTGTTCATCGGGAGGGGTGTGGCGTACCACAAAACGGGACTCCACGGGATACTGTTCATCTCCACCGTCGACCTCCTCCAGCCTCCACGGGCTCCTGTTCATCCAGCCTCCACAGCGTGCTACTCCACCGACTCTTGTTCAACCACCCTCCACGGGCATCCCTCCACCGTCTCATCGCTCATCCACCCCTCCACACCATCGGGTCCTGTTCAACCACCCCTCCACGGCCACCCCTCCACCGTCTACTGTTCATCCAGCCCTCCACACCACGGGGTCCTGTTCATCCAGAGGCAACACCACCGCTCCCTGTTCATCCACCCCCCCCCATAGCGCTCACTGTTCATCCGAGGCAAGATCGATCGGCTTCGCTTAGCGATAGCGAAGAATCGCTCGATCGGGTTGATTAATAGCCATCGATCGATCGCTCGGGTTCAAGAACGCGTAGTTCGCAGCCAATTGCCGGGTTCGCTTAGAACCCAACGCCTCGCTTCGGGTTTAGTTAGAGCCAACGCCTGCACGTGTCTGTGAAAGCAGCGCATCGCTTCGGCCCCGACCTCCCACCGTAACCGCAACTCCACGAAATTTTCCTCGCCCTTGCTTCTACCACAATTTTTTCCGTCATGGGCGACCCAAAGAATGTCATGCAATTGCGTCTCCGGCCCACCTGTGACGAAAAGCCCATTTTCTGTCATGATTTTTTTCATAGAAGTAGGAGCCCACCACATCTATGATGATACCGGGTTTTGTCACAATTATCGTCATAGAAGTGTCATATGTATGACATAATTTTTTTCGTTCGGCCCAAAATGTCACGGATGTGTCTTTTTTTGTAGTGCTACTAGTCACCCACAAGCACCAATCTATAGTTCCGGTAACAAGATTAAACACAAGAGATGAACTAGGCTTTGAGATGAGATGGTGCTGTTGAAGATGTTGATGGAGATTGCCGTCCCAAAGATGGCAGAGTTGTCGGTGATGATGATGACGATGATTTCCCCCTCCGGGAGGGAAGTTACCCTGGCGGAATCGCTCCACCGGAGGGCAAAAGTGCTCCTGCCCAAGTTCCGCCTCGAGACGGCGGCGCTCCGTCCCGAATGTCTTCTCCTTATTTTTTCTAGGTAAAATGACCTATATACCAGAAGATGGGCACCGGAGGTGGGCCTGGGTGAGCACAATCCACCAGGGCGCGCCTGGGCTCCCTGGTGCGCCCAGGTGGGTTGTGCCCACCTGGTGGGTCCCCTCTAGTAGGTATTTGATCCAGTGATTCTCACATATTCCATAAAAAATCCTCGTGAAGTTTCAGCTCATTTGGAGTTGTGCAAAATAGGTAGCCTGACATAGCTTTTTCAGGTCCAAATTTCCAGCTGGCGGAATTCTCCCCCTTTTTCTACACCTTGCATATTATGAGAGAAAAGGCATTAGCATTACTCCAAAAAGCATTATTATGGATAAAAACATTATAAATAATGAAGAGAACATGATACAAAATGGACGTATCAACTCCCCCAAGCTTAGACCTCGCTTGTCCTCAAGCGAAAACCGAAATCGAAAAACATGTCCACATGCTTTGAGAAAGAGGTGTCGATAAAAACAAAATACGGACATAGAAGCATCATGTTGATTATTATAGTAGCAAAAAATTAAACATAAGACTTTTATCATAAACTTCTATCATATACTTCTCATGAATAAGTAACAATTCATCACACAATCGAAGTATAAAGCAAAAACTCTATTAGAAACCAACAAACTATGTTCTCAGTCAACTTTGCAACTAGAATTCATCTTCTTTTCAGGAAGGGTCACGTATCGAAGCCTTTAGGCAAGTCCACATACTCAACCATCATATAGTCTTCTATGATTGCTAACACTCACCGCGTACACATGAGCAAACCGTTTCAACCGGACACATAGAAAGATATGGGCTTATAGTTTTGCCTCCCAACGTATTCACCTCAAGGGCGATGTCAACAATAATAACTCATGCTATCTATATTCAACTGGACATATGTTCCTAGATCTTTCCTCACCACATGATGCCTGCCAAAGTAGAAAATAAAAAGGAATAGAAGAAAAACTTTGACTCTTTGCATAAAAGTAAATACATGAAAGTAAAAGATAGGCCCTTTCGTAGAGGGAAGCAGAGGTTGTCATGCGCTTATTTGTTTGTATGCTCAACCCCTTAGTTGTAACATCCCAAATTTTCAATTTGGAATGTTATACATAGAGCATCATTGCATATCATATTTTTTCGTTGCATTTTTGCTCGATCCTAGAAATTCTACACAACTCAAGGACCCACGGAGAGAGTTGGGGATTTCGTTATTTTCATATTTGAGTTTTCTCAAATTTTGAAAATAGGATCATTTGATTTTAATTATTTTATCTTCAATTATTTCTACTATCAAAATATGAGAGAGGGACTAAAATGACTTTCCCAAAATATAGAAATAATGAAGATTTAATAATAAAATCAAATAAGATTTTATTTTGCAGTTTTTCGCCTTTTTATTTGAATTTAGGAAAAATGCGCGTTTTTAAAAATTGCATTTAGGCCCCAAATAAATGTTCATCTTGTCCGGCTTGATTTTAGAAGCGGGCGAAAATTTATTTCGGGATTTTGGAGTCCGTTTAGTATTTCTTTTTATTTTTCTTCTGCGCGGAATTATTAAAAAAAACACGCACCGACCTTGGGCCGTGCCCGAGCGGGACTCCGCTCGGCGCCATTAAATAAGCGCCGCCCGGCGCCCAGCCAACCGAGCCGCCCGTGCCCACCCGCTGTCGGCCACCCGCCCGAAACCCTAACCCTAACCCGCCCGCCGGCCACGCCACGCCCTTGAACGCCGGACCACCGCCCGACTTCGCCGCGGACCCGCGCCCGAGGTTCACCGCTGCCTCGTAAACCGTGCCGCCGGATTTTTAAAAAATCCGAGCGGATTTTTCTCGGTTTATTTTCGTTTTTAAGTTTTCGTTTTTTTATTAGATCGGTTTTTTTCCCGGTTCGGTTAAATAGCGAGCGTTCGTTCGTTCGTTCGTTTTTAACGAACGCGTTCGTCAGATTAGTTTAGTTAACGAACGTCTGTTCGTTAACCTGTTCGTCGTTTTTCTTTTTCTCGGATTTGATCCTCGATTTTTCTGATCGCGTTTCGTGATCCGATTTTCGTTTTAGTATAACTTTTCGCTCGTTTATCTAATCAGCGATTCAAGCGCCTAGAGTTTCGCCTCGAAACCCTCTTTCCGAATAACCTACTTAAACAAGTTTTTGCTTCTGTAAAATTTGACTTAGGTTCAGATTAGTAAAACAAAGCTGTTTTCTTCGCCGTTTGACTTTCGTTGTTTCGTTTGATTTGATTCTTTTTGCAAACCGGAGTTCTTAAGTTGAACTATCTGGTTAGATCGATTTGAGCTTTACCTGTGCATTAGATGAGTACTTATTGTATGCTTGTTTGTTTGTCTGCGATAGAATACCCTGAGTGCGCCGCCTGTTACTTCGAAGTCTCTAGGTTTCATGGATCATCAATGTAAGTAAGTAACACTTTGATCATATACTTTTCATACCCAGGTTTTATGCATTAGATCTATCCTCAAACATTGCATGATTAGGATCTAATTAAATTGTGGGATGGGAAGTAGATGAGGTAGTACCTATTACCTGTTTATTATCAAACCCTTGGGAGTTACTTATACGTATGTTTATTATGCCATGCTATGTTAGTAGTCATGGATTGGGTGAGTGTATTCCATGAAAGATGTGAGATTGTTAAATTAATAGTTTATTTAAGGTGGCAACTTAAACACACATCTGGGTGGACTGAGGCACCTGGTTTCTATCAGGATTTGCCCGTATTTCTTCGGACCGCCACCCAGGCTCAAAGGGATCATGAGATTATTCATGCTAGAAACTTCCGTGTGCAGCCACATGCTACTATGGGCTCTAGCATAGTTGACTAAGTTGTGCGAACTCTTACGGGTAGACTAGCTGATGTAGGGGTTGTAGGTTGGTACGGTCTACCCACATGTAAGATGCTAGCGCTTCTGAAAGACTATGTCTCGGTCATCCGTTTCTCAAACACCATGTAGTGCGAGAAATCAAACGGAGGCGATCGAGTCTTGTGGGGAAAAGTGCACAAACCTCTGCAGAGTGTATAAACTAATCATGGTTAGCCGTGTCCCCGGTTATGGACATCTTGAGTATCTAGTTCTTGGATTATCATGTGAATCTCATCATGTTACTTTAAATAATATTGTTGGGTTGTTAATGAGTACTTTTAATTGGGATTGAGAATGCTGTCAACCATTCTCAATGTTTCACAACCACCATGATAGTTAAATAAATTTATTCCTTTGCAGTAGGGAAAATTGGCTTTACGCAAAACTGTAACCATAGAGCTTTCCACCAGCCATATATGCATGTAGTATAGGTTATTATTCCATTATTCTCTATGTGTTACATTGCCAGCATATTCCATGTGCTGACCCGTTTTTGGGCTGCAACGTTTCATGTTGCATACTTTTCAGACGACGATTAAGGTGCTTAGGTCGTGATTCTATACTCAGTGATGCCGTTGGAGTTGATGGACTCGCTTATTCTTCCAAGCCTTCTGCTGTTATCGTTATTAGATGGCCTTAAGCCATATTTATTTTGTTAAGTTCTCTCTTGAGACATTCGATTGTAATAAGTGTGTGATTGCTACTCGTTATAAATCCTCCGAGTCTTGTGTGGTGTCGACATTCTTGATCCGAGGATGACACCGAGCACGTAGATCGATTGTTTGAGGTCTGGTCGCTACAAAGATGGTATCGAGCACACGACCGTGAGGACACGACCATTAAGCTAAAGCCCTAGATCACTACTCTCTTCTCATTTCGACTCCTCATCTTTTCTACTCTTTTTAGGATGATGGAAGGAGGATCAAGTTCACCCAAAGGATGAAGATACACCCTTTGGACGACACCTGAAGGAAGTCACTAAGTACCTGAACATAGGAATACCAAGCTTCACCGGGACCTACAATTCCACTTTACCCGAAGAAGAGCGCTGGAAGACTCAAGCTCAAGTTCCCGGAAGGACGTTTGTGCCAGTCACGGAGCCCATAGTGTGTTTTCAATGCACCAACCTGGAGTTTGGGAAAGAGCATGGCAGCTCACATAACCATGGGACGCATTGGAGAAGTTTACAAAGAAGACCTCAAGGATACCATCTACCAGATTTGCGGGCGCTGAGATGAACAATGGGAGATAGTTGGCACTAAGAAGTATCGATCCATTGCAGCTTTCATCCAGGAGTTAAATCAGCACATTCGACGCCTTGGAGAACCGGATGTCTTATGAGACATGATGGAGTTGAAGACAAGAAAAGCCAAGATTATCGAACTAGAAGGAGAATCAAGGCCACTCGCAAGGACTACATGGAGGAGATTGTAGCTCTAGTGGGACAGAACAGCGATCTTAAGGAGAAGATTGAAGAACTCATGGGAAACTCAAAGACCCGGAGGAGAAGATGAAGATTGCACCTGTCCAGAGAACTACATCATCATCGACGACACCGATTCCAATCCTAGTGATGATGATTTCGAAGATGAAGCTGGAGCAGATATCATGGAGTCTTCATCGGAGCACTTTTCTAGTTGACCGCCATAACAGTAGTAGATTCCCCCATTTCAGATTAGTTTTAGTTCCAACACTTTGTAACGATGGATAGACGGTTGTATGCTTTTGTTTGAATTGATTGGAGTGATATTGTGTGATTTGTCTCATGTGCATATGGGTAGTGTTTCTCTCTAGACCTCATTCTATTCTTAACTCTCGTCTTTTCTATAAACCCTCAGATGCCTCCGAGACGCGACCCTGGATTTGTTTTCCCGCCAGAGATCACTCAGTTGATTCAGCAGCAGAATGCCTTGATTCAAACATTGGTACAGAACCAAGGCAACAACAACAACAACAACAACAACCCACCGCCACCACCACCGCTGACCATTTGAACCGTTTCTTAAGGCTGAATCACCGGTGTTTTCCAAAGAGCACCGAGACGATTGTTGCGTATGATTGGCTCCATAAGATAGGGAGGGAGTTGACCACCGCAGGATGTACGAGATGGAGAAAGGGTGAAGTTTGCCGCACATCAGCTCGAAGGACCCGCAACAGACATGGTGGGAGAATTTTACAGCCACTTACCTCAGAGACACCGCCACATGGGATCGGGCCAAAGAAGCTTTCCGTCTTGCCCATGTTTCAACAGGAGCTATGGCCATGAAGAAGCGTGAATTTCGCAACTTACGCCAAGGAGGACGGACGGTTGGCGGTATGTAGATGATTTCGATGAAGTTAGCACGTTATGCCCCGGATAGCGTTGCTACGGACGCAGCTAAGCGTGAGAAGTTTCTAGAAGGACAGAATGATGAGCTGAGCATGCAGTTGATGGTAGCCACCTTTAATAACTACCAGGAGTTAGTAGATCGTGCTATTATGATTGAAGGGAAGCAGCAGCAGATTGACAATCGCAAGAGAAAGTATGGACAATGGAAAAATAACTCTGGAGCTCAGCAGAAGCTACGCTTTACCCCAAAGCCAGGAGGACAATTTCAGCATACTCATGGAGGAGGTAGCTCGCACAACCATAATGGCACCAAGAATGGAAACAGGAATGGAGGAAGCAATGGACAAAACCGCACCAACCCATCAACACCATCCAAGGTAGACCTGAGCCATATTACTTGCTTTAAGTGCCGTAAGACTGGGCATTATGCAAATGATTGTCCGTATAGGCCAAAATGGAAATGGCAATGGAAGCTCGTGAAAGAAGCCGAACCCTTTCAACAGGGGACAAGTGAACCACGTTACCGTGGAGGAGGTTGAAGCTCAGCCAGACGCGATAATAGGTAATTTTTGGTTAAGACTTTTCTGCGGTTGTTCTTTTTGATACTGGTGCATCGCATTCATACATATTAAGGGGATTTGTGGATAAGTATAAACTACCAACCCAAGCCCTTAGGTCACCCATGCTAGTAACCTCACCGGAGCAGAATACATGGCTAGTATATGGTGTGATCGACTGCCATTAAGGATTGGACACTATGTATTTCCCGCGGACCTAATAGTTCTGGAATCACAAGGTTTGGATGTTATATTAGGCATGGATTGGTTATCGAAGTATGGAGGGAACATAGATTGCGCCAGTAAGTCAATTTTTCTTACCACCCCAGAAGGGAGGAGAATCAAGTTTGTATCACGGCATGAGCCGAGGAGAGCACATGTAAATTCCTTAACATGAGTTGTGCAGGAGGAAGTACCGGTGGTAAGGGATTACCCAGACGTGTTTCCGGAAGAGTTGCCAGGCATGCCGCCGGACAGAGACATTGAATTTCTGTTTGAACTACTGCCAGGCACTGGGCCGATATCTAAGAGACCGTATAGGATGCCAGCCCAAGATTTGGAGGAAATTAAGAAGCGATTAAGGAGTTCTTGGATAAAGGTTTTATTCGCCCAAGTTCTTCGCCTTTGGGGATCACCGATTACTTCTAGTGGAGAAGAAGGATGGATCATTAAGATTGGTTGTTGATTATCGATGTTTGAATGAAGTGACCATTAAGAACAAGTACCCACCGCCGATGATCAATGACTTGTTTGACCAATTGCAAGGAGCTAAGGTGTTTTCCAAGATCGATTTGCAATCAAGGTACCATCAGTTGAAGATTCGAGAGCAGGATATACCTAAGACGACTTTTACCACCAGGTACGGGCTGTATGAGTATACCGTTATGTCATTTGGTCTGACTAACGCACCTGCCTATTTTATGAACATGATGAACAAAGTGTTTATGGAGTTTTTGGATAAGTTCGTCATGGTGTTCATTGATGATATTTTGGTTTACTCGAAGAATGAAGAGGAACATAAGGAGCATTTGCGTTTGGTACTCGAGAAGCTCAGAGAACATCAGTTGTATGCCAAGTTCAGCAAGTGTGAGTTTTGGTTGAAGGAAGTTGGATTTCTCGGACATGTTATATCCGGAGAAGGTATAGCGATGAGACCCCACTAAGGTTGTCACGATGACAAAGCGGGAAGCGCCAACAACAGTTGGAGAGATCCGAGTTTCCTTGGACTCGCAGGATACTACCGAGATTCATTGGGAATTTCTCGAGGATTGCGAAGCCCATGACAGAATTATTGAAGAAGGATACCAAGTTTATTTGGACTGAGGAGTGTGAGGCTAGCTTCCAATAGTTGAAGAAGCGTTTGGTTACCTCACCAGTATTAATCCTGCCAGACCAAAGCAAGGATTACGAAGTTTATTGCGATGCTTCACGTCTAGGACTTGGAGCAGTGCTTATGCAGGAGGGAAGAGTTGTTTCGTATGCTTCACGACAGCTTAAGCCTCATGAGCTAAATTATGCTACGCATGATTTGGAGTTAGCAGCCGTAGTGCATGCATTGAAAACATGGAGACATTTCCTCATTGGAAATCATTGTGAGGTGTATACGGATCACAAGAGTTTGAAGTACATCTTCACGTAGAAGGAGATAAATCTCAGGCAGAGAAGATGGTTGGAGCTTATCAAGGATTATGATATGAGAGTACATTATCACCCCGGAAAAGCTAACGTTGTAGCAGACGCGTTGAGCCGTAAGAGTCATGTTAACATCCTAATGACCGGAGGTTTGCCAAAGGAATTAGCCGAGGATTTTCGGGAGCTATGTTTGGAAATAGTTCCGCGAGGCTATGTAGCAGCATTGGAGATTCAGTCTACTTTGATGGATAAAATCAGAGAAGCTCAAAGGACAGATAAGGAAGTTGCTTCTATCAAGGAGAAGATGAGCGAAGGAAAGGCTAAGGGATTTTGTGAGGATGAGCACGATACCTTATGGTTTGAGGACCGCGTTTACGTACCAAGTGATCCGGAGATTCAGAAGTTGATTCTACAAGAGGCACATGATTCACCATATTCGATTCACCCAGGAAATACCAAGATGTATTTGGATTTGAAGGATACTTTCTGGTGGACCGGAATGAAGAAGGACATTGCAGAGTACGTAGCAGTTTGTGATGTATGTCAGAGGGTGAAGGCAGAACATCAGAAACAAGCAGGATTGTTACAACCATTGCCTATACCCGAATGGAAGTGGGATAAACTAGGTATGGATTTCATCACGGGATTGCCCAGGACTCGTTCAGGCTATGACTCAATTTGGGTTGTAGTTGTCGGTGTACTAGAGTAGGGGTACCCTAGTATCCCGTGCTGCGTGCACCTGACGGTTCTGACACCAGCGGCAAGGCTTGCCTCGTCACCGCCAAGATCCTCCGTGGCTGCCTTGGAGCCATTCAAGAACAAAGTATTTGATTAAGAAGACAAGGGCCCGACAAGAGGAGCTTGTCGGGAAGGCCACTCAAGGCACGCAGAAGACAAGGCCCCGGCAAGAGGAGCTTGCCGGGAAGGCTCGGAGCGCGACCAGCCTCCGGACGCGACAAGGATTCGGCCGCGGCAAGGCGCTTGCCGCGGCATGCAACCTCTCTCCCTCTCCGCTCCAGCTCATCCAGCGACGTGTCGCCATGGGACCGTTCCATGGGCGCGTGTCGAGAGGTCAGGCAGCCGGCGGAGAGCGGCGATAAGCGGCGCCGACAAGCTTGCCATCGTGGCGGCGGAGGCGCACTGACGGTCTCTGTTGCCTTGTTTCGAGGCGACGCCGACGGGCATTTATTGCTTTTGTCCCTTGCCGTCGAGTTAGGTATTTTGCATCGCACAATCGCTCGAGTAGGTGTACCAACTCCTGTTTTTACATTTGTACCCTCGTCTATGTTGCCACCTGTCGGAGACCCCTTGAGCATATAAAAGGAGGCCCATGTGCAACGTAGAAAGGGTTCGGGTCGTTCGGTTCGGTTCGGCTGGTTCGGTTCATTCGACTCACTCGAGACCAGATACACTCACGCTAGGTTTTGTAGCTTGCATTGCTCCCTAGCAAGAATACAATACATCAAACAAGCAGCAGTAGGAGTTTTATCTCTCCGGAGAGCTCCGAAGCTGGGTAAACTGCTCGTGTGCCTCGCCTCGATCCGCTCTTCGTGCGATCTCCGCCTCCGAACCACAAAGGGGCCTGGTCCGCCGCCCCATAGGTGTCCGTGGAGTACGATCGGCCTCCCGACATCTTTGGCGCGCCAGGAGGGGGCGTCGAGGCCGTGTGAATCTGATCCGGCGTTCACACGGCAGCGTCATCAACATCTTCCTCAACATGCCACCAAAGAAGAAGGCTTGGCGGCAGCAGAGCCGTCCGCCGCACCCACCCTCACCGCAGCAAACGGGTGGTGGGGGCGACGCTGGCGGAGGAACGGGCGCCGGCGAAGGTGCTCGCGATGTTGCCAAGTCCAAGGACAAGGCCCCGCAAACCTCGGCGTTCACAAGATCCCCGCGCCCATCTCAGAGACGCGACCAACAACGTCATGGCGTTCACAATGCCATACGTTCGCTGGATTGAGACCCTCAAGACCAGCATGCGCGCGCCAACATGCTTGCACGAGTGAGATACGGTTGCACGGACGGGTGCTGCTCCTTCTAACGTAGTTAGAAGTCCGGCGTATCCGCTCCTCGCACCGCTTCTCCAATGCCGCCCACTACTCCAGCCAGCTCTGGCGAGAGCTCACCGCTTCCTCGACTACCCTCCAACGGCCGACAAGGTTGACGAGTGGAGGGCCACTATCCAGAGCCTCATCGGCTTTGCCAACGGCGACGCCCCGCGGCAAGCAACGCCATCATTGCCGCGGCGAGACGACAAGGCACGAGCCGGTGGCGACGAGACTGTCGGAGGTGCAACCACCGTGCACTCTCCGCCAAGAAGGCCAAGATCGCCGACTCACTGGATCCACCTCGACAGCGACTCCACTGCGTCATCGGATCCGCGAGCTCGCCGCGATCAGCGCCAAGTTCTTCACGAGCGACAACAAGAGGACGCTCGAACTCGCATCGAGCGCCGAAGAGAAGCGCGACGTCAGTCCGACAAGCGCGCTGGGCCTTCTGTTGACATGCGCTGCCCGGAGGAGCCAGCGACTTGCCGTACCACGGTAGGTTGCCCTGCGTTCACTCGTGAGCTGCGGCAAGTCCAAAGGGCCTAGTCGAAAAACTTCAAACCAGACGTGCGTAGAAGTATGATGGCGGGGCGCATCCGTCGGAGTTCCTTAGCATCTACACCATCGCGGTGCAGGCTGCGGGGGGGCGGGACGACAAGATCCTCGCCAACTACTTCCCGCTCGTGCTCAAGTCCAACGTCAGATCTTGGCTCATGCACTTGCCGGACAGCTCCATACCCTCTTGGGCAGATCTGTGCCATTAGTTTGTTTGGCGCCTTCACAGGTGGCCACAAACCTCATGGCCAAGAGAGTGACCTTCATCTGCCGCCCGAAGGAAGGAGAGTCCTCGCAAGTTCATTCAGAGATTCACCGTGTGCACTACAACATCCCTGCACGTCCACCCTGCCGCAGTGATCAGCGCATTTCATCAGAATGTGCGGAACCGCAGGATGAGGGAGGAGATGGCGATGTGCAAAGTCAAGGACGTCAGTGAGCTGTACGCCTTGGCCGACAAGTGTGCACGCGCTGAGGAAGGGAGGAGACAACCAGGAGAGAATGCGGAAGCAGGATCTGACAGTGAGGACACCGCCAAGAAAGAAGGGCCGCGGCGAGGCAACAGGAAGAAGAAAAGTAGAGAAGTGCTAGCTGTTGAGCAGTCCGCAACGGAGGTAGCGACAAGAACGCCAAGGCTGGTGGCTCCGGCAAGGAGGTTGTCACGACGCCAACCACTCCGATGGCGGCCGCCGACAAGGTGACAGCTCCGCAAGCAAGATCTTGCAAGATCCACCGCACCAAGGGCCCACGACCTCTAGAGCTGCAAGAAAGTCGAGCAGCTTGTCGAACAGCCAGAGGGCTGAGTACGAAGCGGCGCGACAAGGAGAAGGCCCAGAAGGTGCTTTGGGGAGCAAGCAAGAAACGTCCGGCCGGGGAGGACGCCAAGGCAAAGCCAAGCGGTAAGGAGATAGACCTCCCGCGTCGCGACAAGGATGAAGATGATGAAGACGACGAAGATATGGAGGACGGCGGCGCCCGATGAGCAGGAGTTTGAAAGCCACAGAGGTTCTTCTGCGTTGACGGAGGCGCTTCTGCATACCTCCCACCGCCAACTCAAGCAATGGATGCGGAGGTCAATGCAATGAACCCTCCGTGGGAAGTCACGCAAGCCTCGAAGTGGTCCAAGACGCCTATCATTTTTGATATTGAGGACCACCCTGATCGCATAATCATGCGGTCGGGTGCTTGCCGATGTTGGTCTCACCAACCATCCGCAACCTCAAGGTCACAAAAATGTTAGTTGACGGCGGGCCGGGCTTGAATCTGATCTCCTCGCGGTGCTCCACAAGCTTCAAATCCTCGACAAATGAGCTCGAAGAGACCGGTACCTTCCAAGGAATCAATCCGGGAGGAGCAAGCGAAGGGGAAGATTACGTTCTTGCGGTAACATTTGGCGCCGAGCTGAACTTTAGGACCGAGAGGGTCACATTTGATGTTGTCGATTTCCGTTGCCTTACAATGGGATACTTGGCCGTCCGACTTGCCAAGTTCATGGCAGCCTCTCACTACGCATACAACTTACTCAAGATGCCAGGCCCGATAAGCGTCATCTCCGTCCATGGCGACAAGAAGGATGCCCTTATCTGTGCCGACAAGATCTACCGGATGCGGCCCATGACAGTTGCCGGACACTTGCCGCTGAAGCTCCGGGGAAGAAGACGAAGTCCAAGTCCGCAAGGGCTCGATGCTCACTCCGCAAGCGCACCTCTTGGAGTGCTGCGCTACCGTCGAGGACGCACCATCGAGCTCCACCGGCAAGTGCAAGAAGATGGTAGCTCCGCCAAAGACCAAGAAGGTGCCGCCAAGGAGGGGGCGGTGGTGGTACCTTTACCATCGATTGCCTCTCTTGACCCTAAATAGGAAAGGCGCTTCGTTGCTTTCTGCAGGCGAATGTCGACGTGTTTGCATGGCAACCGTCTGACATCCCCGGTGTTCCCAGGGAAGTGATTGAGCACCGCCTAGCCGTTTGTCCTCATGCGCGGCCCGTCAAGCAAAAAGTCAGGAAGCAAGCAGTGGAGCACCAAGAATTCATAGCAGAAGAGATCAAGAAACTTGAAGCAGCAGGCCTTGTCAGAGGAGTGCTCCATCCTACGTGGTTGGCCAATCCTGTAGTCGTGCGCAAAGCAAACGGAAAATGGAGACTTTGTATTGACTTCACGGACGTTAATAAAGCTTGTCCCAAAGATCCATTTCCCTTGCCGCGCATCGACCAGATTGTTGACTCCACGGCTGGATGTGATTTGCTTTCGTTTCTTGATGCATACTCGAGATACCATCGGATCTTCATGGCTGAAGAAGATGAAGAGAAGACCGCATTCATTACACCATGTGGCACATACCGTTTCATACGGATGCCTTTCGGTTTGAAGAATGCTGGTTCAACATTTGCAAGGGTAGTCCATGACGCTTTTGAGCCGCAAATGCACAGTAAATGTAGAAGCCTACATGGATGACATAGTGGTCAAAAGCAAGGACAAAGCAACTTTGGTTCAAGATTTGGGCGAGACCTTTGCAAATCTGCAAGATCAACCTCAAGCTCAACCCCGAGAAGTGCGTGTTTGGAGTCCCTTCCGCAAGCTTCTCGGGTTCTTCGTGTCTCAACGAGGGATTGAAGCTAATCCCGACAAGATCAAGGCCATTGAGCAGATTGAAGCGCCAAAGCGCGTCAAGGATGTCTGAAGACTTGCGGTTGTGTGGCTGCTCTCGGCAGGTTTATTTCTAGGTTCTGTTGAGCGCTACCGCCATTTTTCAAGATTTTGAAAAAGGCAGGTCCAAAGTAAATGGACTCCGAAGCGGAAGCTGCGCTGCGAGACTTGAAGAGATACTGTCCTCCACTCCAACACTTTTTCGCACCTAAGCCACAAGAGAAGTTGTTGCTATATATAGCGGCAACCAATCAAGTGGTTAGTGCTGCGTTAATAGCGGAGAGGGAGGCGGATGACGAGCCAAGAGCCACGGCAAGCACATCCAAATGACAAGCGAGGGCTTCACGACAAGCTCTGGTCCCGACAAGGACGAGTCCATGAAGACACATGAACAAATACAGAAAAGGATGGTGCAGCGCCCAGTCTACTTTGTCAGTTCCCTCCTGCAGGGGGCTAGGTCAAGGTACTCTAGTGTGCAGAAATTGCTTTTCGGCCTCCTCATGGCCTCGAGAAAGCTGCGCCATTACTTCCAAGCACATGCGATCACGCTTGTCACTCGCTTTCATGAAGAGGATACTGCAGAATCCGAAGCGGCAGGCGGGATCGTCGAGTGGGCATCGGAACCATCAAGCTTTGGTCTTAAGTTTGAAAGCACATCAACTATCCAAAGCAGAGCGTTGGCGGAATTCATAGCGGAATGGACGCCAACACCAGATGAAGAGATTCTGGAGACGAGCATTCCCGTCAAAGAAGCAAGCAAAGAGTGGCTGATGTACTTTGATGGTGCCTTCTCGCTGCAAGGCGCCGGTCTTGCGGCGTCTGCTTATCGCACCCACCGGAGAGCACCTCAAGTACGTAGTCCAGATGCACTTTCCCAAGGAGCAAGCGACAAACAATACCGCAGTATGAAGGTTTGCTTGCCGGTCTCGGGATCGCAGTGGACCTTGGGATCAAAAGCTTATTGTCGTGGGTGACTCGCATGCCTAGTCGTCCGCCAAGTGAACAAGGATTACCAGAGTCCGTTGATGGAAGCCTACGTTGATGAAGTGAGGAAGCTAGAAGAGCACTTTGACGGCTGCAAATGGAACATGTTCCAAGAGCTCGAGAATGATATTGCCGACGGCTGTCAAAGTGCGCCCGACTTAAGTTGCACTGTGGAACCGTGGATTTTCGTGCTCAAGCTGACTCAACCAACCGTAACACCATCAACTGGACAAAGCAAGAAGAGGAAGTTGGCCTCTGGTGACTACTTTCCGGCCAGAGCTTCCCGGCCGTCGTTGCAAAGGTCCCCAAGATCAACACCAACAGTCTTTGAGGAAGCGATCTGCTCAAGCACCCGAGGTTTGTTTCGTTGAAGCGGGCGCTCCCGACAAGTCTTGCTCGGCAAGCTTGTCGGGACCATCAACTCCGGCGGGACCTCGAGGTCCTTGCCGTGGAAGCCGATGTTCCCCAAGCAGCAGATGTGCCTTTAGTCCTTGTTGTCGAGCCACAAGCTCCGGCATGGGCGCAGCAGATTGTCCATTTCCTTGAGACGGAGAACTTCCGAAGAGCAAGAAGAAGCGGAAAGAGTAGCCCGACAGTCAAGTATGTACCAGTTTGTCGACAAAGATAATCGCATGTAAGAAGACTCAACGGTGTGAAATTGAAGTGTATTCCAAGGAAGATGGATGAAGTCATTGGCGAAGATACACGGAGGCATATGTGGTCACCACATTGGCAAGAAGAGAACTTGCAAGCAAAGCTTTCCGGCAAGGTTTCTTCCGCCGACAGCCCTCCGGGATGCAACTGCACAAGTAACCAAGTGTGAAGCGTGCAGGCCCATTCCAAACAGATACACCAGCCAGCTCAAGCTCTCCAGACGATCCCTTTATCCTGGCCATTTTCGGTCTGAGGGCTCGACATCCTCGGCCCCTTCCCCCGAGCTGTCGGGGGCTTTGAGTACTTGTACGTCGCCATCGACAAGTTCACAAAGTGGCCGGAAGTGGAAGCAGTGAGGAAGGTGACGACACAGTCAGCAGTCAAGTTCTTCAGGTCGATTGTTTGTCATTTCGGAATCCCTAACCGGATCATCACCGACAACAACACACAATTCACGAGTCGCACCTTCATGCAGTACGTCCAAGACCTTGGCACCAAGGTCTGCTTTGCTTTTGTTGCTCACCCGAGAAGCAACGGTCAAGCAGAGAGGGCAAATGCTGAAGTCTTTGTCGCGGGCTCAAGACCGTAACTTTCGACAGGCTGCACAAGTGCGGAAGAAAGCTGGATCGAGGAGCTGCCGGTGGTTCTTTTGTCGATCAGACGACGCCAAATCGAGCCACCGGCGGACACCCTTTGCTCTAGTATATGGAGCGAGGCAGTTCTCCCCACGGAACTTCGTGGTAACGGATCGCCTCGAGTACTCGCTTAGGATGAGCTTGAGCAAGAGCAGCTGCGACAAGATGACGCTGCTCCTTGAGGAGGATCGTCTTCGAGGCCGTGTCAGGCGAGCTGCTCGCTTCAACAAGCTTTGCGTCGCTACCATAGCCGCAGTTAGTGCCGAAGTCTCGAGGAAGGCGACCTTGTTCTTCGCGCGTTCAGTCCGCCAAGAATTCAAACAAGTTGACACCGAAGTGGGAAGGCCCTTATCGGGTGAAACGAGTCACTAGGCCTGGCGCTGTCGCTTTGAGACCGAAGATGGCATTCGGTGAGCAACTCTGGAACATTGAGCATCTTCGTAAGTTTTACCCATAGGGCGCGGTTGTCGGAACCCGTTCGCAACCACCTTTTGTACAAGTCTTGCCGTTGTTGCATGTAATCCTTTGTACAAAGCCGGGCGCAGACCCGTGCATCGATAAAGCTCATGTGTTGCACACAACTTGTCAAATTCATGCTTTCATCATTTTATTGCATGTTTTGGCTAACACTTTGTGCAAAGCAACCACACCCGATAGCGTAATCGAGCCATTTGGGCTCCATAACGTTATTTCCTCTTCTTTTCTTTTCTCAAAGAAAGGAAGGCTCCCTCGCGCACAAGTTAACCAGGGGAGGAGGAGATAATACTATGGACCGAGCACCGCCGAGGAAGTTTCACCTCATCGGGAAGCAAGAGATGTAAAAGCTAAGTTGCCAAAGTTTGAGCAATCAATTTCTAAATTTTTAAGTTATCTTCCTTGAGCGATAGTACTTTGTATGGAAAAACTCTTGTGCAGAGGAACCAACTCACGGCTAGTCGCGCCCTTACTTTGTTTCGAGTCCGCTCAACAACTTAAGTGAGCTGCGGCTAGTCGCGACAAGGTTGCTTGTCGGAGGTAACCTTGCCAGCCAGTCGACGTTCACTTTTCGGCCTTTCATGACAAAGGTGCCCGCACCGACAAGTCCCCAAATGCGTAAGGCGTAAACGCATAAAGGAAGGAATCAAGTAGATGATATAACGTTGCATTGATCTCATAAGATAGAGTATATTACAAAATAACGTGTCGCTGATCTAACAAAGTGTTCTAAACATGATCAGCTGACAACAAGGGAAAGATAAAGTTGGCGGCCTAGTCTACGCGGGTCGCCTCAATCCGCTTGATCTTGTTCACCTTGTCCACAATGGGTGCGACAAGGGCTTTGAGCTCCTCCACGTTGGCATCGGGCGGCGGTGGATCCGAGGACGCCGTTAAGGTTGAGGCCCGGATTGCGGAAGGCCACCTTGATCAACACCTTCTCGAGGGCTCCTGCACAGACCTGGCGTGATTCCTCGGCCACCGCTTTGGGACCTCTTCCCGAGTCGCTGGAGGCCCGTCACCACGCCTTTGAAGAATAAGCTGAGCTTGGCGCCTGGGTTGGAGATGCTCGTCGGAGGAGTATGCAAGGTCCGCCATCCCAGCTCCATCAGCTCGTTGTGGATGTCGGCGGCAGTGTCCACGAGACCTTCAGTCCAGTGCTCCACGCTCTCCCTCAAGGTGTTCTGGATGGAGGCAGCGTTCGCTAGCAGCTCCTCCTTGGCCTTGATCGCCTCCAACAGGCCCACCTCCCGCTCTCTGGCGCCATCCAACATCTGCGTCAGAGTGGTCAGCTTCAGCTCAAGATCCGCCTTGGAATCCTTGGCGGCGTCGAGCTCATTGCCTCTATCAACGAGACGACTCTGCAGCTCGCCAAGGGTGTAAGCGTCCTTCTCGCGCTCAGGCTTGAGCACGGCAAGCTCTTCGCCGCTCTTCTTGAGGGTGGCCTCCGGTATGCCACCTCCGCCTTCAACTCCTCCTTGGCGGCCTCGGTGGCTGCGGCAACATCCTTCGCTTCTGCGGCGCCCGCCAAGTGACTCCTCAGCAGCAAGGTCTTCTTCATGGCTGTCCAGGTTGACCTTCCGCTGCGCCACCACTTTCTGCTTGGCGAAGCTTCTCGGCAACAGCTGCTCCTCCTCGCCCACGGCCTTCTCAAGGATGAAGGCCGTGCGCTCATGAAGTTGCCCCAGCTCGCTACGTCATGGAGGGTTTCTTGGTTGGCGCCCGAGCTCTTGGCGCGCTTCTCCATGTCCGCTCCTGCCCTCGCGACAAGTGCCTCCGGGTCTCCAACTTGGCCTGCCGGGCGCGGTAGAGCGACAACAGCTTCTTCGACTGCTCCTCCTCGGACTTCGCCGCTTTGCTGTTTTGGCGCATCCACCAGCGTCGGCCAATGGAGGCGAGTAGCTTCGCCATCGAAGGTCTCTCCCTCGACCGGCGCCACAGGCTCGGTTCCTGTGGGAGCTTGATGAAGATGCCTTCGCCGGCCTTCAAGTAGGCGCCGGGCTGGGGCTCCTCGGAGCCTGCCGCCGCAACAGCGGCGGGGGAGTCGGCTATCGGTGTAGCGCTTGCCGCTCCTGCGGCCTCAGGGCCGTCAGTGCGATCACCCGACCCCTCGTCGGCCTCTGCGTCGGCAGCCCCGGCGGCCTCCTCGCCAACAGGCTCGTCGGCGACGGCCTCTTCTTCCACAACGACGACCTCTTCTTCCTCGCGGGCGGCCTCGTCGGTGTTGCCGCGCTTCCTCCTCGCCCGGGCCTCGACCTCCATCGGCTCTGCGTCGACGAAGAAAGAAGCGATCAAGTAGATGTTCAAAAGAGAAACAAAAGAAAGCAAGCCCAAGGGAGATTTTCGCGTAAGGGAATTACACTGCAGGATCCGCAGCCATGGCCTCGACCTGGAGGGTCATCGGGCGCCGTCCCTTGCCGGGTAGCCTCCCTTGCCGGGGTAGCCTCCCTTGCCGGAGTGGCCTCCCTTGTCGGAGGGCGCTCCCTTGCCGGAGGTTCCTCCCTTGGCGGGGTAGTGGCAGCAGACAGGATCTCGGGGGCGGCTTCCGAGCCCTCCTGATGAGGCTGCTCTGCTCCTACACAAGCACACAGTCAGGTATCAACGAAGAAGGAGCACCCCTGCACACCTAATAGTAAGAAGAAAACTGCGCACTTACTCTGGGGGCTGTGCTGGGGGCTGCTCTGAGGAAGGGTTGCCGGGTCCGGCAAGGGAGTCTCGAACGCATCTCCTGTTGCCACGGGAGAATCATCCTCGACGACGATCATCAGGATCTTAGCCCTCTTCGCCGCTCTCTGGGCCAGCGTCCTGAAAAGGAAAGAGTACAGAACGAAGCAAATCAGATTCAAGATGAAGCAATAAAAATGAAGAAATACAAGCACAAGTCTCAAGAACTTACTCTGCTGCTGTGGGCCGGTCTGCCGCCCCGACTTGTCTCCGACCTTGCGAAGACGCCTCTTCGGCGGAGCCGGGGGCTCCGCTGGCGGCAAGTCGCTTGGCGGTGGGGAAGAAGCGCCCTCGGCGGGTCCACTCGACCCGGCCTCGGGCTCGACAAGCTCGTCCTCGCCGGCGACCTCCCCTCGCTTCGCCAAGGCTTGCCGCCTTCGCGCGTCCGCCTCCTCCACGGTGAACCCGAAGGCTCCGGCGGCGGCAGCTCTGCCGCCTCCACCCTGGTGGCGATCCGCGCCATCTCACGGTCGGTGGTGTCGCGGGTGAGCCTTTTACTTTCGTCGGAGCGGATCGGTACTTCTTGCAAATCGTCGAAGAATTGCTGCACGACCTCGTCGGGGCTCCTGCCAGTTGGGGCGATCCCATGGGAGTCGTGACAGATCATGGCGCGGATGCGGTCGAGCGCCGAGTTATTGCACAAAGGGACGACCCCCGGCAACCTAAACCACTCAGATGGTCGGGTCGCTCTTGAACAGCTCGAGCAAGATCGCATCCAGCTCCAAGACGGTGAAGTTCCGATTCGAGCCCGGCGCAGCCTCATTATGTCTGTCGCATTTTGGAACTCCCAAGCGAGGCCTCCTCCTTTCCTGCAAGGGAAGCGTCTGGCGGCGAAGGAAGTCTGCGCCAACCGCTTCCTACGGTTAACCCGGCAAGCCCGAGGCGCAGAATTGGTCACTGACTATCTTCAACCGCATCCTCCGGCGCCAAGTTGCTCCAGTCCTGCCGCGCACTATTGGAGTTTGGCGCCTGGCGGTGAAGGGCTGGGTTCTCCTCACGACCCAGCACCAGTTGGCTCTCCACTCCTCCCACTTGTTGCGAACTCTCCCTCTAGGTAGGCCTCTTTCTTGCCGATCCTAGAGACCGAGCTATCCCTCCGGCAAGTGGCTCTCCTCTCTCGACGCAGGGAACAAAGAAATGGCGGAAGAGTGCCACGTTCGGGTGGACTCCGACAAAGTTTTCGCACAAATGCGCGAAAACGGCCATGGTCAAGACGGCGTTGGGAGTGAAATCAAGGAGGCGGAGGCTAAACGTGTTCATGATGTCGCAAAAGAACTCGGAAAAGGGCGGGCCGGAGAAGAAGAGGGGAGCGGCGTTGGTTTTCTTGACAAGACAGCAATGGCAGGAGTGGGCGGCCTGCCTCTGTTTCCTCCGCTTATAAAGAGGGGGAGGGGGCGGACGTTCCGCTTATACTAATAAAGAACCCCCACGACCGCGCCCACGATCTCGCAGACGACGCCACGTCCGGAGCATGCCGTTAGTGGGGATCGTGGGGTCCGGGCGAAGTTGCGGCGTGGTCGAGGCCGCGTGTCCGTGCAGTTTGGGCCTGGCCCGACAAGCGCTTCGACACCGTGTGCAGCCCAGGCCGAGGGCTCTGTCGGTGTACTAGAGTAGGGGTACCCTAGTATCCCGTGCTGCAGGCACGGACGTTGCAAGACCCAGCGACAAGGCTTGCCTCGTCACCGCTAAGATCCTCCGTGGCTCCCTTTGGAGCCATTCAAGAACAAAGTATTTGATTAAGAAGACAAGGCCCCGACAAGAGGAGCTTGTCGGAAGGCCACTCAAGGCACGCAGAAGACAAGGCCCCGCAAGAGGAGCTTGCCAGAAGGCTCGAGCGCGACAAGCCTCCGGACGCGACAAGGATCTTGGTCGCGGCAAGGCGCTGCCATGACATGCAACCTCTCTCCCTCTCCGCTCCAGCTCATCCAATGACGTGTCGCCATGGGACCGTTCCATGGGCGTGTCGAGAGGTCTGTGCAAAGTGGAGAGCGGCGATAAGCGGCGTGACAAGCTTGCCTTCGTGGCGGCGAGGCGCACTGACGGTCTCACAGAATCGTTTCGGGCGACACCGACGGCATTTATTGCTTTTGTCCCTTGTCGTCGAGTTAGGTATTTTGCATCATAATCGCTCGAGTAGGTGTACCAACTCCTGTTTTTACATTTGTACCCTCGTCTATGTTGCCACCTGTCGGAGACCCCTTGAGCATATAAAAGGAGGCCCATGTGCAACGTAGAAAGGGTTCGGGTCGTTCGGTTCGGTTCGGCTGGTTCGGTTCATTCGACTCACTCGAGACCAGATAAACTCACGCTAGGTTTTGTAGCTCGCATTGCTCCCTAGCAAGAACATAATACATCAAACAAGCAGCAGTAGGAGTTTTATCTCTCCGGAGAGCTCCGTGGGTAAACTGCCTGTGTGCCTCATTTGGGTAAACCGCTGCTTTCTCAAATTTTGAAAATAGGATCATTTGATTTTAATTATTTTATCTTTAATTATTTCTACTATCAAAATATGAGAGAGGGAATAAAATGATTTTCCCAAAATAAAGAAATAATGAAGATTTAATAATAAAATCAAATAAGATTTTATTTTGGAGTTTTTCGCCTTTTTATTTGAATTTAGGAAAAATGCGCGTTTTTCAAAATTTGCATTTAGGCCCCAAATAAATGTTCATCTTGTCCGGCTTGATTTTAGAAGCCGGGGAAAATTTATTTCGGGATTTTTCGAGACCGTTTAGTATTTCTTTTTATTTATCTTCTGCAGAGAATTATTTAAAAAAAACGTGCACCGACCTTGGGCCGTGCCCGAGCGGGACTCCGCTGGGTGTTTTAAATAGCGCCGTCGGCTGCCCCAGCCTCAGCCGAGCCGCCCAAGGCCGAGCCCACCTCAAGGCCGCCCACCCGCCTCGAAACCCTAAACCTAACCCTAACCTCATGCCACATTGGAGCCGGGAACCCACGCCGACTGTCATTGCACTTCGCCGCCCGAGGTTCGCCGCCGCCTCCTAAACCATGCCACCGGTTTTTTTTAAACCGAGCGGATTTTTTTCGGTTTATTTTCGGTTTTTTTAGTTTTCGTTTTTTTATTAGATCGGTTTTTTTCCCGGTTCGGCTAAATAGCGAGCGTTCATTCGTTCGTTCGTTTTTAACGAACGCGTTCATCAGATTAGTTTAGTTAACCTGTTCGTCGTTTTTCTTTTTCTCGGATTTAATCCGTGATTTTTCTGATCGCGATTCCTGATCCGATTTTCGTTTTAGTATAACTCTTCGCTCGTTTGTCGGAATAAGGCGATTCAAGCGCCTAGAGTTTCGTCTCAAAACCCTCTTTCCAGATAACCTACTTAAACAAGTTTGTGCTTCTGTAAAATTTGACTTAGGTCCAGATTAGTAAAATGAAGCTGTTTTCTTCCGCCGTTTGACTTTCGTTGCTTCGTTTGATTTGATTCTTTTTGCAAACCGGAGTTCTTAAGTTGAACTATCTGGTTAGATCTATTTGAGTTTTACCTGTGCATTAGATGAGTACTTATTGTATGCTTGTTTGTTTGTCTGCGATAGAATACCCGTAGTGCGCCGCCTGTTACTTCGAGTCTCTAGGTTTCGCGGATCATCAGCAAGGCAAGTAACACTTTGATCATATACTTTTCATACCCAGTTTTTATGCATTAGATCTATCCTCAAACATTGCATGATTAGGATCTAATTAAATTGTGGGATGGGAAGTAGATGAGGTAGTACCTATTACCTGTTTATTATCAAACCCTTGGGAGTTACTTCTACATTTGTTTATTATGCCATGCTATGCTAGTAGACGTGGATTGGGTGAGTGTATTCCATGAAAGATGTGAGATTGTTAAATTAATGGTTTATTTAAGGTGGCAACTTAAACACACATCTGGGTGGATTGAGGCACTGGTTTCTATCAGGATTTGCCTGTATTTCTTCTGACCGCCACCTGTGCTCAAAGGGATCATGAGATTATTCATGTAGAAACTTCCGTGTGCAGCCACATGCTACTATGGGCTCTAGCATAGTTGACTAAGTTGTGCGAACTCTTACGGGTAGACTAGCCGATGTAGGGGTTGTAGGTTGGTACGGTCTACCCACATGTAAGGTGCTAGCGCTTCTGAAAGACTATGTCTCGGTCATCCGTTTCTCAAACACCATGTAGTGCGAGAAATCAAACGGAGGCGATCGAGTCTTGTGGGGAAAAGTGCACAAACCTCTGCAGAGTGTATAAACTAATCATGGTTAGCCGTGTCCCTGGTTATGGACATCTTGAGTATCTAGTTCTTGGATTATCATGTGAATCTCATCATGTTACTTTAAATAATATTGTTGGGTTGTTAATGAGTACTTTTAATTGGGATTGAGAATGCTGTCAACCATTCTCAATGTTTCACAACCACCATGATAGTTAAATAAATTTATTCCTTTGCAGTAGGGAAAAATTGGCTTTACGCAAAACTGTAACCATAGAGCTTTCCACCAGCCATATATGCATGTAGTATAGGTTATTATTCCATTATTCTTTATGTGTTACATTGCCAACATATTCCATGTGCTGACCCGTTTTCGGGCTGCAACGTTTCATGTTGCAGACTTTTTCGCATTTACGACTAAGGTGCTTAGGTCGTGGTTCTATACTCAGTGATGGCGTTGGAGTTGATGGACTCGCTTATTCTTCCAAGCCTTCCGCTGTTATCGTTATTAGATGGCCTTAAGCCATATTTATTTTGTTAAGTTCTCTCTTGAGACATTCGATTGTAATAAGTGTGTGATTGCTACTCTGTTATAAATCCTCCGAGTACTGCGTGGTGTCAGCATTACTGATCCAGGGATGACACTGAGCATAGAGATCAGACTGTTTGAAGTCTGGTCGCTACATTAGTGCAAAAGAAAGTCATGTTGCATTGCCCCTTGTGATAGCGAGCTTTAATATGCAGTCTGTCGATTTTATTCTTCACCATCACAAGTTCGTGTAACGCTCTATTTTCTCTTACACTAAATGATCTCACACTTTTAGAAGCAATTTTTATTGCCTTTTTGCACCGATGACAACTTACTTGAGGGATCTTTCTCAATCCCTAGGTAGGTATGGTGGACACTTGAAAATAAAATTTGGGTTTAAGGGTTTTTGGATGCACAAGTAGTATCTCTACTTAGTGCAGAATTTTGGCTAGCAAAGATAGGGCAAGCACCATATGTTGAAGGATCTATGACAATATGACTTCTATGTGAATATAAGCAAACATAAACCATTAAGTTGTCTTCCTTGTCCAACGTCAACAATTTTGGCATATAATATTTTGATGAGGGCTCACAATCACAAAAGATTTCTAGGATAGTATATTTATATGTGAATCTTCTCTTCCCTTATTAATTCTTTCATGAGTTGCATCATTGACTAATACTATGTTTGTCAATCTCTAATAAAATTTTCTACTCATACTTTTCCTTATGTGGTGTCATCACCTACCATAAGATTAGTGCATGATCTTTTCTAAATTTATTTCCTTTCTTTTATTTATTTCCTTTCTCTTTTTCTTTCTTGTTTCTTTTCTTTTATTTGCAACATGAAAGTAAAGAAAGCAAAAAATCAAACTAAACTTTATTATATAACTTGCACATGATTACAAGGATATATCACTAAGCAAACTCTCAAAGAAGAAAGGATCGAACTAAACTTTTATTCATCTAAAGCAAAAGATCGAAATAAAATAAGTAAAGGCAAAAAGATAGTGGGATGATAGGATACCGGGGCACCTCCCCCAAGCTTGGCAGAAGCCAAGGGGAGTGCCCATACCTGATATTCAGTTCTCCTTTGGTGGTGAAGAAGATGATGGTGATGAAGGAGAGATCTTGTCCTCTGATTTCCATGGCACTGGTCCACCATCATAGGAAGAGGAGTGAGTCTCACGGGTCCTGCAACTAGCAGCCAAACTCATACCTTTGAACCTCACCTCATATTCAAAGACTTGGTTTTGGAGGTCATAGATCTGGCTTTGGAGGAAGTTGATTTGCTCGTTGAGGGTGAAGACGATGTTCTTCATGGGCTTGCCATCCACCTTGAGATCACGGGAGAGGTCTGTGATCATAAGGTGATTAGTGTTGAGTCCACGCTCCACCATCCCCTTGCACCGGAAGACATCTTGCTCCATAGCTTCAAGCCTGGCCTCCATGGTTCCCGTCCCGTTGGGACATGGCACCTCGCGGAGGTGAAGCACTCCCTCATGCATCTGGATGACCTGAGGGTGCTGCACCACCTCCCGCAGATATGGGTTGATGACGTTCTTGAAGAACTTGTCCTTGGAGGAGCTTGAAGAGGCCATGGTAGATGGGATCTGACAGAAAACAGCAAGGAAAAGAGAACAGAGGATTTTCTCCACGATACAGTGATCAACAGGTTTGGGAAGTACATATAGATTTTTTTATCTTGGAGGATAAGCATACAGTAGAAAAACGGAGTCCGGAAGGTACCCCAGGTGGGCACAACCCACTGCTGGCCAGTTCTGGCGCACCCTGGTGTCTTGTGCCCACCAGGGTACGCTTCCTGGAAGTTTCTTTATTTCCATTTTTTTAAATATTCCAAAACTAATAAAAAATATTTTTGCGGATTTTTCGGAGTCCGTTTACTTACCGTATCACGTACCTCCTTATTTTCACGATTCTAGAGTGTTCCGGAATGACTCTTCTATGTGTTCTTCCGGTGTCAAAGTTTGGACAATATTACTTTCAACATTAATGGGCGTACCTGAGATGTAGTTTTTATTCGTTGCCCATTGACAACCTTCGGGTTAGTACCTTCGGAATTATTTATTTTGATGGCTCCAGACCGATAAACCTCCTCGATAACTTAGGGGCCTTCCCATTTTGAGAGGAGTTTTCCTACAAAGAATCTGAAACGAGAGTTGTACAAAAGAACATATTCTCCGACTTTAAACTCACGCTTTTGGATTCTTTTGTCATGCCATATTTTAACTTTTTCTTTGAATAATTTGCATTTTCATAAGCTTGGGTTCTCCATTCATCTAATGAGCTAATATCAAATAACCTGTTTTCACCAGCAGGTTTGAAATCATAATTGAGCTCTTTGACGGCCCAATATGCTCTATGTTCTAACTCAAGAGGCAAATGACAAGCTTTTCCATAAACCATTTTATAAGGAGACATACCCATAGGATTTTTATAAGCTGTTCTATAAGCCCAAAGTGCATCATCTAATTTCTTAGACCAATTCTTCCTGGACCTATTGACAGTCTTTTGCAGAATTAATTTTATTTCTCTATTGCTAAGTTCAAGTTGACCACTAGACCGAGGATGATACGGTGATGCAATCCTTGGTTAACATCATACTTGGCAAGCATTTTACGGAAAGCACCATGAATAAAGTGTGAACCACCATCAGTCATTAAATATCTAGGGACTCTAAACCTTGGGAAAATAACTTCCTTAAGCATTTTAATAGAGGTGTTGTGATCAACACTACTAGTTGGAATAACTTCTACCATTTAGTAACATAATCAACAGCAACCAAAATATGTGTATACCCATTAGAGGAAGGAAAATGTCCCATGTAATCAAATCCCCAAACATCAAATGGTTCAACAACAATTGAATAATCCATAGGCATTTCTTGACGCTTACTGATATTACCTATTCTTTGGCATTCATCACAAGATAAGAGAAACTTACGGGCATCCTTGAAGAGAGTAGGCCAATAAAATCCAGATTTCAATACCTTGTGAGCAGTTCTATGTCCAGCATGATGCCCTCCATAAGCTTCGGAGTGACATTTCAGAGGATTTGTCCCCTGTTCATGCTCGTGTACACAACATCTAATAATACCATCTACTCCTTCCTTATAAAGATGTGGGTCATCCCACAACTAATGTCTTAAATCATAGAAGAATTTTTTCTTTTGTTGGTATGTAAAGCTAGGTGGTAAATATTTAGCAACAATGTAATTAGCATAGTCAACATACCAAGGAGTACTATGAGCAGCATTTATTGCAGCTAACTGCTCATCAGAGAAACTATCATCAATAGGTAGTGGGTCATCAGGCAAAATTTCAATCCTAGATAAATTATCAGCTACTGGGTTCTCAGCTCCTTTTCAGTTAGTGGTATGTAAATCAAATTCTTTTAACAAGAGAACCCATCGAATAAGTCTAGGTTTAGCATCTTTATTTTCCATTAGATATTTAATAGCAGCATGGTCTGTGTGAACAGTTACTTTGGAATCAACAATATAACTAAATTTATCACAAGCAAACACCACTGCTAAGAATTCTTTTTTTAGTAGTAGCATAATTTCTTTGAGCACTGTCTAGAGTTTTAGTAGCATAATGAATAACATTTAGTTTCTTATCAACTCTTTGTCCTAGAACAACACCAACAACATAATCACTAGCATCACACATAATTTCAGAAGGCAAGTTCCAATCAGGTGGTTGAACAATAGGTGCAGAAATTAAGGCTTTCTTGAGTGTTTCAAAGGCTTATAAACAATCACCATAAAAAACAAAAGGAATATCCTTCTGCAAAAGACTAGTAAGAGGCCCAGAAATTTTAGAGAAGTCTTTGATAAATCTCCTATAGAAACCAGCATGACCTAAGAAACTACGAATACCTTTTATATCTTTAGGACATGGCATTTTCTCAATTGCATCAACATTAGCTTGATCCACTTCAATACCTCTTTCAGAAATTTTATGACCCAAGACAATGCCTTCATTAACCATAAAGTGGCACTTCTCCCAATTCAAGACAAGATTTGTTTGTTCACATCTCTGCAAAACTCGCTCAAGATTGCTTAAACAATCATCAAAAGACTTCCCATAAATAGAGAAGTCGTCCATGAAAACCTCAACAATCTATTCAAAAAAATCAGAGAATATAGCAGTCATACATCTTTGAAAGGTAGTAGGTGCATTACATAAACTGAAAGGCATACGTCTATAAGCATAGTTTCCAAAGGGACAAGTAAAAGTGGTGTTTTCTTGATCAGGTTGAGAAACAGGTATTTGTGAAAAACCAGAACATCCATCAAGGAAGCAAAAATGTGTGTGTTTAGATAATATTTCAAGCATTTGATCAATAAAAGGCAAAGGATAATGATCTTTTCTAGTTGCTTTGTTTAATTTTCCAAAATCAATTACCATTCTATAGCCTGTAACAATTCTTTGCGGAATAAGTTCATTCTTATCATTAGGAACAATAGTAATACCTCCCTTCTTAGGGACACAATGAACATGACTTACCCATCTACTATCAGCTATAGGGTAGATTATACCTGCTTCCAGAAGCTTTAATATTTCCGTTCTTACCACTTCTTTCATCTTCGGATTTAACCAACGTTGGTGATCAACAACGGGTTTAGCGTCAGGTTCCATATTAATTTTGTGCTGACATAGAGTGGGACTAATGCCCTTCAAATCATCAAGAGTATATCCAATAGCAGCTCAGTGCTTCCTTAGTACTTTCAGTAATCTTTCTTCTTCATGTTCTGAAAGGTTAGCACTGATAATAACATGATATATCTTCTTTTCATCAAGATAAGCGTATTTCAAAGTGTCTGGCAATTGTTTTAATTCAAACACAGGATCACCTTTAGGTGGAGGAGGACCTCCTAGAGTTTCAATAGGCAAGTTGTGTTTAAGTAGAGGACGTTGTTCAAAGAAAATCTTATCTATTTCATTTCTTTCATGCATATGTAAATCATTTTCATGGTCTAGCAAATATTGTTCTAAAGGATCAGTAGGTGATACAAAAATAGAAGCAAGACCAATTAATTCATCCTTACTAGGCAATTCTTTTTCATGAAGCTTTCTACTGAACGTGGAAAAATTAAACTCATGAGACTCATCACCAAAGCTAACACCAAAGGTTTGTTTCTTACAGTCTATCTTAGTAGTAATTGTATTCAAGAAAGGTCTACAAAAGATAATGGGGCAAAAAGTCATCTTGTGGGGAACCAAGAACAAGAAAATCAGTAGGGTATTTTATTTTCCCACACAAGACTTCAACATATCTAACAGTCCCAATTGGTGATATAGTGTCTCTATTAGCAAGTTTAATAGTAATATCTATGTCTTCTATTTCTGCAGGTGCTATATCTTTCATAATTTCTTGATATAAGGTGTAATGATCTCCTATTTTAATTGAGACAACGAGCATGCCAACAACAGGTCTATGTTTATCCTTTTTTATCAGGTTTGCCAATTCTAGCAGCTTCTTCACAGAAGTAAATAACATGCCCATCCATATCTTCTTCCAAGAGATCTTTAACCATAGAAATACTAGGTTCTACTTTAATTTGTTCATCAGGTTTGGGTGTTCTAATATAGCTTTTGTTAACCACAGTTGAAACTTTAGAATGTTCCTTTATCCTAACAGGGAAAGGTGGTTTCTCAATATAAGTAGAAGGAACAACTGGATCAACATTCACTGGTGCGCGTCGGTCCTAAACAAACGGTTTTTTACCCCTTTCCGCGACGGCCTTCGGAACCATCGCCAAGTGAGTGTGTGCGATAGGGGGTTGTAGCGACCCGACCCGAATGGATCAAGTCTCTGTGCTTTCGTGTCATCCCTGGATCGGTATGCTGACACACACAGTACTCGAAGGATTTATAATAGAGGTAAATCACATGTATGAAATAACGTAAATACTATTACCTCAATCCAAATATAGCGGAAGCAACAAGGTTGTGGATTCCCATCAACACCAACGGCAAAGTTGAGTATAGGAAATCGTAACCCTAACGTATCACTTACTGTCGTTCGAAAAGTCTGCAACATGAAAAGTTGCAGCCCGAAAACGGGTCAGCACATGGAATATTGTGGCAATGTAACACATAGAGAGTAATGAAAGAATAGGCTATACTACATGCATATATGGCTGGTGGAAAGCTCTATGGTTACAGTTTTTGCGAAAAGCCAATTTTTCCCTACCGCAAAGGAATAAGTTTATTAAGCTATCATGGTGGTTGTTGAACATTGAGAATGGTTGTGACATCCTCAATCCCAATTAAAAGTACTCATTAAACCCAACAAATTATATTAAGTAACGTGATGAGATCAACAGGATAATCCAAGAACTAGATACTCAAGATGTCCATAATCGGGGACATGGCTAACCATGATTAGTTTATACACTCTGCAGAGGTTTGCGCACTTTTCCCCACAAGACTCCATCGCCTCCGTTTGGTTTCTCGCACTACATGGTGTTTGAGAAACGGATGACCGAGACATAGTCTTTCAGAAGCACTAGCACCTTACATGTGGGTAGACCGTACCAACCTACAACCCCTACATCTGCTAGTCTACCCGTAAGAGTTCGCACAACTTAGTCAACTATGCCAGAGCCCATAATGGCTTGTGGCTGCACACGGAAGTTTCTAGTTTGAATAATCTTATGATCCCTTTGAGCCTGGGTGGCGGTCCGAAGAAATACAGTAAGTCCTCGAAACCCAGTGCCTAGACAGGCAAGTCTGGAGTAACCAGTGCCTCAATCCACCCAGATGTGTGTTTAAGTTGCCACCTTAGATAAACCATTAATTATTAACCTCACATCATCATGGATATTCACTCAACCAATCCACGTCTACTTGCATAGCATGGCATAATAAGCAAACGTAGAAGTAACTCCCAAAGGTTTGATAATAAAACAGGTAATAGGTACTACCTCAAACTACTTCCCATCCCACAATTTAATTAGATCCTAATCATGCAAGTGTTTGAGGAATAGATCTAATGCATAAAAACTGGGTATGAGAAGAGTATGATCAAAGTGTTACTTGCCTGCAATGTTGATGAAGATGATTCGCACTCAAAACTCTTGATAGGTCTACTCGTCACACTCCGGTCAATCTATCGTAAGCAATCAATAGTAACCACACATAAGCAATCACTCAAAAGATCGGAAAGAACGAAGAAAACAATTCGGAAAACGTCAAAACCAAATCAAATAACTCTTGCAGCATAAAACAATTTCTAACAGTACCAAAATTATGTGAATTTGGCCTTATCAGAAAGTTTAGGTCAAGAGCTTCGAGTTGCAAAAAGAATCAACTAAATCGAAGTTACGAAACTCAAGTTACGATCAAACGAAGTTTGAATACAAATCTGATCTAATTCAAATTTTAAATTATCAAAAACATGTTTGAGTTGTATTACTGGATAGAGGGGATCGTAACGAAGAAGTGGGCGTTTGTTTCGTTGGATTCCGACTTACGAGTAAAAAGTTATGAGTGTTTGAAGATTAGGGACTAACGGATAGGTCCCTGACGGAAATTAAAAATAAAAAGAAAAATCTATCGAGCGAACGCTAGCTAAACAAAACCGGAAAGAAAACCGGCGAGAAAACCAATCTAGGGTTTCGAAAGAAACCGAAACGAAAAACCGATCTAGAAAACTGAACAAAAACCGAACGATTCTTAAAAACCGAACCGAGGAAAAGAAAAGGTGACGCGCTGGGCTAGTACCTCAAGAGGCGAGGGGCTCACGGCGGCGGCGTGGGCGGCGGGCAAGTGGCGGCGGCAATGGCACTGGTGAGGGCGGCAAGCGGCTGGTGTAGGGCGGCGGCGCGGTATGGGCGGCAAGGTGGTGGTGGCTTCTTCTTTGGAGGAGAGGAGAGGAGAGGAGTTGATTTGATGTGTTGGAGGGGGGGCTCTTGTTATTTATATTGGTGCGGGCTGGCGTTTTGCTTGGGGTAGGGCACAAGAAATAGATTAGGATTAGGAATCCTAGGAATAAAAAACAGAATAACTAAACGGGATCAAATCCTACTAGGATTTGTAAAAGAATAGGAAACTTGGGGCTCCCTGGCTCCCTAGGTGCGTGCGCGCGATGGCCTTGGCCTTGGCCCGGCAGTGGCTTTACGGCTTGGGCCTTTGGCCCATAGGCGCCAAGGCCCTTTTTTTTAAATTTCCAGACGAAAGAAAAATAATAAAACCAAATAAATAAATATATTATATAGGCATATAATATATCAAAATTTTCAGAAAAGAATTTCCTACAACATGAACATTATTCTGATGTCAAATAAAATCCACACAAATTCAAATAAAGCAAAGAGTGCTTCTGGTCCAATAAAATCCAACAAAATCATTTTAAAAAATATCAAAATGAATTCAAATTTATTTCTCTCCATTTTTCCGAGGTAGGGAATCATGTTACCCTATTTTCCATATATTTTATTTTTGGAGAAAAATAATTTGAATAAAACTCAAATAACTCCAAATTGAAAATAATTCAAAGGAACTTTGAATTTAATTCTTTGAAACTCCCAACTCATATTTCATATGTTTTGAAGAAGTCATTTTATCTTCGCCGTGAAAATCATTGAGTTGCATAAAGTTTCAGAATTGGAAAATATTTTCCAAATGAAATTCAAATATTTTCAACACCCTTGTCATTGAAATAAATGGAAGAAGTCATGTCATCTTCTCTCCAGGGTTTTGTGATGAAAAGAATTTGAATTCTCAAGATCATAAAAGCAAAATGAAAGTTTGGGAAAGTCCTTTTATTCCCTCTCATTTAACTTTCAAAAGTTTCGAATTCACTCACTTTCAGTCAATCAATCAAACAATCAAAAAAACTATCTATGTGTTTACAACATTCCAAAATTTAGAATTTTGGGATGTTACAAACATGAAAGACTATGTCTCGGTCATCCGTTTCTCAAGCACGATGTAGTGCGAGAAACCAAACGGAGGCGATCGAGTCTTGTGGGGAAAAGTGCGCAAACCTCTGCAGAGTGTATAAACTAATCATGGTTAGCCGTGTCCCCGGTTATGGACATCTTGAGTATCTAGTTCTTGGATTATCCTGTTGATCTCATCACGTTACTTAATATAATTTGTTGGGTTTAATGAGTACTTTTAATTGGGATTGAGGATGCTGTCAACCATTCTCAATGTTCAACAACCACCATGATAGCTCAATAAACTTATTCCTTTGCAGTAGGGAAAAATTGGATTTTCGCAAAAACTGTAACCATAGAGCTTTCCACCAGCCATATATGCATGTAGTATAGCCTATTCTTTCATTACTCTCTATGTGTTACATTGCCAAAGATATTCCATGTGTCAATTGCTTTCGGGCTGCAACTTTTCATGTTGCATACTTTTCGCATTTACTGACGAGTAAGTGATACGTTAGGGTTACGATTTCCTATACTCAACTTTGCCGTTGGTGTTGATGGGAATCCACAACCTTGTTGCTTCCGCTATGTTTTGGATTGAGGTAATAGTTTTTACGTTACTTTATACATGTGATTTACCTCTGTTATAAATCCTTCGAAAGTCTTGTGTGTGCCAAAGATACCGATCCGAGGATGACACGAAAGCATAGAGACTTGATCCATTCGGTCGGGTCGCTACAAGATGGTATCGAGCACATGTTGACTGTAGGACGTGACCCTAGAAAATGGCAAGCCCATAGGAAAGATTTTTCTCTACAACTTTCTTTTTCAAAAGATCTTTTACCTCTCTTCTCTTCTCGAGCTTATTCAAATATTCCTTTTAGTGAGACCATACCCCTTTTCCTTTTGACCACTCGAAGATTTGGTGATGAGACCACTCCAAGGAGACAAGATATCGGACAACTAAGACCATTTGGAATGAAGAGGATTTTACCGTGTAAATGGAAACTACAACTGTTGAAGACTCCGAAAACTTGGAGAATTTGAAGGCTTGAAGAATTCCCAGATTTTTATGACCTAGGAAGGTTACGCTTATGGAATTGAGAGACTATGGAAGTTGTCAATACCCGAGATCAAGGTGTATTGGAGTAAGACCGGAACATGGAGCATAGAACTCAAAGTTTTGTCAAGAAACCCCGAAGACAGGAGATATCAACTATGGAATGATACATCATGGAAATGACAAGAGCAGAAACACGGCTATCCATGATGTTATCGCCCGTTTATGCTATTGCCACCGTGCTGAGTTAAGCATGCATATGCATGGAAGGATTGGATGGTAGAAGGTTGATGGAGCACCTATCAGCAAGATGAAGATTTAACCTTAGCCGTGTATCACCGGGATCCGAGTATTACATGAAGAAGTTTAGGGGGATCTGCAGAAGCCGCATTTGACAAGGAAGCGGTTGTGAAGAACTCAGACCCGTGAAGCTGCAAGCAGCCAAGCCGGAGGAGCTAAACCTCGAGATACCGGAGATTCGTCGGGGAATTGGAGGACAATAGGATCATGGTTCATGTCAAGGAAGTTGAATCCAGAAGTTGGAACGTAACTCCATAAATATTGAAGGACGCCATGAGAGACTTTGCGACAACAGAGATGACTTGGCAAAAGAACTTGAGAAGGACAAGCACGATAGGAAGAAGCCATTGGAGACATGATCAAGAATGGAAGAGTTTGATGACCTTGAAGATCATTGACCTTTAGAAGACCAAACCCTTGTTATACCCTTACGTTAGACGCGACGATTGTGAGCTGTCATTTTGTTTGATATTTTTTCTGACAGCCACAATAAAATCTGTCTTTTCAAAACCATTGTTTGTATTGTGTGCATCCCTCTCAATCTCTCTTATCCCACCCCAAAACCCATGGACCCAATAGAAGATGAATAGAGATGAGCTTGTATTTTCTGGACCGTTGAGTCAATTGGAGACAGGCCGATGGATTCAGAACATGGAGGATCACCCGGAGAATAATCCTATAGCCGGAAAGGATATGACCAGCATGCTCTTGAGTGCTTTGAAAGAGGTGCTGCTATTTGGTGGAGGATGAACCAAACCATCAATGGATTGCAAAGAGTAACCACTTGGTGTCGGTGTACTAGAGTAGGGGTACCCTAGTATCCCGTACTCGTGCACGGACGGTTGCAGCACCCCGCGGCAAAGTTTTGCCTCATCACCGCCAATCTCCTCCGTGGCTCCCTTGGAGCCATTCAAGAACAAAGTATTAGATTGAGAAGACAAGGCCCCGACAAGAGGAGCTTGTCGGGAAGGCCACCTGTGCACGCAGAAGACAAGGCCCCGGCAAGAGGAGCTTGCCGGGAAGGCCCGAGCGCGACAAGTCTCCGGGCGCGACAAGGATCCGGCTGCAAGGCGCTTGTCATGCATGCAGCTCCTCTTCGCTCTCCGCTCCAGCTCACCCAACACGCCGCCACGGGACCGTTCCATGGGCGCGTGTCAAGCGCTGCAGCCAGCGGAGAGCAGCGATGAGCGGCGCGCCGACAGTTCGCCATCATGGCGAGCGGAGGCGCACCTGACGGTCTTTGTTACACTGTTTGGGCGACAACGACAGGCATTTATTGCTTTTGTCCCTTGCCATCAGGGTTAGGTATTTTGGCACTGTACACTGTTCAAGTAGGTGTACCAACTCCTGTTTTTACATTTGTACCCTCGTCTATGTTGCCACCTGTCGGAGACCCCTTGAGCATATAAAAGGAGGCCCGAAAGTGCGACGTGAGGGGGTTGGCCGAGGGTTCGGTTCATTCGACCGCCATAGACTAGATACACTCACGCTAGGTTTTGTAGCGGGCATTGCTCCCTAGCAAGAACACAATAGATCAAACAGCAGTAGTAGGAGTTTTATCTCTCCGGAGAGCTCCGGCTGGGTAAAACCGCCCGTGTGCATCGCCTCGATCCGCTCTTCAGGCGACCTCCGCCCCTCCGAACCACAAGGGACCCGCTCGCCGGGCCCCATAGGTGTCCGTGGAGTGCGATCAGCCACCCCGACATCTCGGGCGCGCCCGGGTAGAAGCGTCGAGGCCGTGTGAATCTGATCCGGCGTTCACGCGGGCAGCGTCATCAACATCTTCCTCAACATGCCACCGAAGAAGAAGGCTTCGGCGGCAGCGGAGCCGTCCGCGTCGTACCCACCCTCACCGCAGCAAACGGGTGGGGGTGCAGACGCTGGCGGAGGAACGGGCGCCGACGAAGGTGCTCGCGACGTTGCCAAGTCCAAGGACAAGGCACCGCAGACCTCGGCGTCCGCATATCCCCCGCGCCCATCTCAGGAGACGCGGGACCAACAACGTCCTGGCGTTCACAACGCCATACGTTCGTTGGATCGAGACCCTCAAGACCAGCATGCGCGCCAACATCTTTGGCGCTTAGTGAGATCTGATCAGCGGACGGGACGGGTGCTGCTCCTTCTAACGTGGTTAGAAGTCCGGCGTGTCCGCTCCTCGCACCGTTCTCCAATGCCGCCTACTACTCCAGCAGAAGCTCTGGCGAGAGCTCAACTGCTCCTCGACTACCCTCCAACGGCCGACAAGGTCGACGGGTGGAGGGCCACTATCCAGAGCCTCATCGGCTTTGCCAACGGCGACGCTCCGCGGCGACCAACGCCATCGTTGCCGCGACGAGACGACAAGACACGAGCCGGTGGCGACGAGACTATCGGGGGTGCAACCACCGTGCACTCTCCGCCAAGAAGGCCAAGATCGCCGACTCACCGGATCCACCTCGACAGCGACTCCACTGCGTCGTCGGATCCGCGGACTCGCCGCGATCAACGTGAAGTTCTTCATGAGCGACAACAAGAGGACGCTCGAACTCGCATCGAGCGTCGAAGAGAAGCGCGACGTCAGTCCGACAAGCGCGCTGGGCCTTCTGTTGACATGCACGCGCCGGAGGGGCCAGGCGACTTGCCGTACGCGGTAGGTTGCCCTGCGTTCACTCGTGAGCTGCGGCAAGTCCAAAGGGCCCAGCCGTAAGAACTTCAAACCAGACGTGCCGGAGAAGTATGATGGCGTAACGCATCCGTCGGAGTTCCTCAGCATCTACACCATCGCGGTGCAGGCTGCGGGGACGGGACGACAAGATCCTCGCCAACTACTTCCCGCCGTGCTCAAGCCCAACGCCGATCTTGGCTCATGCACTTGCCGGACAGCTCCATATCCTCTTGGGCAGATCCGTGCCATCAGTTTGTTGGCGCCTTCACAGGAGGCCACAAACCTCATGGCCAAGAGAGTGACCTTCACTTGCTCGCCCAGAAGGAAGGAGAGTCCCTGCGCAAGTTCATTCAGAGATTCAGCCGTGTGCACTACAACATCCCGGACGTCCACCCTGCCGTGGTGATCGGCGCATTTCATCGAATGTGCGGAACCGCAGGTTGAGGAGGAGATGGCGATGTGCAAAGTCAAGGACGCCAACGAGCTGTATGCCCGGCCGACAAGTGTGCACGTCGAGGAAGGGAGGAGACTCCAGAGAGAATGCGAAGCGAGATCTCGACAAGGATGACACCGCCCGACAAAGAAGGGCCGGTGGCGGCAACAGGAAGAAGAAAAGCGTAGAAGTGCTAGCTGTCAAGCGGTCCGGCAAGGGAGGCGGCGACAAGAACGCCAAGGCTGTTGGCTCCGCAAGGAGGTTGCACCGACGCCAACCACCGGTCGGTGGCGGCCGCCGACAAGCGGGACAGCTCCGCAAGCAAGATCTTGCAAGATCCACCGCACCAAGGGCCACAACCTCCGTAGCTGCAAGAAAGTCGAGCAGCTTGTCGAGCAGCAGAGAGCTGAGTACGAGCGACGCGACAAGGAGAAGGCCCAGGAAGGTCTTTGGGAGCAAGCAAGAAACGCCCCGGCCGGGGAGGACGCCGGCAAGGTCAAGCAATGCAAGGAGATAGACCTCCCCACGGCCGACAAGGACGAAGATGATGATGACGACGAAGATATGTAGGACGGCGACGCCGACGGCAGGAGTTTCGTAAAGCCACAGAGGTTCTCTGCGTTGACGGAGGTGCTTCCCGCATACCTCCCACCGCCAACTCAAGCAATGGATGCGGGAGGTCGGTCGATGGAACCATCCATAGAGTCACGCAAGCCTCTCAAGTGGTCCAAGACGCCTATCATTTTTGATATTGAGGACCACCACGATCGCATAATCGCGGTCGGGTGCTTGCCGATGTTGGTCTCTCCAACCATCCGCAACCTCAAGGTCACAAAATGTTAGTTGACGGCGGGCCGGCTTGAATCTGATCTCCTCCGCGGTGCTCGAAGCTTCAAATCCTCGACAATGAGCTCGAAGAGACTGGAACCTTCCAAGGAATCAATCCGGGAAGGAGCAAGCCGAAGGGGAAGATTACGTTGCCGGTCACATTTGGCAGCAAGCTGAACTTCAGAACTGAGAGGGTTATGTTTGACGTCGCCGATTTCCCATTGCCTTACAATGGGATACTTGGCCGCCCAAATACCGCCAAGTTCATGGCAGCCTCTCACTACGCCTACAACCTACTCAAGATGCCGGCCCGATAAGCGTCATCTCGGTCCATGGCGACAAGAAGGATGCCCTTATCTCAGGCCGACAAGATCTTCCGGGACGCAGCAGCCGCAACAGATTGCCAGACACTTGCCGCTGAAGCTCCCGGGGGGAAGAAGACCAAGTCCAAGTCCGGCAAGGGCTCTGTTGCTCACTCCGGCAAGCGCACCTCTTCGGAGTGCTGCGCTACCGTCGAGGACGCACCATCGAGCTCCACCGACAAGTGCAAGAAGATGGTGGCTCTACCAAGACCAAGAAGGTGCCCGCCAAGGAGGACGGCGCTGGTGGTACCTTCACCATCGGTGCCTCTCTCGACCCCAAATAGGAAGGCGGCGCTCGTCGCTTTCCTGTGAGCGAATGTCGACGTGTTTGCATGGCAACCGTCTGATATACCCGGTGTTCCTGTGAAAGTGATTGAGCACCGCCTGGCCGCTTGTCCTCATCGCGCGCCCGTCAAGCAAAGAGTCGGGAAGCAAGCGGTGGAGCGCCAAGAATTCATAGTGAAGAGATCAAGAAACTAGAAGCGGCAGGCCTTGTCGAGGAGTACTCCATCCTACGTGGTTGGCCAATCCTGTAGTCGTGCGCAAAGCAAACGGGAAATGGAGGCTTTGTATTGACTTCACGGATGTTAATAAAGCTTGTCCCAAAGATCCATTTCCCTTGCCGCGCATTGACCTGATTGTTGACTCCACGGCCGGATGTGATTTGCTTTCGTTTCTTGATGCCTACTCAGGATACCATCAGATCTTCATGGCTGAAGAAGATGAGGAGAAGACCGCATTCATCACACCATGTGGCACATACCGTTTCATACGGATGCCTTTCGGTTTGAAGAATGCTGGTTCAACATTTGCAAGGGTAGTCCATGACGCTTTTGAGCCGCAAATGCATGTAAATGTAGAAGCCTACATGGATGACATAGTGGTCAAGAGCAGGGACAAAGCAACTCTGGTTCAAGATCCGGACGAGACCTTTGCAAATCTGCGCAAGATAAACCTCAAGCTCAACCCCGAGAAGTGCGTGTTTGGAGTCCCTTCCGCAAGCTTCTCGGGTTCTTCGTGGTCTCAAATGAGGGGTTGAGGCAAATCCCGACAAGATCAAGGCCATTGAGCAGATTGAAGCACCAAAGCGCCAAGGATGTACGAAGACTTGCGGTTGCGTGGCTGCTCTCAAGAGGTTTATTTATAGGTCTGCTGAGCGCCCCCAGCCAAATTTCAAGATTTTGAAAAAGGCGGGTCCAAAGAAATGGACTCCCGAGCGGAGGCTGCTTGCAGGACTTAAAGAGATACCTGTCCTCTACTCCAACACTTGTCGCACCTAGGCCACAAGAGAAGTTGTTGCTATATATAGCGGCAACCAATCAAGTGGTTAAGCGCTGCGTTAGTGGCGGAGAGGGAGGCGGATGACGAGCCAAAGAATCATGCAAGCACATCCAATGACAAGCGAGGCTTCACCGACAAGCTCTGGTCCCGACAAGGACGAGTCCGCGAAGACACAAGAACAGAATCTGAGAAAAGGATGGTGCAGCGCCCAGTTTACTTTGTCGGTTCCCTCCTGCAGGGGGCTAGGTCAAGGTACTACGGTGTGCAAAACTGCTTTTCGGCCTCCTCATGGCCTCGAGAAAGCTGCGCCATTACTTCCAAGCACATGAGATCACAGTTGTCACTCGCTTTCCCTCAAGAGGATACTGCAGAATCCGAAGCGGCAGGCGGGATTGTCGAGTGGGCACCGGAGCCGCCAAGCTTTGGTCTTAAGTTTGAAAGCACATCAACTATCCAAAGCGAGCCTTGGCGAGTTCATAGCAGAATGGACGCCAACGCCGGATGAAGAGATTCCGAGACGAGCATTCCCGTCAAAGAAGCAAGCAAAGCGTGGCTGATGTACTTTGATGGTGCCTTCTCGCTGCAAAGCGCCCGGCGCGTCTTATCGCTCGCACCCACCGGAGAGCACCTCAAGTACGTCGTCCGGATGCACTTTCCCAAGGAGCAGGCGACAAACAATACCGCAGAGTATGAAGGTTTGCTTGCCGGTCTCGTGGATCGCCGTGGACCTTGGGATCAAGAAGCTTATTGTCGGGGTGACTCGCAACTCGTCAGTCCGCCAAGTCAACAAAGATTACGAGTCCGTTGATGGAAGCCTACGTTGATGAAGTGAGGAAGCTAGAAGAGCACTTTGACGGCCTGCAAATGGAACATGTTCCAAGAGCTCGAGAATGATATTGCCGACGCCTGTCAAAGTGCGCTGCGCTTAAGCTACACAATGGAACCGGGGACTTTCGTGCTCAAGCCGACTCAGCCAACCGTAACACCATCGGCCGGACAAAGCAAGAAGAGGAAGTTGGCCTCTGGTGACTACTTTCCGGCTGAGCTTCCGAAGCCGCTGCAAAGGTCCCCAAGATCAACACCAACAAAGTCTTTGAGGAGCGATGCGCTCCGGCACCCCGTGGTTTGTTTCGTTGAAACAACGCTCCCGACAAGTCTTGCTCCGGCAAGCTTGTCGGGAGCATCTAGCTCTGGCGAGCCACCGGCTCTTGCCGTAGAAGCTGATGTTCCGCAGCAGCAGATGAGCCTTTAGTCCTTGTTGTCGAGCCACAAGCTCCAAAGATGGGCGCAGAGATTGTCCATTTCCTTCAGACAGGAGAACTTCCGAAGAGCGGGAAGAAGCGGAAAGAGTAGCCCGGCGATCAAGTATGTACCAGTTTGTCGACAAGATACCGCATGTAAGAAGACTCAACGGTGTGAAATTGAAGTGTATTCCTGTGAAGATGGATGTAGTCGCTATGAGATACATGGAGGCATATGTGTTCACCACATTGGCGCAGAGCACTTGCCAAAGAAAGCTTTCCTAAGAAGGTTTCTTCCGCCGACAGCCCTCCGTGATGCAATCGCACAAGTAACCAAGTGTGAAGCGTGCGAGTTCCATTCCAAACAGATACACCGCCACCAAGCTCTCTAGACGATCCCTTTATCCCGCCATTTTCGGTATGGGGCTCGACATCCTCGGCCCCTTCCCCGAAGTCGGGGCTTTGAGTACTTGTACGTCGCCATCGACAAGTTCACAAAGTGGCCGGAAGTGGAAGCGATGAGGAAGGTGACAACAATCGGCGGTCAAGTTCTTCAGTCGATTGTTTGCCGCTTACGGATCCCTAACAGGATCATCACCGACAACGGCACACAATTCACGAGTCGCACCTTCATGCAAGACGTCCAAGACCTTGGCGCCAAGGTTCCGCTTCGCCTGCTGCTCACCCGAGAAGCAACGGTCAAGCGAGAGGGCGAACGCTGAAGTGCTGCGCGGACTCAAGACCAGAACTTTCGGCTGTGCTCCACAAGTGCGGAAGAAAGCTGGATCGAGGAGCTGCCGGTGGTTCTTTGGTCGATCGAACGACACCAAATCGAGCCACCGCCGTGCACCCTTTGCTCTAGTCTATGGAGCGAGGCGGTTCTCCCCGAACTCGTATACGGGTCGCCTCGAGTGCTTGCTTATGATGAGTTCGAGCAAGAGCAGCTGCGACAAGATGACGCGCTGCTCCTTGAGGAGGATCGTCTTGAGTCTTTGTCAGGCGAGCCGCCGCTACCAAGAAGCTCTGCGTCGCTACCATGGCCGCAGGGTTAATGCCGAAGTCTCGAGGAAGGCGACCTTGTTCTTCGCGCTGCTCAGTCCGCCAAGAATTCAAACAAGTTGACGCCAAAGTGGGAAGGCCCTTATCGGGTGAAACGAGTCACTAGGCCCGGCGATGTCCGCTTTGAGACCGAAGATGGCATTCCGTGAGCAACTCTGGAACATTGAGCATCTTCGTAAGTTTTACCCATAAGGCACGGTTGTCGGAACCTGCTTCCGGCAACCACCTTTTGTACAAGTCTTGCCGCTGTTGCATGTAATCCTTTCAGACAAAGCCGGGCGCAGACCCCGATGCATCAAGAAAGCCCATGTGTTGCGCACAACCCGTCAAGTTCATGCCTTCATCAAGTTATTGCATGTTTTGGCTAACACTTTGTGCAGCAACCACACCCGGTAAGCATAATCGAGCCACTGGGCTCTATAACGTTATTTCCTCTTCTTTCTCTTGTCGCAAAGAAAGGGAGGCTCCCTCGCGCACACGTTAACCAGGGGAGGAGGAGATAATACTATGGACCGTGCACCGCCGAGGAAGTTTCGCCTCATCGAGAAGCAAGAAATGAAAAGCTAAGTTGCCAAAGTTTGAGCAATCAATTTTTGAATTTTCGTTATCTTCCTCGAACGATAGTACTTTTGTATGGAAAACATGCGCAGAGGAACCAAACCGTGACTGGTCGCGCCATTACTTTGTTTCGAGTCCGCTCAACAACTTAAGTGAGCTGCGGCTAGTCCGCGACAAGGTTGCTTGTCGGTGGCGACCCCGCCAAAGAAGCTTTGAAGTTCCGCACTCGGCGCGGCAAGGGTGCTGCACCGCAAGTTTCCCTAAATGCGCAGGCGTAAACGCATAAAGGAAGAAATCAAGTAGAGGAAATAACATTGCATCGATCGATTCACCTAAGATAGAGTATATTCTGAGAATAACTTGTCGCTGATCTAACAAAGTTTTCTAAACATGATCAAGCAATGACAAGGAAAGATAAGGTTGGCGGCCTAGTCCACGCGGTCGCCTCAATCCTCTTGATCTTGTTCACCTTGTCCACAATGGGTGCGACAAGGGCTTTGAGCTCCTCCACATTGGCTTCGACCGGCAAGGATCTGAGGACGCCATTAAGGTTGAGGCCCGGGTTGCGGAAGGCCACCTTCATCAACACCTTCTCGAGGGCCCCTGCGCAGACCTGGCGTGATTCCTCGGCCAGCTGCTTCGGGACCTCTTCTCGGAGTCGCCGGAGACCCGTCACCACGCCTTTGAAGAACAGGCTGAGCTTGACGCTGGGTTGGAGATGCTCGTCGGAGGAGTACGCGAGGTCCCCCATCTCCAGCTTCATCAGCTCGTTGTGGATGTCGGCGGCGGTGTCCACAAGGCCTTCGGTCCAGTGCTCCACGCTCTCCCTCAGAGTGTTCTGGATGGAGACGGCATTCGCCAACAGCTCCTCCTTGGCCTTGATCGCCTCCAACAAGCCCGCCTCCCGCTCTCTGGCACCATCCAACGTCTGCGTCAGAGTGGTCAGTTTCAGCTGCAGATCCGCCTTGGAGTCCTTGGCGGCGTCGAGCTCCTTGGCCCTGTCAGCGAGATAGACCTGCAGCTCGTAGCGTGTGGGCGTCCTTCTCGCGCTCACGCTTGAGCATGGCAATCTCTTCGCCGCTCTTCTTGAGGGTGGCCTCCAGCTGTGCCACCCTCGCCTTCAGCTCTTCCTTGGCGGCCTCGGCGGCTGCGGCAGCATCCTTCGCTTCTTGAAGCGCCCCGCCAAGCGAATCCTCACGCTGCAAGGTCCTCCTCGTGGCTGTCCAGTTGACCTTCCGCTGCGCCAACTCGCTTTCTGCTGGCGAGCTTCTCGGCAGCCAGCTGCTCCTCATCACCGCGGCCTTCTCAAGGATGAAGGCCGTGCGCTCTTCTTCGAGCTGCGCCAGCGCGTCGCCCGCGTCGCGGGCCTTTCTGTTGGCGCTCCGGAGCTCCTCGGCGCTTCTTTATGTCCGCTCCGCCCTCGCGACAAGGGCTTCCGGGTCTCCAACTTGGCTCGACGGAGCGATAGAGGACAGCGGCTTCTTGGCCAATTTGCTCCTCCTCGGACTTCGCCAGCTGCTTCTTTGCTTACGCGTCCACCGGCGTCAACCCAATGGGCCTTGATAGCTTCGCCGTCGAAGGTCTCGCCCTCGTGGCGCCACAGGCTTCGGCTCCAGGGAGCTTAATGAAGACGCCTTCGCCCGGCCTTCGTGTAGCACGGGCTGGGGGCTCCTCGAACTGGCTACTGCGGCAATGGCCCAGTCGGCTGTCGGTGTAGCGCTCGCCGCTCCTGCGGCCTCAGGGCCGTCAGTACGACCATCCGGCCCCTCGCCAGCCTCTGCGTCGGCAGCCTCGGTGGCCTCCTCGCCTACAGGCTCGTCGGCGACGACCTCTTCTTCCACGACGATGACCTCTTCTTCCTCGACGGCGGCCTCGTCGGTGTTGCCGCTGCCTCCTCCTCGCCGCGGCCTCGACCTCCATCGGGTCTGCGTCTGACGAAGAAGGAGCAACAAGCAGATATCCAAAAAAGAGAAACAAAAGAAAGCAAGCCCAAGGGAGATTTTCGTAAGGGAGTTACACCTGCAACGGGTCCGCAGCCATGGCCTCGACCACCTGGAGGGTCGCCGGGCGCCCGGCCCTTGCCGGGTAGCCTCCCTTGCCGAGTGGCCTCCCTTGCCGAGGTGGCCTCCCTTGTCGGAGGGAGCTCCCTTACCAGGAGTCCTCCCTCGGCGTGGTGGCAGTGAGGCGGGATCTCGAGGCGGCTTCCGAGCCCTCCTGATGAGACTGCTCTGCTCCTGCACAAGCACTCGGTCAGATATCAACAACGAAGGGGCACCCCTTACGCCCTAACAAAGAAGAAGAAAACTGCACACTTACTCTGGGCTGTCTTGGGGGCTGCTCTGGGGAAGGGTTGCGGGTCCGGCAAAGCGGCCTCGACGCGTCCCCGTCGCCACGGGAGAATCGTCCTCAACGACGACCGTCGGGATCTTGGCCCTCTTCGCGCTCTGGGCGGCGTCACGAAAAGGAAAGAGTCCAGAATCGAAGCAAATCAGATTCAAGATGAAGCAATAAAAATTGAAGACATACAAGCACAATCTCGAGAAGCTTACTCTTCGCCTTCCTCCTGAGCTGAGCGGAGAAGTCAAACTCCGCCCGCCTCGGTGCGATGAGGCGGGGAGTGGGCTCTCTTGGCCGCTTATGGCGGGCGTCGGCGGCGGCTTGAGAAGATTCCGCCCGATTGTCGCTGCAGTTTAGAGGCGCCTCCAGCGTAACCTCGCTTGCCGCGGTGGAGCGCGTCGGCGCTGCAGCTGTGGGCCGACCTGTCGCCTGGCTCGTCTCCAGCCCTGCGGAGACGCCTCCTCAGCGGAGCCGGGGGCTCAGTGGCAAGTCGCTTGGCGGCGGGAAGAAGCGCCCTCGGCGGTTCCACTCGTCCCGGCCTCGAGCTCGACAATCTCGTCCTCGCCGGCGACCTCCCCTCGCTCAGCAGCGCTTGCCGCCTTCGCCGCGTCCGCCTCCTCCACGGTGGACCCGAAGACTCCAGCGGCAGCGGCTGCTGCCGCCTTCTCCGCTCTGGTGGCGATCCACGCCATCTCCTGCTCGGTGGTGTCTCGGGTGAGCCTCTTACGCTTTCGTCGGAGCGGATCGGCACCTCTTGCAAGTTGTCAAAGAATTGGTGCACGACCTCGTCGGGGGGCTCCTGCCAGGTCGGGACGATCCTGTGGGAGTCGCACAGTGGCATCATGGCGCGGATACGGTCGAGCGCCGAGTTGTTGCACAGTGGGACGACCCCTCGCGGCAACCTGAACCACTCTGGGTGTTCGGGTCGTTCTTGAACAGCTCGAGCAGCACTGAATCCAGCTCCATGACGATGAAGTTCCAATTCAGGCCCGCGCAGCCTCATGATGTCCGCCGCGTTACGGAACTCCCAAGCAGGCCTCCTCCTTTCCTGCAAGGGAAGCGATGCGGCGGCGAATGAAGTCTGCGCCAAGCTAACCAATAGTTAATCCGGCAAGCCTGAGGCGTAGAATTCGGGTCACGGCTATCTTCAGCCTCGCATCCTCCGGCGCAAAGTTACTCCAATCCTTGCCGCGCGCAATTAGGGTTTGGCGCACGACGGTGAAGGGTTGTGGGTCCTCCTCTACGACCCATCACCAGTTGGCTCTCCACTCCTCCCACTTGTTCCGGAACTCCCCCTCTAGGTAGGCCTCTTTCTTGCCGATCCTAGAGACCCAGGCTATCCCTCCGGCAAGGGGCTCTCCTCTCTCGGCTGGGGACAAAGAAATAGCGGAAGAGTGCCACATTCGGGTCGACCACGACAAAGTTTTCGCACAAATGTGCAGCAACGGCCATGGTCAAGATGGCGTTGGGGTGAAATCAAGGAGGTGGAGGCGAAGGTGTTCATTATGTCGCAAAGAACTTCGGAATCTGGCGGGCAAAGGCCGCAAAAGAAGAAAAGGGCGAAGAAAGGGTACCCTGTTGGGGCGGATCAGCGGAGGCGGGGAGCACCCTCGTGCCGGATGCGCCCAAGTCTCCGTCGACCGGAAAAAGATAGTAGGCGTCCGCAGCTCCGTGCGCCCGAGCTGCAAGGGGAAGACGGCTCGCTCCTTCTTGATCTTGCGAGCCGCTGCGCCTCAGCCGACTTGACGCCCTTCTCCTTATCGGCCTTCGGGGCCATGGCGAGGGGGGCGGAGGAGGTCGACGACGGTGAGTGTGCTTGTGGCAAAAGGGGGTGGGGTGTTGCTCTCTTCGCACCGGAGAAGACGAGGGGAGCGGCGGTGGTTTCTTGACAAGATGGCAATGGCAGGAGTGGTCGGCCCGCCTCTGTTTCCTCCGCTTATAAAGGGAGGAGGGGGGGGGACGTTCCGCTTATATTAATAAAGAACCCCCCCCCCCCACGACCGCGCCCACGATCTCTCGCACGACGCCACGTCCGGTGCGTGCCGTTAGTGGGGATCGTGGTGGGTCCGGGGCGGGTTGCGGCGTGGTCGAGGCCGCGCGTGTCCGTGCACAGTTCTGGGCCTGGCCCGACAAGCGCTTGGCACCGTGTGCGGCCCAGCCGGGGCTCTGTCGGTGTACTAGAGTAGGGGTACCCTAGTATCCCGTACTCGTGCACGGACGGTTGCACCACCCCGCGGCAAAGTTTTGCCTCGTCACCGCCAATCTCCTCCGTGGCTCCCTTGAAGCCATTCAAGAACAAAGTATTAGATTGAGAAGACAAGGCCCCGACAAGAGGAGCTTGTCGGGAAGGCCACCTCGAACACGCAGAAGACAAAGCGCCGGCAAGAGGAGCTTGCCGAAGGCCCGAGCGCGACAAGTCTCCGGGCGCGACAAGGATCCGGCCGCGGCAAAGGCGCTTGTCGCGGCATGCAGCTCCTCTCCGTCTCGCTCCGGCTCACCCAGCGACGTGTCGCCACGGGACCGTTCCATGGGCGCGCGTGTCAAGCGGTATCTTGCAGCCGGCGGAGAGCAGCGGCGATGGCGACAGGCTCGCCATCATGGCGGCGGAGGCGCACTGACGGTCTCTGTTACCTTTGTTTGGGCGACAACGGCGAGGCATTTATTGCTTTTGTCCCTTGCCATCGTGGTTAGGTATTTTGGCACCGCATACCTTTGTTCAAGTAGGTGTACCAACTCCTGTTTTTACATTTGTACCCTCGTCTATGTTGCCACCTGTCGGAGACCCCTTGAGCATATAAAAGGAGGCCCGAGTGCGACGTAGAGGGGGGTTGGCCGGGGGTTCGGTTCATTCGACTGGCCATAGACTAGATACACTCACGCTAGGTTTTGTAGCGGGCATTGCTCCCTAGCAAGAACACAATAGATCAAACAGGCAGCAGTAGGACTTTTATCTCTCCGGAGAGCTCCGAAGCTGGGTAAAAACCGCCCTTGTGCATCGCCTCGATCCGCTCTTCGTGCGACCTCCGCCCCCCTCTGAACCACAAAGGGACCCGCTCCGTTGGGCCCCATATGTGTCCGTGGGTACGATCAGCCTCCCCGACACTTGGGAAGAATTTAAGTTGACTTTGCTAAAATCTCGGTTTGTGACCCAGAAGTTGAAGCCTTATGGAAAGGATATGAAGAAACCTTGTGCGTACAAGCTCTGTGGAGAAATAGGACACACCCATAACGAACACAAGGATGGATGCCCAAATTGTGAAGGAAGTCACCCAATTTGAAGAATGCCCAACTAGGCAGATCACTTGTTTCTTGTGTGAAGGGACTACCCACTACCACCTTTCGAAGGTCACATTTACCCCATGGTACAAAGAACCATCCAGCAGAAGAAAGAAGAAATGAAAGGAGCCCTCACGGAGATGTTAGAAGAACCTGTGACGAAGGAAGATGTTGAGGACACACACAAAGGAAACAAAATTAAAGCCCACACCAAGTCATGCTATTCATGTCGTGAAGAGGGACACATCTACCAAGATGGTCTGAATAGAGATCTAGTAGAATTCCCGACAGAGGAAGTAGAGTATGACCCACAGGAAATAGAAGCCCTGATTGGAACAGAAAGGTCCCGGAAGAGGAATAGATTGGATTCCAGGAAGGATCTGAGTCATGTCACATTACAAATGCAAGGAGTCGGGGCACTACATCAACACTTGCCCAAAATGGAAGCCGAGGACACAAAGAGGCTATGTGATCATGAGGAAACCTCGAAACCCGTCAGAAGTAATATGTTTCCGTTGTAATGTAGCAGGGCACTTTGCCGTAGATTGTCCGAAGGAGAAGGAGACTGATGATATACAGCTTGAAGTTGTAACAAAAGAAATGGAGTAGTAGAAGTGAGAGCTTTTTCTTTTATATTGAGGTGTTAAGTTGAGACATGTAATGGAAAAAGCGAGAGATTGTAATAATTTAAGAATCAATAAAGTTAGCAGGTGTTTGTACCGCTTTGGATTTTATGAGTTACCCTATGAGGAAAGATGTTGACCAATTTCGAGGATATGAGAAATATGGTCTATGGAATATTGGAACATTTTAAGGGTGGTAGTACCTGTAAGAACCGTTGACCCTGGAAAAGATAAGGATACCCACTGAATGGATTTGAGACAAAAGGAATAGGAGTTTTGTCTTGATATGTTTGATACCCCAAGAGAGTGTGGGATGACGTTGGAGACCGTCGAGGTTGTTTGGACCAAATGTGATCAAGGATGTCGTAAGAGAATGTTAAGTTGATTCGAGATAGGTGAAGGTAGCTCGAGTCCAGCGTAATAGTTATGCATACTCAATAACGCAAGGAGGTAGTCTATGAAATCGGAGACAGAGCATATCTTTCTGTGCCACCTCTGCGAGGAGTTAAATGATTTGGAATTAAGGGAAAGTTAGCCCCGAGATTTGTAGGACCATACCGAGTTTGGAGTGTATGGGAGAAGTGGCCAACAAGTTGGAGTCACCCGAAGGACTGTCAGGAGTTCATGACTTATTTCACGTTTCCCAAATTGAAGAAGTGCCATGCAGAGATGGCCAATATTCTCCTGTAAGGACGCTTGACCCTGGAAAGGATAATGATGTTCCACGAAGTGGAGTATGGATTTCATAAGTATAAGTTTTATCACGGTATGTGGGACATCCCACGAGGATGAAGAGATGAAGTATTATTGGATATAAAGGAGGTATGATGTTGGAAATATGGATCAATGGAAATTCCATGATGAGTCTGAGTAATCATGTCTAGTTTGGTGCCAATAGAAGGAAGGAAGACACTACAAATTGGATGGATTTTAAGTATACTAGGAAGTTGGAAGTTGGAATAATGATCAGTTGCCCCGAGGATGTGTTCAAGGATTTTAAGTGATGAAATGGGCCATAACCCACGGGCCCCGGGACACGCCAAGAAGCAAGCACACTATTGTGAAGGAAAAACCACGGAAGAAGTTATGATTTTATCGATAGACGATCCTATAGGAGTTTACATAAAACACGAGAGTTGTTAAGGAACGATAGATGTTTGTTTGGCTTGCAGAATCAATGGATTTTCCGAACTTGGTTCGTTCGACAAGAGAAATCCTGCAATGCTTGTGAGGATGACCGAGTGTTAGAATGCGAGATTCGCTAAACCATGTACAAGGAATGATTTGGGTGCGGGATGGATTGATCACCATACCGACTTACTCTTATTATTCGCTTTGCTATATGGGATGGTAAATCTGAGTGACTTACCTATAGTAGAGAGACGATGATCAAAACCCTGTTTAAACCTTAGAATGGTATAAGAATTGTTTTCCCTTGTACAAGGCAGTTGTTGCCAACCGTAGGATATACGGCGAGGTTCAACCCAGACCCGTTTTCTGTAGGAGAAGCCATAAATTGTTGACCACCATGAGATATCGATAGTTGTTTAGCATTGGCGCCAGACCCGTCAGCTATGAAGACCCATTTTCGGGATAACCTTACCAAGAGGAAAGGACAAAGGAATTGAGGAAAAGGTTATGCCACTACCAGAAGAGCCCAGAGAAGGAATTTTCCTTACGATCTGAGAAGACCGACACTGTCAATAATAAGGATGGAGTATATGAGTTTTGATGGAATCGTAACAATGCTTCTAAGGGTGGTAGCATCCCATACCCCCTGCGATGATCGATGGATTTTGAGAAGACCCCTACCCTAACCTATTTCTTTCTAGCCTCTCCGAATCTCGAGGACGAGATTCATTTTAAGGGTGGTAGGTTTGTAACATCCCAAAATTCTAAATTTTGGAATGTTATAAACACATAGATAGTTTTGTTTGATTGTTTGATTGTTTGATTGATTGACTGAAAGTGAGTGAATTCGAAACTTCTGAAAGTTAAATGAGAGGGAATAAAAGGACTTTCCCAAACTTTCATTTTGCTTTTATGATCTTGAAATTCAAATTCTTTTCATCACAAAACCACGGAGAGAAGATGACATGACTTCTTCCATTTATTTAAATGACAAGGGTGTTGAAAATATTTGAATTTCATTTGGAAAATATTTTCCAATTCTGAAACTTTATGCAACTCAATGATTTTCACGGCGAAGATAAAATGACTTCTTCAAAACATATGAAATATGAGTTGGGAGTTTCAAGAATTAAATTCAAAGTTCCTTTGAATTATTTTCAATTTGGAGTTATTTGAGTTTTATTCAAATTATTTTTCTCCAAAAATAAAATATATGGAAAATAGGGTAACATGATTCCCTACCTCGAGAAAAATGGAGAGAAATAAATTTGAATTCATTTTGATATTTTTTAAAATGATTTTTGTTGGATTTTATTGGACCAGAAGCACTCTTTGCTTTATTCGAATTTGTGTGGATTTTATTTGACATTAGAATAATGTTCATGTTGTAGGAAATTCTTTTCTCAAAATTTTGATATATTAAATGCCTATATAATATATTTATTTATTTGGTTTTATTATTTTTCTTTAAATCTCGAAATTAAAAAAAAAAAAGAGCGCCTTGGGCCAAAGGCCCAAGTCGCTAAAATCACCTTAGGCCAAGGCCAAGGCCATCGCCTGCCGCACCTAGGGAGCCAAGGAGCCCCAAGTTTCCTATTCTTTTACAAATCCTAGTAGGATTTGATCCCGTTTTGTTATTCCGTTTTTTTATTCCTAGGATTCCTAATCCTAATCTATTTCTTGTTCCCTACCCCAAGCAAAACCCCTCCCCTCCCCAATATAAATACCCAAGCACCCCCACCCTCCAACACATCAAATCAACTCCTCTCCTCTCCTCTCCTCCTCCTCCTCCATGGCCTGACCACGACAGCCGCCGCCCCACACCGCGTCCGCCCTACACCCGCCGCCCCTCACAATTGCCGCTGCCACTTCTTTGCCGCCGCCCTCTGCCCATTGCCGGAGCCCCTCGCCTCTTGAGGTACTAGCCCCACGGGTCACCTTTTCTTTTCCTCGGTTCGGTTTTTTCAGAATCGTTCGGTTTCGTTCGGTTTTCTAGATCGGTTTTTCGTTTGGTTTTCTTTCCGAAACCCTAGATCGGTTTTCTTGCCGGTTTTCTTTTCGGTTTTGTTTAGCGGCGTTAGCTCGATAGATTTTTCTTTTATTTTTAATTTCCGTCGAGGACCTATCCGTTAGTCCCTAATCTTCAAACGCTCATAACTTTTTACTCGTAAGTCGGAATCCATGAAACCAACGCCCACTTCTTCGTTCATGATCCCTCTATCCAGTAATACAACTCAAACATGTTTTTGATAATTTAAAATTTGAATTAGATCAGATTTGTATTCAAACTTCGTTTGATCGTAACTTGAGTTTCGTAACTCCGATTTAGTTGATTCTTTTTGCAACTCGAAGCACTTGACCTAAACTTTCTGATAAGGCCAAATTCACATAATTTTGGTACTGTTAGAAATTGTTTTATGCTGCAAGAGTTATTTGATTTGGTTTTGACGTTTTCCGAATTGTTTTCTTCGTTCTTTCCGATCTTTCGAGTGATTGCTTATGTGTGGTTACTATTGATTGCTTACGATAGATTGACCGGAGTGTGACGAGTAGACCTATCAAGAGTTTTGAGTGCGAATCATCTTCATCAACATTGCAGGCAAGTAACACTTTGATCATACTCTTCTCATACCCATTTTTTATGCATTAGATCTATTCCTCAAACACTTGCATGATTAGGATCTAATTAAATTGTGGGATGGGAAGTAGTTCGAGGTAGTACCTATTACCTGTTTTATTATCAAACCTTTGGGAGTTACTTCTACGTTTGCTTATTATGCCATGCTATGCAAGTAGACGTGGATTGGTTGAGTGAATATCCATGACAGATGTGAGGTTGATAATTAATGGTTTATCTAAGGTGGCAACTTAAACACACATCCGGGTGGATTGAGGCACCTAGTTACTCCAGACTTGCTCGCCTAGGCACACAGGTTTCGAGGACTTACTGTATTTCTTCGGACCGCCACCCGGGCTCAAAGGGATCATAAGATTATTCAAACTAGAAACTTCCGTGTGCAGCCACAAGCCATTATGGGCTCTGGCATAGTTGACTAAGTTGTGCGAACTCTTACGGGTAGACTAGCAGATGTAGGGTTGTAGGTTGGTACGGTCTACCCACATGTAAGGTGCTAGTGCTTCTGAAAGACTATGTCTCGGTCATCCGTTTCTCAAACACCATGTAGTGCGAGAAACCAAACGGAGGCGATCGAGTCTTGTGGGGAAAAGTCATAAACCTCTGTAGAGTGTATAAACTAATCATGGTTAGCCGTGTCCCGGTTATGGACATCTTGAGTATCTAGTTCTTGGATTATCCTGTTGATCTCATCACGTTACTTAATATAATTTGTTGGGTTTAATGAGTACTTTTAATTGGGATTGAGGATGCTGTCAACCATTCTCAATGTTCAACAACCACCATGGTAGCTTAATAAACTTATTCCTTTGCAGTAGGGAAAAATTGGCTTTTTGCAAAAACTGTAACCATAGAGCTTTCCACCAGCCATATATGCATGTAGTATAGCCTATTCTTTCATTACTCTCTATGTGTTACATTGCCAACATATTCCATGTGTCGACCTGTTTTGGCTGCAACTTTTCATGTTGCGAGACTTTTCGCATTTACGAGTAAGTGATACGTTAGGGTTACGATTTCCTATACTCAACTTTGCCGTTGGTGTTGATGGGAATCCACAACCTTGTTGCTTCCGCTATGTTTTGGATTGAGGTAATAGTTTTTACGTTACTTTATACATGTGATTTACCTCTGTTATAAATCCTTCGAGTACTGTGTGTGTCAGCATACCGATCCAGGGATGACACGAAAGCACGGAGACTTGATCCATTCGGGTCGGGTCGCTACAGGGGTCCTTCCCACACGACCCATAAACCGTCGGGGATATGGAACAGTGATCCAGAGGCCTTCCAAAATATAATCGTGTGCGATGCAGAACACACTAAATTCTTTCGCACGTGTGGTATCGGTGGTTAAGCGTTTCTAATGACGCAGTGAAACCATACGGTATGTCGTAACGAACCGTTTGGGAAACAATATGTAAGGCACACATGCCAACATATGAACTGTGTGTGATTTGTGCCCTATCGCACACAAGTTTTCTGCGTAACCCGTCTGCCATGCTAGACTCCATTGCACACGTTTTTCCAACAATTACCGTCTGTGATAATGTTCTATCACAAATGGTTTAGGAGCCCCTTCGCACACATACAAGTGTTGCAGACCGTTTGTGATTTGTTAGGTATCACTGATGGTTGCCGCAAGAGTGACGTGTGCTTTTCGTTTGGGATCCCACACGTTTCCTGAAAAAAATACGACTGGGATTGTATTTTGCATTGGGCACAGTTTACTCCCAGTTCTCGTGTGGGATAAGGCGATATCACAAACAGTTCCGGAGAACCTACGCACACGTAGTAGCGCTGCAAATCATTTGCGATCTGCTATATATCACCGATGGTTCCAATACGATTGACGTATGCTTTCCGATGTGGATTGCACACACTCATTTAGTTGAACCGTGTTCGGAGCAATTGCCAGGTTAAAATAGAAATATCCCATTTTGAATCGGCACGCAAAAAGCAAATTCGCCACAATATTCAATTGAACAAATAAAAAAATCCATTTTGAATCGGCACGCAAAAAGCAAATTCGCTACAGTACTCAATTGAACAAATAGTGTCCACAGGAAGAACAGTCATCAGATTTCGCAACAATTGCAATTCAACATATGGTAGCTAAATTCCGATGATTTGTCCACACATATATGCATTACATAATTAATCATAGTGTACGAAATAAGAAGACCTCACCAGATGGAAAATAATGGATCCATGCGTTATATGTTTAGTGGCTAAATCTTACTCAATGTTTCAGGAGAAACCATGCTGAAATCTTCATCATCACCAGTGGGATTGATGTAGTGATCCAGGAAGAAGTCGCTGATAAATCTCTCGAACCATCAAGAATTCACCAAATGAGCGGTTCAGGGGTCCTCGGTTTTAAGATGAGCTGCAATATTTTTAAGATCATAATGTGCCATATGAGTGTAGTAGAATATATTAATTAAGATAGTCTTACTGGTACTAATTCGCGAGGATCGTCACAACTATCAGCAGATTTGCAGATGGAGATCATGTGTCTGCAAACATAGTATCCACAAAGGTTGGTCCGTGCTTCTTGCTGAGGACACTGAAATTTTTTGTACAAAATTAGTCATGTATTATTTTTTCTTTGGACAGAATAGAAAGAGGTTTATTTAGAAGCTTGAACAATTGACTAGCATAAGGAAAGGTATTTGCAGACTGTTGGATAAATTTTCCAAAAATAATGGACTTCGGTGTGTTGCCGGAGAAACGATCTCGTGCTGCAGAGGTAGTTTCCTTTTGAACAGGTTCCCTGTTTTACTTTCCCACAATGCGAGCACACTACAAATGATGATGAATTTTGACAACATCAATTATTGAACCAGATATGAATGCAAATTAATTTCAACATCATAGAATTCAATACCTATCCAAGAATTGCTGAAGATGCGTCAGATCCTAAGCGTTTGTTGACCCTCTAAGAGAATCGATGTAGTAAACTGTGTTCTTGTTTGGAACAATGAATACCAATATCCAGTGATTGCTACATATTAAGAAAGCCATGAACTTACGAATGATGTCGAAATCTGAAAGACAATCAGTGTCTGCGTGGTTATTTACTTGACTTACCATTCATGATATGGCCAGAGAAATGATTCTGCATGGGAAGTGTTTTCGAAGATACGGACGACCGTGTTAACGGCCCAGTCCCGTTGGTCCTTTTCATGTAATGTTGTGCCATTTGCTAATGCAGGATCTATGAAATACACACTCTCACTGTGTCTTCTCTGCGCGTTCAATCCCCTGAGAGGAATAAAATGCAGGTAGCTGTTTATCATTTACAGCCTTGTATGGAGAAGTTGATCAGAGTTTGTTAAGTACTTACAAAATCATGCATCTAACAAGAGTGGCATCGAGCAGGTTGAAGTTGAAGAAGAGATGTAAGTCCTTGAAACTCACAATGATGGAACCAACATCGTGTCGGAAATGATCTCTGTTGTAGTGGACTAGCAAATGGCGATGACCTTCTGACATTTGATCCATCCAATATTCATGTAACTGGCGGAAACTGGAGCTGCACTCATCAAAGTATTCGCCAACAAGAAATGGCTGACCATGGACGTAATTGCATGCTTCAAGTACGTCTGCTTTTATTTTAGCAAGCAACAATTCTACTTCTTCATCATCCATAGCGTCAGAAATAATATCACTCCCCGATTCGAACAAGCTGCTGTTAATTTGGTTCTGGGCAATGAGTGCTTTAAGTAAGAGGCAATCGTTCTCTTTCCTCTTCACTTTCCAGCTGCGCTTTCTCGTGGTCGTGGGTGTAGCCTTTTTGGCCACTTCCTTCTTGGTACTTGAAGCATTTCTGGCAGAACGTCTGTTGCTCGCACGTAGATCGCCGAGCAGACGGTGAAGCTTGGACGGACTTCTTAGCGCACTATTTATCTATGCTGGACCGCCGAAATTTGGCGGTCTTTGTAGTGACGGACTCATCGGGCTGTAGGAGCAGAGGCATCGGACTGCTGACCATGCGTTGAAGCTATGCCGGGTTTCTGCACAGGTCGTGCCAACTTGTCGGTGTGCTGAGAAGGCCGTGCCAACGTGTTGGTTTGTTGAGCAGGAAGTGCTGACGCATTGGTATGCTGATCACGCACCTGCGGACCGACGGACTGATGATCAGTCGGTTCTGGACCTCTGCATCGCTTAGCGGTGTTCAAGCATTAGAGTGCTTTGCGATCTGTTCCACCAGGTTGGTCTGAGCATGTGTCAGAAGCTGGGTCTCCCCCACCGCTTCAGCCGCCGCAATCGAACGGAAAGGCGTCATCGCCAGCTTGTAGGCCTTGCAACTAGCTGCTTTGGGGCGGAGGATGACGTGGCTTGTACGCCACAAAGTCGGTCCGGCTGATCACAGGTTGATGCATCAGCCCGCAAGAGCTGCTCTGGCAAGGAGAGTGTCACCGGTTGAGGGGCGACAGTGGTTGCTCTTGGCGGGGCTCTGGGAATCTCATCGATGAACTCTATTTCCTTTCATGGCCACTGGATGTGATGTAACAGTGTTTCTCCCAAGGTCCTTTGCTCATTGAAGTCTCCTAGGACATTCTTTAGGGCAAATTCATTGAATCCATGCTTTACTTCAGTCACGTAGCACTTCACAGAGCCCGGCTTCAATGGCACATTGTCCAAGAAAAGGCCATCTTCCAAGAAGGGTGGGCAAACCCAGGTTGTTGCACATTTTAATGTACCTTCATAATGTGTAAGCACGCCCTTCAATCTGTCTTTCATTCCAGATAGATCAGACATAGCATCATCACGAGCAGCTGCAGTCTCGATGTCATTGGGTCACCGATGCACAACTACTCTTGTGCAGTGTTGTCGCACAATAAGCAGCATCATCCATGCCCGCCTCCCCTCCCATCTGGTGGCTATCTGTCAGTGTTAGAGTCTTCTGCATCATCATCATTGACTCCCCAACATCCTTTCGAACAGCCGGATAAATCTCCTTCAACTTTTCAAACAATGCATTCTGCTTCATTTCACTCCTCGCTTTTTCATGTCGAGCCTCTCTTCTTTCCTGAGTGTGAAAGCCCTCTTGTGCGGGACATTAACGCCTATACCCCTTGCACGACCAGGGGGCTCTTTTGTGTCCAGAGCAATGGACAGAATGTCACATGGCCCTGAGTTCCCGTAGAACCTTCCAGGGATCTTGGAAGCCTCTACCATCACTTCATACAGTCTGGCGTCACGTGTGTTTTCAAAGTAATAAGTTCCGTCATCACGCCTCTTTGCACGTGCTCGCAAGTAGTCTCTGGTGTGTTCGCCCTTGATTTCACTAAAGGTCGGATTCCCACCTGCTGCTACTACTTCTTTGTCCTCATGTTCCCATATCAGTTTCATGTCGTAGTATCCTGCCACACCCATACGGTGGGGGTGTATTTTCTTCTTCTGAAGTTCCGATTGCTTGAAACTCTTCGCAGCAAACTCTGGAGTTGCCCTGACCCTTTTGAATTCTGCCCAGTCTGCCTTTGTAATTTGGGGGTATGCGGGGATTGGGTCCTTGTTCACTCAAGTACTTCTTGTACAACACATGCTTCCAGTTTCTCCAAGTATCCCTAGCCTTCTTCACTGCAGCGTGTTCCACCTGCATTATCCACTGCTCTGGAACGTTGAAGTGATCCATGATCTCCCGGACTATCCTTTGCCGTGTTTCTATGTCAGCCTTCCGAAACCTCGGCAGATTAATGTTGAGCCTTGCCCTGCCAACAAATCCACACACACTCCTGAACCTCATGCGTGCTTTATCTGGTTTAGTTGGAGCCCATGACTTTAAATCAATCTCGGTTACTTCATATACACCTTTAGGCTGGTGTGTGGGCTTCCTTGGAGCGTTCCTTTGTGTCCTGACCAGAAGGGTAATTGCTGCAGTTCTATCCCGTTCAAGACTACTTGATCCCTCACAATCTGTTGAAGACCTAGGGTTGTCCGAGTCAGATGAAGATACATGGCGTGAATGAGTGTTGTCGCTGCTACTCGGCATCTACAGAGAACACATGCGAAACTCAGGAAAGGAGGATAAGCATAAAACTAACAACTTGGTATCAATCTTTCTAAACATGCCATGCAATAATTTAGAAAATGTACGGCTAATTTGTTAAGTTTGTATGACTCGGGCGCCCGCGATCTGCAAATAGGCAGTAACTTATTGGAACAAATACAACTTATATGTAGTAAGGAAGGTAGATAATGAACATATATACGCTCTCCATTATTTTACAGCCAATTTGGGAACATACAGAATATTGGAAGAGGGATTGCGAGGAAATATGCCTCACCACGATGGAGAGCAGTAACTAACAGGCTTCTTAATGCAAACCTGACCGGACCACAGGAGAGGCGAGGGTTACTGCATCGATATGCTCGAGGGTGGTCAAGAAAGCAAACGAAGACGGCGAGGCGCGGGCCGCCGTGTGTTGGGTACGACAGTGGAGGTAGGCTTGACGCCGAAGAGTGGGCACACGGCCGGGATGAGCACGGCGGCGCCGAAGAGGGTTCTGTTTTGGTTCTGGGGGAGGGGGAGCTGGCGAAGGAGATTGGGTGGACTAGTTGAGTGAAACACGTGCGGACGGTGGGGGGGTGTTGGCGGCCAAGGTGAAAAGGGTGAAAAATATCCCTGGTCACCCCGCGCGCGGAAAGGCCTATGCAAACGGTTTCCTATAAGCGCTCGTGTGCACAAACAAAATAATTTCTTTTAAAATGAAGACGTACTAATTTTGAAATGAAGACGTGAGTTCATCGTTTCTCATCTAAATTTTTCGCACGTAAACCAATCACAATTTTACCATGGGTTTGGTTTGCTGGCGCATTTCAGGTCTCGTGTGGTATATCTAAGACATATTTTGGCATTTACCGTGCATGTTTGCATATAAATCAATTCCTAGCCGGACTGCATTTCCTGTCGAAAGGGATGAGGATTGATGTTCGATCTGGGAGCATCCAACGGTGCAGACGTATGATCCGTGGGGTTTGGGTTCTGGCCAATCAGAACGCACGACTCGGATCGCACGCGTAGCGAGGGGGGCGTTGGCCATGGTTTGGTAGCACACGGCTTTCCTGTGTGAACCGTGTGCTAACAAAACATTTTTTTGGGAGGGGCTATTTGAAAACATGTACATGTGTTGTCGAAAGGTATGAGGATCGCCGTTCGATCAAGGAGAATCCAACGGTGCCGACGTACGATCCGTGGGGTTTGGGTTCTGGCCAATCAGAACGCACGACTCAGATCGCGCGCGTGGCAGAGGGGTGGGGGGGGTACATTGGCCACGTTTTAGTGGACACACAACTTTCGTGAGTGAAACATGTGCTCTTTGAAAACATTTACATTACCTAACATCATATTTTTGTTCGAATGAAAACATGAGTTCATCGTTTCGCCTCCAATTTTTTTACAAATCATGAGTATAGTGGAGAGTGTCATATACTAGTATCATGAATATACAGTACATATGATACTACCTTTAATTAATTATAGCGCATAGTATAATACATAGAGTATAGTATATCATATATATAGATCATATTTATTGCCATGCATGACACAAATTAGCATCACATTTAACATGATACGGTATCTACCTACTATATGTTACTCTAACCCTCTTTCTATATATTTAATTCTTTGCCACACCAGCATATATACTTGCTATTTCTGAGTGCATGACATAAATCGCTATGATATCACCACTATGGCCAGCCTTATATAGGGAGTATCATATAGTACTATATATATAGTATCATGCATATGATACTAGTGTATGATACTACGTACGTACCTTCATAGTGCATATATAGTATCATAGAGTAGTACTAGCTCCCTTTGTAAACTAATATAAGAGCGTTTAGATTACTAAATAGTGACCTAAACGCTCTTATATTAGTTTACAGAGGGAGTATATACCATAGATGACCGTATTTATGGCCATGCATGACACAAAGTAGTATATCATTTATCATTATATATATATATATATGTTACGATATCTAACTATGTTACTGCTTCTTTGCCACATCATCATATTTTCTATTCCCGGGTGCATGATACCGGCTATTATACCCCCACTATGGCCACCCTAATAAGGTTGGTCGTAATATGGGAGTATCAAGCGGTATGATGCATGCCAACTAGACTTTTTGGATGATGTGGCACACAGTTAAATGATGAAAGAGAGGGTTTGTGGTATCATATCATGATACCGTATCATATTAAATGTTGTACTACTTTGTGTCATGCATGGTAATTAATAAGGAACCTAAGATACTAACTCATGATACTATGCATGCGCGCATTATATTACAGAGCTATTACCGATCATCATGCATATATACTCCCTCCTTTCCGTTTTATAGGCTTATCTCAAAGTTTTAGTTTTTCCATTTTATAAGGCTCAATTTGGTTGTTCCCCACCACATGTCCAGATTCCAAGGTGCATTAAATCATTGCATGCAAGTATTAAGAGAAAGTTGACGAATGCATGTACTTTATATATGCATGCATGTATTGCAATTAATACATTGGAAAACATAAATTTTTGAGGAAAACAAAAGCATTAATTAGGTGTTCTTGCAAACTACGTACAAAAGGTATTCCACCACGCACCATCTACCTTGGTTGGTGAGATGTTTGAATTGAGCCCAATAAGGCTGGTTGTAATGGGGAGTATCATACATATATATATATATATATATATATATATATATATATATATATATATATATACTAGTAGTATCATGCATATATATGATAGTGTAGCTAGGATACTAGCTACTTCCGTAATGCATAGTATCATAAGTTAAAATCTTAGGTTACCTTACTAATCACACAAAGTAGTAGTACAACATTTAATATGACACGGTATCATGATATGATACCACATCCTCTCTTGTGTGCCACATCATCCAGAAAGTCTCATTAGCATGCATGATACCGCTTATGATAATACCATTACAACCAACCTAGCTAAACCGGAAAGGAGGGAGTATGAGACTAGCTAGTCACAATGGAGAGTAGTACATTGGTAACATACACATATCCCTAGACTATATATGTTACTACCTTCATAGTGGGTAGTAACATAAGTGTAGTGTCATGCAAAGATTCATTTCTTAGGTTACAGACTCATATTGCATTGGGACATGTGATGCTACAATAACTATCTAAGTTCTTGAAACTATCTCTCTCCTCATTAACTTATTGCCACATAAGCAAGTTTGCCGAGTTGGAGTCGGTGTTATCACTGAAGTTACTCCCACTTTGTGGCTAGTCTGATACTAGCTAGTCGTCTATGATATACTAGCTACCTCACTAAGAGCATGGTTAATAATACAGCCAAGGGTCAGCTATAAGAAGTTGACATGTCATATATAGCCAACCTCTTAGCGGGTATGTACAATAATAAGTTTTATATACGTACTAGTTTATCAATAGTTGGCCCACCTTACATCCTCACAAAGTGTCTTGGGTCTCCTGTTGCAGCTGGCTCTACTAACCAAGAGCCCGCTTCTCTTCTCTTTCCTCGAACTAATAAGCACATATATATTATTCTATTCCTTATAGCCGGACTACCCACAAGGGGAGTAAAATAGTTAGTAACATCACAAATATATATATAAAATTGATTTTGTGTCAAGCAATAAATGAATAAATGGAGGAAAGTGGATATGTGTGATGTTACTACCTATGTTACTCCCACTGTGGGTATAGTCTTACTATAGTACGAGACTACCCACAATGGGAGTAACATAGGTAGTAACATCACACATATCTATATAAAGTAGATGATGTGGCAAGCAATAAATGAAGAAAGAGAGGAAAGTAGTAACATAGCTAGTTACTAGTAGTATGAGTAACATCACATGTACATATCAAGGCAAGATGTGTTTATAGCCTAATACATGAAGTGTTGCATGTTACCACACATATATGTTACACCCCACTATAGAGGTAGTAACATGGACTAGTGTAACACATGGGCATGTTACTAGTCTATGTTACTACCCATTGGGGCTAGTCTGAGTAACATCACACATCTCAAGGCAAGATGAGTCTATAGCCTAATAAATGAAGTGTTGCATGTTACTACACATATGTTACTCCCCACTATAGAGGTAGTAACATAGACTAGTAACATTCTATGTTACTACCCATTGTGGCTAGTCTTATGTCACTCTATTGTGTACTTACTTGCTCTAATAATGCATAGTATCATAGAGTAGCTAGTATCATATGTAGTACTTTATTTATATTGTCATGCATGACACATAGTAGCATAACATTTATTATGATACAGTTTCATGATATGATACTTAACCCTCTCTTTCTTCATTTAATTAATTCTATGACAGCTCATCAAAATTGCCTAGTTGACATGCATGATACTAGCTATGATACCCCCTTACTATCAGCCTAGCAAAGGTGTACAGATCATTTGTGCGTCATCACTTTGTGAGTTTTCATCCGTTTGTTCGAGAAGCGGGGAGAAGTTTCAAACATTTCGGCCGCGAGGTGAGGCCACTGGCGTAGGCCTAGTTGGTATTATAATTACGGAAAATTCTGATTGAGTTCGGACATCATCAAAATCAATGTGTGCCTATGGCATTCTCTCACGACCTCGTGGAAAAAAATTGGTAATGTTTGGCACAAGTTTTGATGACCGCTCCTTCCAAAATGGAGCATCTCACATGAAGGATCATGGTTTTCCAAAAGGAGACGTGTCAATTCAAACTCCTATGGCCGGTGACTTCATCGTTTGGCCTCATAAAAATTTCCACAATACGCAATCACCATTATACCACGGGTTTGATTTTCTGGCGCATTTTAGGTATCGTTAGCTATATTTAAGACATTTTTTGATATTAACGTGCATTTTGTGCATAAAAATAAAATTACAACCGGAACTGCATGTGTTGCCGGAAGGGATGAGGATCGCCGTTCGATCTGGGAGCATCCAACAGTGCAGATATACGATCCGTGGGGTTTGGGTTCTGGCCAATCAGAAAGCACGACTCAGATCGTGGGTGGGGTGGTGGCGGGGTTTGGTTGGCACATGGCTTTCATCAATGAACCGTGTGCTAGTCGCAAACCAGATTGCATATTTTTGTTCACACATACTGTAGTGAGATCGATTGAGTGTGCTACCTCTATGATATAATAATAATAATAATAATAATAATAATAATAATAATAATAATAATAATAATAATAATAATAATAATAATAATAATAATAATAATAATAATAATAACAAAAACAGTTCATATTCATTGCACCGAAATGACAACATATCAAGGTCAACATATTAATCTGGTTCTTACATCAATGTAAAACCGGGCCTAACTCACAAATTCAGCACACGCAACAGTTCTAAATTGAACGAATTAAGTTGCAGGGTAGGCATAAAGACTAGTCTTACAGCTTAATTCCCATGTACATGTGGGAACTGGGATCATTAAGTTGACCCCGAATGACCTTGGGGTTTTTGATGATTTTAAACTTCTTCTCTGTTGCACTAGTGCGTGATCCCTTGGCCGGTAACTCATCAAATTCATCGTACTCGTCCTGATCGGCAACATCATCGACACCCAGTACCCTTCTCTTCCCATGCATCGCTAAATGGCCGTTCTTATGCAAGGGGTCTTCCACAAAGAAAATCTGCAGCATCACCGCAAGAATGAATAGTTCTGCGTGATATGCCATCGTTGTCCTGTTAACACAGGTCTTCCTGTACTCATCAGTCCTTACGTGACCAAGAGGGATCCATGGACACCTGAATAATGCCACCTTAACTTTCACATAATCAAGCTCCCAAATCTCTTTGATAGTTCCATAGTATACCCTTTTATTAGCTTCATTTACAGTCATGCATTCTATTCAAACAGAGCTGTTCTGATACGAGGTCTTCTTATCACGTTCCTCAGTGTAGAGCATGTATCCATTTATGTCATATGCTTGGTACGTCAGCACCGTAGGTGATGGCTTTTGTGCCAACCACGTAGCAATGTCATTGATGGATCCTTGTGCCAAATGATTCTTCATCCATTCGGTGTAGTTCTTAGTGTGCTCCTTCATCTCCACCTCCGATGAAGGCACCATTGGTAAGAATCTTTGGCGTATCTCTGAGTGTTCTTCGGCATAAGCGATGAGAACTGGGCTGTTAAGCAGTATCATCAAACGGGCTTTCTCTGCCAATTCTTGGGTGCAGCCATTTGCCTGCCAGCAAGGACTGGCTTACCTTTCAGCCTCCCCTCATGGCGAGAGAGGGGCAAACCTATAGGTCTTTGTTTCATGTATTCGGTGCAAAACTCAACCACCTCCTCCGCGGTATAACCTTGTAGGATGCTTGCCTCTGGATGGTTTCAGTTCACAAAAGCGCTTCAGGATTACCATGAACTACTCGAAGGGATACATGTTGCGAAGAAACACAGAACCACAATACTTTATCTTGTCGACAAGGTGCACAATGAGATGGACCATGATATCAAAGAATGACAATGGGAAAAAATCTCTAGGTTGGACAATATTCTTGCAATATCATCTTGCATATGATCCAACTCTTTAGGATCTACAACTTTCTGCCATAGTTGGTTGAAGAAATCACAGAGGTCAATGAGTGTGTTTCTTATATCTTTGTCCATCAGATTCTTGATGGCCACCGGGAGGATTTATGTCAACATTACGTGGCAATCATGTGACTTCATGTGTCCCAACTTCATTTTACCTGAGCTCACATCCACGAGACTTCTGATGCTTGTGGAGTAGGAAGAGGGTGTCTTAACTGACAACAAATAGGTGAAGAACTGTGTTGCTTCTTTTGTACTGAAATTGTAACTCTGGCGAGCTTTGATGAATTTGTCATCATCTTCTGCTTCACTCTTGCGTTGTGATTGATCAGCAAGCATATCGAGCCGTTCACCGTCACCATCCTTTTTTTTACCTTTAATCTTGAGAAGAGTACCAAGGATGCTTTCACATATGTTCTTCTCTACGTGCATGACATCGATGCAGTGACGTACACGTAGAATCTCCTAGTAAGGTAATTTCCAGAACAGCGATTTCTTCTTAAACACTTGATCCTTGGGTGTTAGTTTCACCGTCGAAGGGTAGTTCTTGCCAAGCACAACATTAATTCTTTTAGCCATGTTGTGGGCCACCACCCCTTCATAGGGTCTTGGGGCTGCAGCTGCCTCTGACGTACCATCAAATTCAGCTTTCATCTTTCGGTATGGGTGATTTTTCCGTAAGAACCTACGATGACGCAAATACACTATTTTATGCGAGTTGGGAAGTCTTCTGCTAGCTGTCCTATCCATGCATGTGACACAACCTACTTCTCCCCTTGTTTTCCGCCCTGATGTGTTGCCTAATGCTGGCATATCTTCAATGGTGTGCACCAGCATGGAATATAGATCGAAAATCTCCTTTCTGTAAGCATCATAACATTTTACAGCAGGCGCATTGATAACCCACAAGTATAGGGGATCGCAACAGTTTTCGAGGATAGAGTATTCAACCCAAATTTATTGATTCGACACAAGGGGAGCCAAAGAATATTCTCAAGTATTAGCAGTTGAGTTGTCAATTCAACCACACCTGGATAACTTAGTATCTGCAGCAAAGTATTTAGTAGCAAAGTAATATGGAAGTAACAGTAACGGTAGCAAAAGTAATATTTTTGGGTTTTGTAGTGATTGTAACAGTAGCAACGGAAAAGTAAATAAGCGAAGAACAATATGTGAAAAGCTCGTAGGCATTGGATCGGCGATGGAGAATTATGCCGGATGCGGTTCATCATGTAACAATCATAACATAGGGTGACACAGAACTAGCTCCAATTCATCAATGTAATGTAGGCATGTATTCCGAACATAGTCATACGTGCTTATGCAAAAGAACTTGCATGACATCTTTTGTCCTCCCTCCTGTGGCAGCGGGGTCCTAGCGGAAACTAAGGGATATTAAGGCTCCTTTTAATAGAGTACCGGACCAAAGCATTAACACATAGTGAATACATGAACTCCTCAAACTATGGACATCACCGGGAGTGGTCCCGATTATTGTCACTTAGGGCTTGCCGGATCATAACACATAGTAGGTGACTATAGACTTGCAAGATAGGATCAAGAACTCACATATATTCATGAAAACATAATAGGTTCAGATCTGAAATCATGGCACTCGGGCCTTAGTGACAAGCATTAAGCATAGCAAAGTCATAGCAACATCAATCTCAGAACATAGTGGATACTAGGGATCAAACCTAACAAAACTAACTCGATTACATGATAAATCTAATCCAACCCATCACCGTCCAGCAAGCCTACAATGGAATTACTCACGCACGGCGGTGAGCATCATGAAATTGGAGATGGAGGATGGTTGATGATGACGACGGCGACGGATTCCCCTCTCCGGAGCCCCGAATGGACTCTATCACCCTCCCGAGAGAGTTTAGGGCTTGGCGGCGGCTCCGTATCGTAAAACGCGATGAATCTTTCTCTCTGGTTTTTTTCTCCCCAAACACGAATATATGGAGTTGGAGTTGAGGTCGGTGGAGCTCCAGGGGGCCCACAAGGCAGGGGGGCGCGCCCCCACCCTCATGGACAGGGTGTGGGCCCCCTGGCCTTGATTCTTTCGCCAGTATTTTTTATTATTTCCAAAAATAATCTCCGTGGAGTTTCAGGTCATTCCGAGAACTTTTGTTTCTGCACATAAATAACACCATGGCAATTCTGCTAAAAACAAATCGATCCGAAAGTTAGTTCCATTCAAATCATGCAAGTTAGAGTCGAAAACAAGGGCAAAAGTGTTTGGAAAAGTAGATAAGATGGAGACATATCAACTCCCCCAAGCTTAAACCTTTGCTTGCCCTCAAGCAATTCAGTTGATAAACTGAAAGTGATAAAGAAAAACTTTTACAAACTCTGTTTGCTCTTGTTGTTGTAAATATGTAAAGCCAAAGCATTCAAGTTTTCAAAGCAAAGATTATGACTAACCATATTCACAATAACACTTAGGTCTCATGTTTACTCATGTCAATGGCATAATCAACTAGCGAGCAATAATAATAAATCTCGGATGACAACACTTTCTCAAAATAATCATGATATGATATAACAAGATGGTATCTCGCTAGCCCTTTCTGAGACCGCAAAACATAAATGCAGAGCACCTTTAAAGCTCAAGGACTGACTAAACATTGTAATTCATTGTAAAAGAGATCCAGTCATAGTCATACCCAATATAAATTAACAGTAATGCATGCAAATGACAGCGGTGCTCTCCAGCTGGTGCTTTTTTAATAAGAGGGTGATGACTCAACATGAAAGTAAATAGATATGCCCTTCGCAGAGGGAAGCATGGATTTGTAGAGGTGCCAGAGCACGATTTTAAAGCAGAGATAAATAATATTTTGAGCAGCATACTTTCATTGTCAACATAACAACCAAGAGATGGCGATATCTTTCATGCTACACACATTATAGGCAGTTCCCAAACAGAATGGTAAAGTTTATACTCCCCCTCCACCAACAAGCATCAATCCATGGCTTGCTCGAAACAACGAGTGACTCCAACTAACAACAGTCCCAGGGGGAGTTTTGTTTGCAATTATTTTGATTTGATTTTCATAAAGCATGGGACTGGGCATCCCGGTGACCAGCCATTTTCTCGTGAGTGAGGAGCGGAGTCCACTCCTCTTGAGAATAACCCGCCTAACATGGAAGATACGGACAACCCTAGTTGATACATGAGCTATTCAAGCATACAAAAAAGAATTTCATTTGAAGGTTTAGAGTTTGGCACATACAAATTTACTTGGAACGGCAGGTAGATACCGCATATAGGAAGGTATAGTGGACTAATATGGCATAACTTTGGGGTTTAAGGGATTGGATGCACAAGTAGTATTCCCGCTTAGTACAAGTGAAGGCTAGAAAAAGACTAGGAAGCGACCAACTAGAGAGCGACTACAGTCATGAACATGCATTAAAATTAATAAACATTGAGTGCAAGCATGAGTAGGATATAATCCACCATCAACATAAATATCGTGAAGGCTATGTTGATTTGTTTCAACTACATGCGCGAACATGTGCCAAGTCAAGTCACTCGAATCATCCAAAGGAGGATACCACCCCATCATACCACATCACAACCGTTTTAATAGCATGTTGGCACGCAAGGTAAACCATTATAAACTCCTAGCTAATTAAGCATGGCACGAGCAACTATGATCTCAAATTGTCATTGCAAACATGTTTATTCATAATAGGCTGAATCATGAACAATGGACTAATCATATTTACAAAAACAAGAGGGGTCGAGTTCATACCAGCTTCTCCCATCTCAATCAGTCCATCATATATCGTCATAATTTCCTTTCACTTGCACGACCGAACGATGTGAATAATAATAATAGTGCACGTGCATTGGACTAAGCTGGAATCTGCGAGCATTCAATAAATAGGAGAAGACAAGGCAATATGGGCCCTTGGTTAAATCAACAATAATGCATAAAAGAGCCACTTCAACAATTTTATTATGGTCTTCTCCTATCGACCCCAAAGAAAAGAAAAGAAATAAAACTATTTACACGGGAAAGCTCCCAACAAGCAAAAGAAGAACATGAAATCTTTTTGGGTTTTCTTTTAATTATTACTACAGCATGAAAGTAAACTAGCTAAAAGCTACAACTAATTTTTTTTGTTTTTCTTAAGGTTTTTCAAACACACAAGAAGAAAGCATAAAAAGAAAATAAACTAGCATGGATATTACAATGAAAAAGTATGAGCACTGGTACCTCTTGAGCACCGTGTTGGTTTTCCCTTGAAGAGGAAAGGGTGATGCAGTAAAGCAGCGTAAGTATTTCCCTCAGTTTTTGAGAACCAAGGTATCAATCCAGTAGGAGGCCACTCACGAGTCCCTCACACATACACAAAAAAATAAAATCCTCGCAACCAATGCAATAAAGGGGTTGTCAATCCCTTCACAGTCACTTACGAAAGTGAGATCTGATAGATATGATAAGATAATATTTTTGGTATTTTTATGATAAAGATGCAAAGTAAAGAAAGCAAAATAAAAATGGCGCCAGAAATAGCTAAGTGATGGAAGATTAATACAATGGAAAATAGACCCGGGGGCCATAGGTTTCACTAGTGGCTTCTCTCGAGAGCATAGGTATTACGGTGGGTAAAAAAATTACTGTTGAGCAATTGACAGAATTGAGCATAGTTATGAGAATATCTAGGTATGATCATGTATATAGGCATCAGGTCCGCGACAAGTAGACCGACTCCTGCCTGCATCTACTACTATTACTCCACATCGACCGCTATCCAGCATGCATCTAGAATATTAAGTTCAAAAGAACAGAGTAACGCTTTAAGTAAGATGACATGATGTAGAGGGATAAACTCATGCAATATGATATAAGCCCCATCTTTTTATCCTCGATGGCAACAATACAATACGTGCCTTGCTACCCCTACTGTCACAGGGAAAGGACACCGCAAGAATGAACCCAAAGCTAAGCACTTCTCCCATTGCAAGAAAGATCAATCTAGTAGGCCAAACCAAAATGATAATTCGAAGAGTCTTGCAAAGATAACCAATCATACATAAAAGAATTCAGAGAAGATTCAAATATTGTTCATAGATAAACTTGATTATAAACCCACAATTCCTCGGTCTCAACAAACACACCGCAAAAGAAGATTACATCGAATAGGTCTCCATGAGAATCGTGGAGAACTTTGTATTGAGATCCAAAGAGAGAGAAGAAGCAATCTAGCTAATAACTATGGACCCGAAGGTCTGAGGTAAACTACTCACACATCATCGGAGAGGCTATGGTGTTGATGTAGAAGCCCTCCGTGATCAATGCCCCCTCTGGCGAAGCGCCGGAAAAGGCCCCAAGATGGGATCTCACGGGTACAGAAGGTTGTGGCGGTGGAATTAGATTTTTTGCTCTGTATCTGCTAGTTTGGGGGTACGTAGGTATATATAGGAGGAAGAAGTACGTCAGTGGAGCAACATGGGCCCCACGAGGGTGGAGGGCGCGCCCAGGGGGTAGGCGCGCCTCCCTACCTCGTGCCCTCCTGGTTGCTTTCTTGACGTAGGGTCCAAGTCCTCTGGATCACGTTCATTCCAAAAATCACGTTCCTGAAGGTTTCATTCTGTTTGGACTCCGTTTGATATTCTTTTTCTGCGAATCACTGAAATAGGCAAAAACAACAATTACGAAATTTGGGCCTCCGGTTAATAGGTTAGTCCTAAAAATAATATAAAAGTGTATAATAAAGCCCATTAATGTCCAAAGCAGAATATAATATAGCATGGAACAATAAAAAATTATGGATACATTGGAGATGTATCGAGCACCGACATCTAGCAATGAGTGTGTGAACATGAATGTAATGTCGGTGGGAAATACATACTCCCCGAAGCTTAGGCTTTTTGCCTAAGTTGGTCTAGTGCCACGGATGGCCTGGCGGATATCCAAAGTTGTAGTTGGGGTCGTACTGAGATGCAGCGGTCATTGCATCGTGTGCTGCAGCTTGGAAGCGAGCTATGTCAGCCCTCCTCTTATACTCTTCCACCTCCTCTCTGGTTATAAAATAGCTCCCTTTTGCCTGAAAGTCAAAGAAAGTAGAAGCATGGAGAGCGACGTGATAGGTGCATCGTCTGTCAAAGATTAGTCGGTACTGGAGGAACTGATCGTTCCTCTCAACCAAATGATGACGAACCATAGCCTCATAATCCAAATAAGCAGGAGGCAACTCAATATCATCCTCACGTATGGTTATACCAAGAAAATTAGCTATACGGGTTGCATAAATTCCACCAAAGAAATCTCCATTAAATCTATTATTGTGCAACCCTCGACAACAATGGCTCCCAAATTATAATGTTTATCTCCTAACACAGCACTCCTAAGAATGCTGAGGTCAAGGACACACATGTGACATGCTTCATCCTTACCATTTATGCACCTACCTATGAAGAGAGCAAAATAATGTATAGCAGGAAAATGAATGCTCCCTATGGTGGCTTGTGCTATGTTTCTGGATTCACCCACAGTTATACTAGCAAGAAAATCTCTAAACTCAGATTTGCGAGGTTGACTAGTACTACCCCATTGTGGAAGTTTGCAAGCAGTGGTAAAATCCTCTAAGTCCATAGTATAAGAATTTTCATAAAGATCAAACAGGATAGTTTGAGAATTGCGTGAAGATGAAAATTCAAACCTCCTCACAAAGGAACTAGTGAGATAGTGGTACCGACAACACTTTTCTGCCTCGAAGCTCACAAGATCAGCGTTATGCAAATATGCATTAAATTCTTCCTTAATTCCTGCTTGATCCATGAAATCCTCTGAAGGCCATTCACAAGGCCGCATTGGGGCGTCCCTTGGTGGTTCATCATCAGCATCACGCATTGCAAGCCTGGGTCCTTGCTTCCTAGAAGGACCACCTTGGTACATTTTCCTAAACATATTTCTTCCTCTGCAAAATTTCTGAAATTTTTAGTAACTTCAAATAAAAGTGAACCAAGCTCAACAAAATTGATAGCAACTACTCCTACAAGTGCCTAGAGCCTATATCATGCATTAGAACTACTTGGAACCATATGAATTTGACATGCAAGCTCAAGAACATGGTCACCTAGGTAGCACAAATTTGCAATGAATAAATCACTAGAACAAAAACTAATTGGACCAATGGAGGAGTCACATACCAAGGAACAATCCCCCAAAGCAGTTTTGTGAGAGGTGCTTTAAGCAAGGAGATCGAAAATCGCAGCAAAATGAGCTAGAACTTGTGCTTGAGCTGGATGGTGATTTTTTTGGGAGGAAGAAGAAGTGTGTGGGTGCAGGAATAAGTGGAGGGGAGCCACCATGGGCCCACGAGGCAGGGGGCGCGCCCTGGACCCTCGTGGCCAGGTGCCAGCTCCCCCTGCTGTGTTCTCAGTGCCAGATATTCTCAAATATTCTAGAAAAAATCATATTAAATTGGCAAGGCATTTGGAGAACTTTTATTTTCGGGGTATTTTTATATTGCACGGATAATTCAGAAAACAGACAGGAAAAATACTATTTTTGCTTTATTTCAACTAAATAACAGATAGTAAAAGGAGGGTATAGAAGGTTGTGCTTTCTAACTTCATCCATCTCGTGCTCATCAAAAGGAATCTACTAACAAGGTTGATCAGGTCTTGTTAACATACTCATTCCGAATCGCATGAAACCGGAAAAAATTTGAATAACACTATGTTACCTCAACGGGGATATGCACATCCCCAATAATAACAATATCATATATCTTTTTGGCAGTAGTAAGAGGAAATTCAAAACCTCCAAAAATAATCGATGGAATTTTTCCAATACAATTGATACTGTGAACTTGAGGTTGTTTCCTCGGAAAGTGTCTGTATGCTCATTACCATTAACATGAAAAGTGACATTGCCTTTTTTACAATCAATAACAGCCCCTGCAGTATTCAAAAAGGGTCTTCCAAGAATAATAGACATACTATTGTCCTCGGGAATATCAAGAATAACAAAGTCCGTTAAAATAGTAACGTTTGCAACCACAACAGGCACATCCTCACAAATACCGACAGGTATAGCAATTGATATGTCAGCCATTTGCACAGATATTTCAGTACGTGTCAACTTATTCAAATCAAGTCTACGATATAAAGAGAGAGGCAGAACACTAACACCGGCTCCAAGATCACATAAAGCAGTTTTAACATAGTTTCTTTTAATGGAGCATGGTATAGTTGGTACTCCTGGATCTCCTAGTTTCTTAGGTATTCCACCCTTGAAAGTGTAATTAGCTAGCATGGTGGAAATTTCAGCCTCCGGTATCTTTCTTTTATTAGTAACAATATCTTTCATATACTTAGCATAAGGATTCATTTTGAGCATATCAGTCAAACGCATACACAAGAAGATAGGTCTAATCATTTCAGCAAAGCGCTCAAAATCCTCATCATCCTTTTTCTTGGATGGTTTGAGAGGAAAAGGCATGGGTTTCTGAACCCAAGGTTCTCTTTCCTTACCGTGCTTCCTAGCAACAAAGTCTCTCTTAACATAACGTTGATTCTTTGATTGTGGGTTATCAAGATCAACAGAAGGTTCAATTTCTACATCATTATCATTGCTAGGTTGAGCATCAACATGAACATCATCATTAACATTTTCACTAGTTTCATGTTCATTACCAGTTGTGTTTCAAAGATCGTAAATAGAAATATCATTTGGATTCTCGGATGTTTCAAAGAATAGGTTCACTAGAAGCATGCAAAGTCCTATCATTTTTCTTTTTCTTCTTTTTAGAAGGACTAGGTGCATCAATATTATTTCTGTGAGAATCCTGCTCAATTCTCTTGGGACGGACTTCAGGATACAAAGGTTCCTGAGTCATTTTACCAGTTCTAGTAGCCACTCTAACAGCATAGTCGCTATTCTTACTAGTCAATTCATTGAGAAAATCATTTTGAGCTTTAAGTACTTGTTCTATTTGAGTGGTAACCATAGAAGCATGTTTACTAATGAGTTTAAGTTCACCTTTAACTCTAGACATATAATCACCCAAGTGTTCAATCATATAAGCATTTTGTTTTAATTTTCTACCAAAATAAGCATTAAAATCTTCTTGCTTAACCATAAAATTATCAAACTCATCCAAACATTGGCTAGCAAATTTAGTAGGCGGGATTTCAGCTTTATCATATCTATAGAGAGAATTTACCTTTACTACCTGTGTCGGGTTATCAAGAGCATGTACTTCTTCAATGGGTAATGGATTGAAATCATGTATTTCTTCAACAGGCGGTAAATTAAGACCATGTAGTTCTTCAATAGGGGGTAAATTCTTAACATCTTCAACTTTTATACCCTTTTCTTTCATAGATTTCTTTGCCTCTTGCATATCTTCGTGGATCGAGAAATAGAACACCTCTCTTCTTCGGAGTTGGTTTAGGAATAGGCTCAGAGTTGGCTTAGGAAGTGTCCAATTATTTTCATTTGTCAACATATTATTTAATAGAATTTCAGCTTCATTCGGTGTTCTTTCCCTGAAAACAGAACCAGCACAACTATCCAGGTGGTCTCTGGAAGCATTGGTTAGTCCGTTATAAAAGATATCAAGTATTTCATTTTTCTTAAGAGGTTGATCAGGCAAAGCATTAAGTAATTGGAGAAACCTCCCCCAAGCCTGTGGGAGACTCTCTTCTTCAATTTGCACAAAATTATATATATCCCTTAAAGCAGCTTGTTTCTTATGAGCAGGAAATATTTAGCAGAGAAGTAATAAATCATATCCTCGGGACTACGCACACAACCGGGATCAAGAGAATTAAACCATATCTTAGCATCACCCTTTAATGAGAACGGAAATATTTTAAGGATATAAAAGTAGCGAGTTCTTCTCTCATCATTAGTGAACAGGTGGCTATATCATTTAATTTAGTAAGATGTGCCACAACAGTTTCAGATTCATAGCCATAAAAAGGATCAGATTCAACCAAAGTAATTATATCAGAATCAATAGAGAATTCATAATCCTTATCAGTAACAAAGATAGGTGGAGTAGCATAAGCGGGATCATATTTCATTCTAGCATTCAGAGTTTTTTGTTTAGGCTTAGCTAATAATTTCTTAAGATCACTCCTATCAACTGCAAGCAAGAAAGTCTCTAGCGCTTTCTTCATCCATAACATAGCCCTCGTGCACAACAGTAATTCATATTTATTAGGAGAGTCTTCATCATCACTTTCATCAATATTATCGGTTTCAATAATTTCATTCTCTCTAGCCCTAGCAAGTTGTTCATCAAGAAATTCACCAAGTGGCACAAGAGTATCAAGCATAGAAGTAGTTTCATCATAAGTATCATGCATAGCGAAGTGGCATCATCAATAACATGCGTCATATCGTAATTAATAGCATAAGCAGGTTTAGGTGTCGCAAGCTTACTCAAAACCGAAGGTGAATCAAGTCAGAGCTTGATGGCGTTCCTTACCTCCCCTCGTAGTGAGGGATAATTTTTTGTTTTCGTCTTTCAAGTTCTTCATACCGACCAGCAGATATAAATCCCAAGTGACTCAAAGAATAGAGCTATGCTCCCCGACATGGCCTTAAAATTGTCTTGATAACCCACAAGTATAGGGGATCGCAACAGTTTTCAAGGATAGAGTATTCAATCCAAATTTATTGATTCGACACAAGGGGAGCCAAAGAATATTCTCAAGTATTAGCAGTTGAGTTGTCAATTCAACCACACCTGGATAACTTAGTATCTGCAGCAAAGTATTTAGTAGCAAAGCAATATGGAAATAACGGTAATGGTAGCAAAAGTAATATTTTTGGGTTTTGTAGTGATTGTAACAATAGCAACGGAAAAGTAAATAAGCGAAGAACAATATGTGAAAAGCTCGTAGGCATTGGATCGGCAATGGAGAATTATGCCGGATGCGGTTCATCATGTAACAATCATAACATAGGGTGACACAGAACTAGCTCCAATTCATCAATGTAATGTAGGCATGTATTCCGAACATAGTCATACGTGCTTATGGAAAAGAACTTGCATGACATCTTTTGTCCTACCCTCCTGTGGCAGCGGGGTCCTAGCGGAAACTAAGGGATATTAAGGCCTCCTTTTAACAGAGCACCGGACCAAAGCATTAACACATAGTGAATACATGAACTCCTCAAACTACGGTCATCACCGGAGTGGTCCCGATTATTGTCACTTCGGGTTGCGGATCATAACACATAGTAGGTGACTATATACTTGCAAGATAGGATCAAGAACTCACATATATTCATGAAAACATAATAGGTTCAGATCTGAAATCATGGCACTCGGGCCCTAGTGACAAGCATTAAGCATAGCAAAGTCATAGCAACATCAATCTCAGAACATAGTGGATACTAGGGATCAAACCTAACAAAACTAACTCAATTACATGATAAATCTAATCCAACCCATCACCGTCCAGCAAGCCTACAATGGAATTACTCACGCACGACGATGAGCATCATGAAATTGGTGATGGAGGATGGTTGATGATGACGACGGCGACGGATTCCCCTCTCTGGAGCCCCGAACGGACTCCAGATCAGCCCTCCCGAGAGTTTAGGGCTTGGTGGCGGCTCCGTGTCGTAAAACGCGATGAATTTTTTCTCTCGGTTTTTTCTCCCGAACACGAATATATGGAGTTGGAGTTGAGGTCGGTGGAGCTCACTGGGGCCCACGAGGCGGGGCGCGCCCACCCTCGTGGATGTGGTGTGGGCCCCTGGCCTTGATTCCTTCGCCAATATTTTTTATTATTTCCAAAAATAATCTCCGTGGAGTTTCAGGTCATTCCGAGAACTTTTGTTTCTGCACATAAATAACACCATGGCAATTCTGCTGAAAACAGCATCAGTCCGAGTTAGTTCCATTCAAATCATGCAAGTTAGAGTCGAAAATAAGGGCAAAAGTGTTTGGAAAGCTAGATACGATGGAGACGTATCAACTCCCCCAAGCTTAAATCTTTGCTTGTCCTCAAGCAATTCAGTTGATAAACTGAAAGTGTTAAAGAAAAACTTTTACAAACTTTGTTTGCTCTTGTTGTTGTAAATATGTAAAGCCGATTCAAGTTTTCAGCAAAGATTATGACTAACCATATTCACAATAACACTTAGGTCTCATGTTTACTCATGTCAATGGCATAATCAACTAGCGAGCAATAATAATAAATCTCGGATGACAACACCTTCTCAAAATAATCATGATATGATATAAGAAGATGGTATCTCGCTAGCCCTTTCTGAGACCGCAAAACATAAATGCAGATTACCTTTAAAGCTCAAGGACTGACTAAACATTGTAATTCATTGTAAAAGAGATCCAGTCATAGTCATACCCAATATAAATTAACAGTAATGCATGCAAATGACAGCGGTGCTCTCCAGCTGGTGCTTTTTTAATAAGAGGGTGATGACTCAACATGAAAGTAAATAGATATGCCCTTCGCAGAGGGAAGCATGGATTTGTAGAGGTGCCAGAGCTCGATTTTAAAGCAGAGATAAATAATATTTTAAGCAACATACTTTCATTGTCAACATAACAACCAAGAGATGGCGATATCTTCCATGCTACACACATTATAGGCGGTTCCCAAACAGAATGGTAAAGTTTATACTCCCCATCCACCAACAAGCATCAATCCATGGCTTGCTCGAAACAACGAGTGACTCCAACTAACAACAGTCCCAGGGGGAGTTTTGTTTGCAACTATTTTGATTTGATTTTCATAAATCATGGGATTGGGCATCCCGGTGACCAGCCATTTTCTCGTGAGTGAGGAGCGGAGTCCACTCCTCTTGAGAATAACCCGCCTAGCATGGAAGATACAGACAGCCCTAGTTGATACATGAGCTATTCAAGCATACAAAACAGAATTTCATTTGAAGGTTTAGAGTTTGGCACATACAAATTTACTTGGAATGGCAGGTAGATACCGCATATAGGAAGGTATAGTGGACTAATATGGCATAACTTTGGGGTTTAAGGGATTGAATGCACAAGCAGTATTCCAGCTTAGTACAAGTGAAGGCTAGAAAAAGACTAGGAAGCGACCAACTAGAGAGTGACTACAGTCATGAACATGCATTAAAATTAATAAACATTGAGTGCAAGCATGAGTAGGATATAATCCACCATCAGCATAAATATCATGAAGGCTATGTTGATTTGTTTCAACTACATGCGCGAACATGTGCCAAGTCAAGTCACTCGAATCATCCAAAGGAGGATACCACCCCATCATACCACATCATAACCGTTTTAATATCATGTTGGCACACAAGGTAAACCATTATAAACTCCTAGCTAATTAAGCATGGCACGAGCAACTATGATCTCTAATTGTCATTGCAAACATGTTTATTCATAACAGGCTGAATCAGGAACAATGGACTAATCATATTTACAAAAACAAGAGGGGTCGAGTTCATACCAGCTTCTCCCATCTCAATCAGTCCATCATATATCGTCATAATTGCCTTTCACTTGCACGACCGAATGATGTGAATAATAATAATAGTGCACGTGCATTGGACTAAGCTGGAATCTGCGAGCATTCAATAAACAGGAGAAGACAAGGCAATATGGGCTCTTTGTTAAATCAACAATAATGCACAAAAGAGCCACTTCAACAATTTTATTATGGTCTTCTCCTATCGACCCCTAAAGAAAAGAAAAGAAATAAAACTATTTACACGAGAAAGCTCCCAACAAGCAAAAGAAGAACAGGAAATCTTTTTGGGTTTTCTTTTAATTATTACTACAGCATGAAAGTAAACTAGCTAAAAGCTACAACTATTTTTTTTTGTTTTTCTTAAGGTTTTTCAAACACACAAGAAGAAAGCATAAAAAGAAAATAAACTAGCATGGATATTACAATGAAAAAGTATGAGCACTGGTACCTCTTGAGCACCGTGTTGGTTTTCCCTTGAAGAGGAAAGGGTGATGCAGTAAAGCAGCGTAAGTATTTCCCTTAGTTTTTGAGAACCAAGGTATCAATCCAGTAGGAGGCCACGCACGAGTCCCTCGCACCTACACAAACAAATAAAATCCTCGCAACCAACGCAATAAAGGGGTTGTCAATCCCTTCACGGTCACTTACGAAAGTGAGATCTGATAGATATGATAAGATAATATTTTTGGTAATTTTATGATAAAGATGCAAAGTAAAGAAAGCAAAATAAAAACGGCACCAGAAATAGCTAAGTGATGGAAGATTAATTTGATGGAAAATAGACCCGGGGGCCATAGGTTTCACTAGTGGCTTCTCTCGAGAGAATAGGTATTACGGTGGGTAAACAAATTACTGTTGAGCAATTAACAGAATTGAGCATAGTTATGAGAATATCTAGGTATGATCATGTATACAGGCATCAGGTCCGTGACAAGTAGACCGACTCCTGCCTGCATCTACTACTATTACTCCACATCGACCGCTATCCAGCATGCATCTAGAGTATTAAGTTCGAAAGAACAGAGTAACGCTTTAAGTAAGATGACATGATGTAGAGGGATAAACTCGTGCAATATGATATAAACCCCATCTTTTTATCCTCGATGGCAACAATACAATACGTGCCTTGCTACCCCTATTGTCACAGGGAAAGGACACCGCAAGAATGAACCCAAAGCTAAGCACTTCTCCCATTGCAAGAAAGATCAATCTAGTAGGCCAAACCAAAATGATAATTCGAAGAGTCTTGCAAAGATAACCAATCATACATAAAAGAATTCAGAGAAGATTCAAATATTGTTCATAGATAAACTTGATCATAAACCCACAATTCCTCGATCTCAACAAACACACCGCAAAAGAAGATTACATCGAATAGGTCTCGATGAGAATCGTGGAGAACTTTGTATTGAGATCCAAAGAGAGAGAAGAAGCAATCTAGCTAATAACTATGGACACTAAGGCCTGAGGTAAACTACTCACACATCATCGAAGAGGCTATTGTGTTGATGTAGAAGCCCTCCATGATCAATGCCCCCTCCGTGAGCTTGGAAAAGGCCCCAAGATGGGATCTCACGGCATGTAAGGTTGCAGCGGTGGAATTAGGTTTTTTGCTCCGTATCTGGTAGTTTGGGGGTACGTAGGTATATATAGGAGGAAGAAGTACGTCGATGGAGCAACATGGGCCCCACGAGGGTGGAGGGCGCGCCCAGGGGGGTAGGCGCGCCTCCCTACCTCGTGCCCTCCTGGTTGCTTTCTTGACGTAGGGTCCAAGTCCTGTGGATCACGTTCATTCCAAAAATCATGTTCCTGAAGGTTTCATTCTGTTTGGACTCCGTTTGATATTCTTTTTCTGGAAACTCAAATAGGCAAAAAAACAGCAATTCTGGGCTGGGCCTCCGGTTAATAGGTTAGTCCCAAAAATAATATAAAAGTGTATAATAAAGCCCATTAATGTCCAAAGCAGAATATAATATAGCATGGAACAATAAAAAATTATGGATACGTTGGATACGTATCGAGCACCGACATCTAGCAATGAGTGTGTGAACATGAATGTAATGTCGGTGGGAAATACGATTCTCGAAGCTTAGGCTTTTGGCCTAAGTTGGTCTAGTGCCACGGATGGCTGGCGGATATCCAAAGTTGTAGTTGGGGTCGTCTTGAGATGCATCGGTCATTGCATCGTGTCGCAGCTTGGAGGCGAGCTATGTCAGCCCTCCTCTTATATCAGAGCGACCGGACCTCAAGCGATCGATCTCGTGTGCTCGTGTCATCCCTGGATCAGTAATGCTGACACCACACAGTACTCGGATTAGCAATCACACACTTATTACAAATCGAATGTCTCAAGAGAGAACTTAATAAAATAAATATGGCTTAGGGCCATCTAATACGATAACAGCGGAAGGCTTGGAAGAATAAGCGAGTCCATCAACTCCAACGGCATCACTGAGTATAGAACCACGACTTAAGCACCTTACTCGTTGTCTGAAAAGTCTGCAACATGAAACGTTGCAGCCCGAGAACAGGTCAGCACATGGAATATGCTGGCAATGTAACACATAGAGAATAATGGAATGATAAGCCTATACTACATGAATATATGGCTAGTGGAAAAGCTCTATGGTTACAGTTTTGCATAAAGCCAATTTTTCCCTACTGCAAAGTAATAAATTTATTTAACTATCATGGTGGTTGTTAAACATTGAGAATGGTTGACAGCATCCTCAATCCCAATTAAAAGTACTCATTAAAACCCAACAATATTAATTTAGAAGTAACATGATGAGATTCACATGATATCCAGGTACTAGATACACAAGATGTCCATAACCGGGGACACGGCTAACCATGATTAGTTTATACACTTTGCAGAGGTTTGCGCACTTTTCCCCACAAGACTCGATCGCCTCCGTTTTATTTCTCGCACTACATGGTGTTTGAGAAACGGATGACCGAGACATAGTCTTTCGTAGCGCTTAGCACCTTACATGTGGGTAGACCGGCACACCTACTTTCCCCTACATCTGCTAGTCTACCCGTAAGAGTTCGCACAACTTAATCAACTATGCCAGAGCCCATAATGGCTTGTGGCTGCACACGGAAGTTTCTAGTTTGAATAATCTCATGATCCCTTTGAGCACAGGTGGCGGTCCAAGAAATACAGTGCAAGTCCTCGATAGAAACCAGGTGCCTCAATCCACCCAGATGTGTGTTTAAGTTGCCACCTTAAATAAACCATTAAATAACAATCTCACATCTGTCATGGAATACACTCACCTAATCCACGTCTACTAGCATAGCATAGCATAATAAGCAAACGTAGAAGTAACTCCCAAGGGTTTGATAATAAAACAGGTAATAGGCACTACCTCAACTACTCCCCATCCCACAATTTAATTAGATCCTAACCATGCAATGTTTGAGGGTAGATCTAATGCATAAAAACTGGGTAGTAGAAAAGGTATGATCAAAGTGTTACTTGCCTTGCTGATGATCCGCGAAACCTAGAGACTCGAAGTAACAAGCGGCGCACTCCGGGTATTCTATCACAGACAAACAAACAAGCATACAATAAGTACTCATCTAATGCATAGGTAAAACTCAAATATATCTAACCAGATAGTTCAACTTAAGAACTCCGGTTTGCAAAAAGAATCAAATCAAACGAAGCAACAAAAGTCAAACGGCGGAAGAAAACAGCTTCGTTTTACCAATCTGGATCTAAGTCAAATTTTACAGAAGCAAAAACTTGTTTAAGTAGATTATTCGGAAAGAGGGTTTCAAGACGAAACACTAGGCGCTTGAATCGCCTGATTCCGATAAATGAGCGAAAAGTTATACTAAAACGAAAATCGGATCAGGAATCGCGATCAAAAAATCGCGGATTAAATCCGAGAAAAAGAAAAACGACGAACGGGTTAACGAACGGACGTTCATTAACTAAACTAATCTGACGAACGCGTTCGTTTAAACGAACTAACGAACGAACGTTCGCTATTTAACCGAACCGAAAAAAATGAAACTAACAAAACGAAAAAAAACCGAAAAAACCGCCCGGTTTTTTAAAAAACAATGACACGCATAAAGCAATGGCGGCGAAGTCCGGCGACGGCGGCTAGCTAGGGTTAGGGTTAGGTTTCCCGGGTGGGCAATGGCGTGGTGGGGCGGCGGCTCGGGTGAAAGTGCGCCGGTAGCGCTATTTAAAAGCGCCCGGCGGAGTCCCGCTGCACGGCAAAAGGTCGATTCTTGCGTTTTCTTTAAATAATAACACGCAGAAAAAAATAAAAAGAAATACTAAACGGACTCCAAAAATACCGAAAGAAAATTTCCCCGGCTTCTAAAATCAAGCCGGATTTAATGAACATTTATTTGGGGTCTAAATGCAATTTTGAAAAACGCGCATTTTTCCTAAATTCAAATAAAAAGGCGAAAAACTCCAAAATAAAATCTTATTTGAGTTTATTATTAAATCTTCATTATTTCTTTATTTTGGGAAAGTCATTTTATTCCCTCTCTCATATTTTGGTAGTAGAAATAATTGAAGATAAAAATAATTAAAATCAAATGATCCCATTTTCAAAATTTGAGAAAACTCAAATATGAAAATAACGAAAATCCCCAACTCTCTCCGTGGGTCCTTGAGTTGTGTAGAATTTCTAGGATCGAGCAAAAATGCAACGAAAAAATATGATATGCAATGATGCTCTATGTATAACATTCCAAATTGGAAATTTGGGATGTTACAAACCTACCCCCTTAAGATGAATCTCGCCCTCGAGATTCGGGTTGGCTAGAAAATAGGTGAGGGTGGTCCTTAAGAAAATCTTCCTCTCGTTCCCAGGTGGCTTCCTCCTCGGTGTGGTGGCTCCACTGAACTTTGCAAAACTTAATGACCTTGCTGCGAGTGACGCGACTGGCATACTCCAGAATCTTAACTGATTTCTCCTCATAGGTCAAATCATCATTTAGATGAATCGCTTCGAGTGGCACGGTATCTCTCAGTGGTATATTAGCCATTTCTGCGTGACACTTCTTCAACTGAGAAACATGAAACACATCATGAACTCCTGACAATCCCTCGGGTAATTCCAACTTGTACGCAACTTCTCCCATGCGTTCCAAAATACGATAAGGTCCTACAAATCGGGGCGCTAACTTTCCTTTAACACCAAAACGCTTAACTCCTCGAAGTGGCGATACTCGAAGATAAACTCTGTCTCCGACTTCGTATTCTGTCTCCTTGCATTTTGAGTCTGCATAACTCTTCTGTCTTGACTGGGCTACCTTGAGCCTATCGCGAATTAACTTTACTTTCTGTTTAGACTTATTAATCAAATCCGGTCCAAACAACTGGCGGTCTCCAACTTCATCCCACAACAACGGGGTCCTGCACCTCCTTCCGTACAAGGCTTCGAAAGGTGCCATCTTCAGACTAGTTTGGTAAGTGTTGTTATAAGAAAACTCAGACACGCAAGTTGTCATCCCAACTTGATCCATAATCCAAAGCACAAGCTCTAAGCATATCCTCCAAAATCTGGTTGACTCTCTCGGTTTGTCCATCTGTCTGTGGATGAAAAGTCGTGCTAAACTCCAGCCTGGTTCCCAAAGTTTCGTGCAACTGCTTCCAGAACTTTGAGGTGAATTGGGTTCCTCTATCTGATACGATACTCCTCGGAACTCCATGCAAGCATACAATCCTTGTCATGTATATCTTAGCCAATTTGGCACTACTGTAGGTAGTCTTTACTGGAATGAAATGAGCTACCTTCGTCAAACGGTCGACTACAACCCAAATCGAGTCATAGCCGGAACGAGTCCTGGGCAATCCCGTGATGAAATCCATACCTAGTTTATCCCACTTCCATTCGGGTATAGGCAATGGCTGTAACAATCCTGCTGGCTTCTGATGTTCTGCCTTCACCCTCTAACATACATCACAAACTGCTACGTACTCCGCAATGTCCTTCCTCATTCCGGTCCACCAGAAAGTATTCTTCAAATCCAAATACATCTTGGTATTTCCTGGGTGAATCAAATATGGTGAATCATGTGCCTCTTGTAGAATCAACTTCTTGATCTCCGGGTCATTGGGCACATAAACACGGTCTTCAAACCATAGGGTATCGTGCTCATCCTCACGAAATCCCTTAGCTTTTCCTTCGCTCATTCTCTCCTTTATAGAGGCAATCTCTTTGTCGGTCTTGACCTTCCCCGATCTTGTCCATCAAAGTTGATCAATCTCCAATGCTGCTACATAGCCTCTCGGAACTATTTCCAAACATAGCTCTCGAAGATCCTCGGCTAATTCCTTTGGTATTTCTCCCGTCATAAGTGTGTTGACATGACTCTTACGGCTCAACGCGTCTGCTACAACATTAGCCTTTCCGGGGTGATAATGTAATCTCATATCATAGTCCTTAATGATCTCCAACCATCTCCTCTGCCTGAGATTTAGCTCCTTCTGCGTGAAGATGTACTTTAAACTCTTGTGATCCGTATACACCTCACAATGATTTCCAATGAGGAAATGCCTCCAGGTCTTCAACGCATGCACTACGGCTGCTAACTCCAAATCATGTGTAGCATAATTTAGCTCATGAGGCTTAAGCTGTCGTGAAGCATACGAAACAACTCTTCCTTCCTGCATAAGCACTGCTCCAAGTCCTCGACGTGAAGCGTCGCAATACACTTCATAATCCTTGGTCTGATCTGGCAGAATTAACACTGGTGAGGTAACCAAACGTTTCTTCAACTCTTGGAAACTAGCTTCACACTCCTCAGTCCAAATGAACTTGGTATCCTTTTTCAACAATTCGGTCATAGGCTTCGCAATCCTTGAGAAATTCTCAATGAATCTCCGGTAGTATCCTGTGAGTCCAAGGAAACTCCGGATCTCTCCAACTGTTGTTGGTGCTTCCCATTTTGTTACAGTGACAACTTTAGTGGGGTCTACTGCTATACCTTCTCCGGATATAACATGTCCAAGAAATCCAACTTCCTTCAACCAAAACTCACACTTGCTGAACTTGGCATATAACTGATGTTCCCCTTCGTTCTTCGAGTAAACCAAAATATCATCAATGAACACCACGACGAACTTATCCAAAAACTCCATAAACACTTTGTTCATCATGTTCATAAAATAGGCAGGTGCGTTAGTCAGACCAAATGACATAACGGTGTACTCATACAGCCCGCACTGTGGTAAAAGCCGTCTAAGGTATATCCCGCTCTCGAATCTTCAATCGATGGTACCACGATCGCCGTCGATCTTGGAAAACACCTTAGCTCCTTGCAATTGGTCAAACAAATCATTGATCATCGGCAGTGGGTACTTGTTCTTAATGGTCACTTCATTCAATCCGTGATAATCAACAACCATTCTTAAAGATCCATGCTTCTTCTCCACTAGAAGTACTGGTGATCCCCAAGGCGAAGAACTTGGGAGAATAAAACCTTTATCCAGTAACTCCTTAATCTGCTTCTTAATTTCCTCCAATTCTTGGGCTGGCATCCTATACGGTCTCTTAGATATCGGCCGGTGCACAGCGAGAGTTCAATCGAAACTCAATGTCTCTATCCGTGGCATGCACAGCAACTCTTCCTAAACACGTCCGGGTAATCCCTTACCACTGGTACTTCTTCCTGCACAACTCCTGATAAGGAATTTACATGTGCTCTCCTCGGCTCATGCCGTGATACATACTTGATTCTCCTTCCTTCTGGTGTTGTAAGAAAAATTGTCTTACTGGTGCAATCTATGTTTCCTCCATACATCGACAACCAATCCATACCCAGAATTACATCCAAACCGTGGGATTCCAATATAATTAAATCCGTTGGGAAAACATGCCTCCCTATACTTAATGGCACTTGGAAACATCCTTGATTGGCCATATACTCCGCTCCCGGTGAGCTTACTAGCATAGGTGTCTTAAGGGTTCTAGTTGGCAGGCTAAACTTATCCACAAATCCCCTTGATATGTATGAATGCGATGCACCAGTATCAAAAAGAACAATTGCAGTAAATGACTTAACCAAAACCTTACCTATTACTGCATCTGGCTGAGCTTCAACCTCCTCCACGGTAACGTGGTTCACTTGTCCTTTATTGAAAGGGTTCGGCTTCTTTCCTGAGCTTCCATTACCATTTCCATTTTGGCCTTCTAGACAATCATTTGCATAATGCCCGGTCTTGCGGCACTTAAAGCAAGTGATGTGGCTCAGGTCTACCTTGGATGGTGTTGACGGGTTGGTGCGGTTCTGTCCATTGCTTCCTCCATTCCCGTTCCCATGCTTGGTGCCATTATGGTTGTGCGAGCTACCTCCTCCATGGGTATGCTGAAATTGTCCTCCTGTCTTCGGTGTAAAGCGAAGTTTCTGCTGAGCTCCAGAGTTATTCTTTCCCTGTCCATACTTCCTCTTGCGATAGTCAATCTGCTGCTGCTTCCCTTCAATCATAAGAGCACGATCTACCAACTCCTGGTAGTTATTGAAGGTGGCTACCATCAACTGCATGCTCAGCTCATCGTTCAGTCCTTCTAGAAACTTCTCCTGCTTAGATGCACCCGTAGCAACGTCATCTGGGGCATAACGTGCTAGCTTACTAAAATCATCCACATACTGGCCAACTGTCCGTCCTCCTTGGCGCAAGTTGCGAAACTCACGCTTCTTCATGGCCATAGCTCGTGCTGAAACATGGGCGACGGAAAGCTTGTTTGGCCCGATCCCATGTGACGGTGTCTCTGAGGTAAGTGGTCTGTAAAATTCTCCCACCATCTTCATGCGGGTCCTTCGAGCTGATGTGCAGCAAATTTCACACTTTCTCCATCTGTACATCCTGCAGTGGTCAACTCCCTCCCTATCTTACGGAGCCAATCATCTGCAAAACAATCGGCTCGGTGCTACTGGAAAACACCGGCGGATTCAGCCTTAAGAAACGGGTCAAATGGTCAACAGGTAGTGGTGGCGGTGGGTTGTTGTTGTTGTTGTTGTTGTTGTTGTTGTTGTTGTTGTTGTTGTTGTTGTTGTTGTTGCCTTGGTTCTGTACCAATGTTTGAATCAAGGCATTCTGCTGCTGAATCAACTGAGTGATCTCTGGCAGGAAAAAAAATCTGGGGTCGCGTCTCGGAGGCATCTGAGGGTTTAAGAACAGACGAGAGTTAAGAATAGAATGAGGTCTAGAGAGGAAACACTACCCATATGCTCATGAGACAAATCACACAATATCACTCCAATCAATTCAAACAAGGCATACAACGGTCTATCTATCGTTACAAAGTGCTGAAACTAAAACTAATTAAAATGGGGGAAATCTACTAATGTTATGGTGGTCAACTAGAAAAACTGCTCCGATGAAGACTCCATGATATCTGCTCCAGCTTCATCTTCGAAATCATCATTACTAGGATCGGAATCGGTGTCGTCGATGATGATGTAGTTCTCTGGACAGGTGCTATCTTCATCTTCTCCTCCGGGTGCTGAATTTCCCATGAGTTCTTCAATCTTCTCCTTAAGATCGCCGTTTTGTCCCACTAGAGCTAAAATCTCCTCCATGTAGTCCTTGCGAGTGGCCTTCAGTTCTCCTTCTAGTTCGATAATCTTGGCTTTTGCTGTCTTCAACTCTATCATGTCTGCGCACATCTGGTTCTCCTGGCATCGAATGTGTTGGTTTAACTCCTGGATGAAAGCTGCAATGGATCGATCCTTCTTAGTGCCAACTATCTCCCATTGTTCATCTCGGCGCCTAAATCTGGTAGATAGTATCCTTGAGGTCTTCTTTGTAAACTTCTCCAATGCGCCCCATGGTTATGTGAGCTGCCATGCTCCTTCCCGGACTCCAGGTTGGTGCATTGAAAACACACTCTATGGGCTCCGTGATTGGCGCAAACGTCCTTCCGAGAACTTGAGCTTGAATCTTCCAGCGCTCTTCTTCGGGTAAAGTGGAATTGTAGGTCCCGGTGAAGCTTGGTAATCCGATGTTTAGGTACTTAGTGACTTCCTTCAGGTGTTGTCCAAAGGGTGTATCTTCATCCGGCTGGGTGAACTTGATCCTCGCTTCCCTCATCCTAAAAGAGTAGAAAAGATGAGGAGTTAGAAATGAGAAGAGAGTAGTGATCTAGGGCTTTAGCTTAATGGTCGTGTCCTGCAGTCAACGTGTGCTCTGATACCATCTTTGTAGCCACCAGACCTCAAACAGTCTAATCTCTATGCTCAATGTCATCCCTGGATCAGTAATGCCGACACCACACAGTACTCGGAGGATTTATAACAGAGTAGCAATCACACACTTATTACAAATTGAATGTCTCAAGAGAGAACTTAATAAAATAAATATGGCTTAAGGCCATCTAATACGATAACAGCGGAAGGCTTGGAAGAATAAGCGAGTCCATCAACTCCAACGGCATCACTGAGTATAGAACCACGACTTAAGCACCTTACTCGTCGTCTGAAAAGTCTGAAACATGAAACATTGCAGCCCGAGAACGGGTCAGCACATGGAATATGCTAGCAATGTAACACATAGAGAATGATGGAATGATAAGCCTATACTACATGCATATATGGCTGGTGGAAAAGCTCTATGGTTATAGTTTTGCATAAAGCCAAATTTTCCCTACTGCAAAGGAATAAATTTATTTAACTATCATGGTGGTTGTTAAACATTGAGAATGGTTGACAGCATCCTCAATCCCAATTAAAAGTACTCATTAAAACCCAACAATATTAATTTAGAAGTAACATGATGAGATTCACATGATATCCGGTACTAGATACTCAAGATGTCCATAACTTTCGGGACACGGCTAACCATGATTAGTTTATACACTCTGCAGAGGTTTGCGCACTTTTCCCCACAAGACTCGATCGCCTCCGTTTGATTTCTCGCACTACATGGTGTTTGAGAAACGGATGACCGAGACATAGTCTATCAGAAGCACTAGCACCTTATATGTGGGTAGACCGGTACGCCTACTTTCCCCTACATCTGCTAGTCTACCCGTAAGAGTTCGCACAACTTAATCACCTATGCCAGAGCCCATAATGGCTTGTGGCTGCAGACGGAAGTTTCTAGTTTGAATAATCTCATGATCCCTTTGAGCCTGGGTGGCGGTCCGAAGAAATACAGGCAAGTCCTGATAGAAACCAGGTGCCTCAATCCACCTAGATGTGTGTTTAAGTTGCCACCTTAAATAAACCATTAGATAACAATCTCACATCTGTCATGGAATACACTCACCTAATCCACGTCTACTAGCATAGCATAGCATAATAAGCAAACGTAGAAGTAACTCCCAAGGGTTTGATAATAAAACAGGTAATAGGCACTACCTCAACTACTCCCCATCCCACAATTTAATTAGATCCTAACCATGCAATGTTTGAGGGTAGATCTAATGCATAAAAACTGGGTAGTAGAAAAGGTATGATCAAAGTGTTACTTGCCTTGTCGATGATCCATGAAACCTAGAGACTCGAAGTAACAAGCGGCGCACTCACGGGTATTCTATCACGCATAAACAAACAAGCATACAATAAGTACTCATCTAATGCATAGGTAAAACTCAAATATATCTAACCATATAGTTCAACTTAAGAACTCCGGTTTGCAAAAGAATCAACTCAAACGCAGCAACAAAAGTCAAACGGCGGAAGAAAACAGCTTCGTTTTACCAATCTGGATCTAAGTCAAATTTTACAGAAGCAAAAACTTGTTTAAGTAGATTATTCGGAAAGAGGGTTTCGAGACAAAACACTAGGCGCTTGAATCGCCTGATTCCGATAAATGAGCGAAAAGTTATACTAAAACGAAAATCGGATCAGGAATCGCGATCAAAAAATCGCGGATTAAATCCGAGAAAAAGAAAAACGACGAACGGGTTAACGAACGGACGTTCGTTAACTAAACTAATCTGACGAACACGTTCGTTTAAACAAACAAACGAACGAACGTTCGCTATTTAACCGAACCGGAAAAAACCAATACTAAAAAAACGAAAAAAAATAATAAAAAACTGAAAAAACCGAAATAAAACCGCCCGTTTTTTTTAAAAACCGGAGGCAAGAAAAACGAGGCGGCGGCGAACCTCGGCGGCGGGGTCGGCTGCGAGTCGGCGGCGGGGTACGGTGACGGCGGGCGGCGGCGTAGCTAGGTTAGGTTAGGGTTAGTTTCCCTCGGGTGGTGGCGTGGCTTGGTGGGTCAGGCGGTGGCTCGGGTGAGGTCGCCGCGGCGATTTAGCGCCCAGCGGAGTCCCGCTCGGGCACGGCCCAAGGTCGGTTGCGTCTTTTTTTTAAAGAATAACGCGCAGAAAATAAAATAAAAAGAAATACTAAACGGACTCCAAAAATCCCAAAATAAATTTTCCCCGGCTTCTAAAATCAATCCGGATTTAATGAACATTTATTTAGGGTCTAAATGCAATTTTGAAAAACATGCATTTTTCCTAAATTCAAATAAAAAGGCGAAAAACTCCAAAATAAAATCTTATTTGATTTTATTATTAAATCTTCATTATGTATTAATTTTGGGAAATTCATTTTATTCCCTCTCTCATATTTTGGTAGTAGAAATAATTGAAGATAAAATAACTGAAATCAAATGATCCCATTTTCAAAATTTGAGAAAACTCAAATATGAAAATAACGAAAATCCTCAACTCTCTCCGTGGGTCCTTGTGTCGGGGATGGCTGATCTGGCCCACGAACACCTATGGGACCGGCGGACCAAGCCCCTTTCAGTTCGGCGGGGGGCGGAGGTCGCACGAAGAGCAGATCTAGGCGAAGCACACGAGCGGTTTACCCAGCTTCGGAGCTCTCCGGAGAGATAACACTCCTACTGCTGCATGTCTGAAAGTGTATTGAGTTCTTGCTCAGAGCGCTGAAAGTGCTACAAGACACACAAGTCGCTAACGAGACCGGCGTGAGGTCCCGCCTTCTGGAATCCCCATCTACGTTGCGCATGGGCCTCCTTTTATATGCTAAAGGGGTCTCGACGGTGTGGCAACGTAGACAAGGGTAAAAATGGAAAAGGAGTGGTTGGTACAACTACTTGTACGATGTATCATACCTAACCACGGCGGCATGGTACAAAGGCATTAAATGCCCGTCTACATCGCCCTAACGGTCTGCGAAAGGGACCGTCGGGCGCCACCGCTTGCCGGATGGCAATCTTGTCAGCTTGCCACATCAAGGCTCACGGCCGCAAGACGGGTTTTCTTGCCACGCTACCGAAAGGTCCTGTGGCGACACGTTAGTGGATGTGCTGGAGCGCAGTACAGAGTGGTGATGCGCCGCAAGCACCTTGTGCCGCGACTGTTGTCTTGTCGCGTCCGGAAGCTTGTCGCTCACCGGGCCTTCCGGCAAGCTCCTCTTGCCGGGGCCTTGTCTCCTAGGTGCCTTGGGTGGCCTTCCCGGCAAGCTCCTCTTGCCGGGGCCTTGTCTCCTTGGCTTGAATAATTTGTTCTTGAATGGCTCCAAAGGAAACACGGAGGACCTTGGCGGTCACCCGGCAAGCCTTGCCACGAGGGGTCAAGAATCGCCTGCAGGCATTGTGTTCGGGATACTAGGGTACCCCTACTCTAGTACACCGACAGAGCCGGCCTGGGCCACACATGGTGCCGAAGCGCTGTTGGGCCAGGCCCAAACAGGGCACAGGCATGCACGGCACTGGTTACGCCCAGTAACTCACCCGGACCCACCACGCCCTCCACGAGGCAGCCAGCGTCGAATGCGGTGTCGTGTGAGATATCGTGGGTGGTTTCTTTATTTGAAAAATCGAACGTCCGCCTCTTTATAAGCGGGGAAGCAGGGCAGTTCGCCCATCTCGCCAGCTTGCTGTCCAATCTCGAAAAACCCCGCTGCCTCCCCTTCTTCCCAAGGTCAAGAGAGAGCGGCGCTCCGCCCCATCGCCTCCGGCATCACCAACGCCGTCGATCTCCTCACCACCTCCGCCATGGCTCAAAGCCGACAAGGGGAAGGCCGTGAAGTCGGCCGAGGCGCGGCTCATGGCGCGCGGAAGGAGCGGGCAATCTTTCCCCATTTCGCCGCAGGGAGCCGAGGGAGTACTACTACCTCTTCCGGTCGACGGAGACGCTGAGCGCATCCGCGCACGAAGGTGCTCCGAAGTTGCCGCTGAACCGCTCCGAATGGGTACCCTTTCTTCGCGCTGTTTTCATCTGCGGGCTCTGCCCGCCTTTCTCTGAATTTTTCGCAATATCATGAACACCTACGGTTCTCGCCTCCTTGACTTCACCCCCAATGCTGTTTCGACCATGGCAGTTTTCGCACATCTCTGCGAAAACTTTGTCGGAGTCCATCCAAACGTAGCCCTTTTCCGCCACTTTTTATGCCCCGAGTTAAGAGAGGGAGCCTCTTTCCGGTGGGATCGCCTGGATCTCGAGGACCGGCAAGAAGGAAGCTTATCTGGAGGGAGAGCTCCGCAGCAAATGGGATGAGTGGAGAGCAGACCGGTGCTGGATTGTCGAGGAGAACCCGCAGCCGTTTACCGCCCAGCGCCAAACCCCAGTAGTGCGCGGCAATGATTGGAGCAGTCTGGCCCCGGAAGACGCTAGGCTGAAGATTGCCGTCATCCGGATCCTACGCCTGAGGCTCGGCGGACTCACTGTAGGCGCCGTTGGCGCACATTTCCTTCGTCGCTGGATCGCCCCCCTGCAGGAGAGGAGGAGACCCGCCTGGGAGTTCCGGAACGCGGCGGATATCATGAGGCTGCGCCCGGGCCTCAACTTCAATTTCACTGTCCTGAATCGACGCGATGCTCTTGGAGCTGTTCAAGCATGATCACGAGCATCTGGAGCGTTCAAAGTTGCCGAAGAATGTCGTCCCCGTGCAACAATTCCTCGCCGACCGCATCCGCGTAATGATGCCGTTGTACCTTCGCATGGAATAGTTCCAACGGCAAGAGCCTGCAGATGGCGTCCGCGAGTGTTCTTTGACAACTGGTAGAAGTGCCGGTCCGCTCCGATGAAACGAAGAGCCTCACCCGCGACACCACCGATGATGAGATGCAGCGCCGCCACCAGAAGAGGCGGCAGCAGGCTGCCGCTGGGCGGGTTCGGATTCACCGTGGAGGAGGCAGAGGCGCAGAGGCGGCAAGCCTTCTCGAGCGAGGGAGTTTGCGGCGAGGAAGAGCTTGTCGGCCTGAAGCTGAGTTGAGCGAGCCACGAGGGCGCCTCCTCCTCCTTCGCATAGCTTGCCGCGAGCGGAGCCCCAGCTCCACCAAGAAGGCGTCTCGCAAGGTCGGAGACGAAGCGGGCGGCAGACGGGTCAACAGCCGCGCCACAAGAACGCGCTCCACCGCGGCAAGCACTGCAGCGGGAGCACCTCACGCCGCTGCGGCAACTGGAGCGGGGCCCTCGCGGACCACCGCTTATGCTCCCGCCAAGCGGCCAAGGGAAACTACTCCTCCGCCTCGTCGTACTGGAGGCGGGCCAGAATTTGATCTCTCCGCGCTCAGCTCCGACGAGGAAGAAGAAGAGTAAGATTCTTTGCAGCATTTGAATCCATTCCTTTTCAGGAAGTAAACCATATAGTTCTTCGGCTTGTTGCTTTGTCTTGTATCTGATTTGCTTCACTCTGAATCCATTCCTTTTCAGGACGCTGGCCCAGAGAGCGTCGAAGAGAGCCAAGGCCCCAGTGATTGTCATCAAGGACGAACCCACCGCGACAGTAGGAGGCGCGTCCGAGACCACCTTGCCGGAGGCGGCAACTCTTCCTCAAAGCAGCCCCCAGCGCAGCCCCCAGCGTAAGTATATGGTTTACTTCCTGCTGTTAGGCGTGCATGGGTGCCCTTTCTTTGTTGATATCTCGATCGCTGATTTGTGTAGGAAGCAGAGCAGCCTTACCAGAGTGCCTCAAGCCGCCTCTGATATGCCTTCTGCCGACTACAGCGCCAAGGGAGGATTCCCCGGCAAGGGAGCGTTCTCCGGCAAGGGAGACTTCTCCGGCAAGGGGCAGTTCTCAGGCAAGGGACAGCACCAGCGATCCCCTGGTGGCGGAGACCATGACTGCGGACCCTAGCACAAGTAATCCTATTGCTTGAAAACTTTCCTTGTGTTCTTGTTCTTCTGATTTTCTTTTTGAATATTTGCTTGACTTTTCTTCATTTTCCGATCGTCAGAACCATCCGCCACAGAACCAATGGAGACCGAGGCCGCCGGCGAGGAGGACGCCTTGCACATCTTGACGACGCCACTATCGGAGAAGAAGCCGGCGCCGACGAGCCCGGGCCGAAGAGGCCACCAAAGCCGCCGCAGACGCCGGGCGAGGGGTCCGGCGATCGACCGACGGCCCCGAGGCCGCAGGAGCGCCAGCGCCACGCCGACCGTCGATCCCTCCGCCGCTACTGGCAGCGTTGGGCTCGAAGAGCCCCAGCCAGCGCCTATTTGAAGACCGCGATGGCGTCTTCATCAAGCTCCCATGGGCGCCGAGCTCCGTGGCGCCGGCGAAGGAGAAACTTTGATGAAGAGCTGCTCGCCTCCTCATTGGATCGACGCTGGTCGACGCACCAAACAAAGAAGTGGCGAAGTCTCGAGGAGGAGCAACAAGGAAGCCGCCGTCGCTCTACCGCGCCCGACAAGCCAAGCTGGAATCTCGGGAAGCGCTTGTCGCGAAGGCGGGAGCAGACATCGAGAAGCGCGCGGAGGAGCTCTGGGGCCCAAACCAGGAAGCTCTCCGGTCCTTGGCAGAGGAGCGGGAGCGACTCGCCGAGGAGCGCAAAGCCTTCCTCCTCGAGAAGGCTGAAGCTGAGGAACAGCTGACTTGCCGCCGAGGAGCTATCTGCGGGAAGGCGAGTTAGCGCAGAAGAAGGTTAATCTTGACAGCCATGAGGAGGATCTAGCCACGCCATGAAAGCAAACATTTGGCGGGGCTATCAAGGAAGCAAAGGATGCTTTGCCCGCATGCCGAGGCCGCCAAGAAGGAGCTGGAGACAAAGGTGATGCAGTGGAGGCCAATCTCAAGGAGAGCGGCGAGGAGCTTGCTGCACTCAAGCATGAGTGCGAGAAGGACGCCTACACTCTTGGCGAGGCTGCAGGCCGTCTCGCCGACAGGAGCAAGGAGCTCAGCGTCGCCACGGACTCCAATGCAGAACTTGAGTTGACGCTGACCAACTTGACTCAGGCGCTCGACGGCGCCAGGGAGCAGGAGGCGGCCTTGAAGGAGAAGATCAAGGCCGACGAGGCCTCGGCAGTCTTGCCGCCTGTAATACCTTTAGGGAAAATGTGGAGCACTGGACCGAGGGTCTCGTGGGTGTTCTTTGCAGCTATCGACAGTGGAGTCGGGCACTGGGATGGAAGATCTTGGATATTCCTCCGATGAGCACCTCCAACCCAGCGCCAAGCTCAGCTTGTTCTTCAAGGGCGTGGTGACGGCCCTCCAGCGACTCCGGGAAGAAACCCCAAAGCAGCTGGCCGAGGAGTCGCGCCAGATCTGCGCGGGAGCTCTTCAAAAGGTGCTGATGAAGGTGGCCTTCCGTAACCCAGGCCTCAACCTCACCAACGTCCTCAAGTCCTTGCCGCCGGATGCTGATGTGGAAGCGCTCAAGACCCTTGTCGCACCCATCGTGGGATGTGGTGAGCGGGATCAAGAGGGTTGAGGGCGATCGCGTGGATTAGGCTGCCCGCTTTCTCTTTTTCTTGCAGCTGGTCATGTTATGAGAACAATCTATTAGAGCTGCGACAAGCTATCTTGTAACATAACTCTATTTCGGGTAGCAATTGCTATGTTATTTCCTTTACTTGGTTCCTTCCTTTGTATGTTTTTGCCCTACGCTTTTAGGGAACTTGTCGGTTGAGCACACAGGCATGGGCCATGAGTCTTGGGACGTCGGTAACTTGGCGGTGCCGCTCCGACAAAGCAACCTTATGCAACTAGTCGCAGCTCACTTAAGTTGTTGAGCGGACTCGAAACAAAGTAAGGCGCTTAACTAGCTACGAGTTGGTTCCTCACAAGCCTGTGTTTTCCATACAAAGTACGGTCGTTCGAGGAAGATAACTTAAAATTTTTAAAACTGATTGCTCAAACTTTAGCAACTTAGCTTTTCTGTCGTTTGCTTCCCGGTAAGGCTAGACTTCCTTGAGCGACGCCTGGTCCACACCATTATCAAGATGTGCGAAGCACGCTAGCTTTACTTATGCACGGGGTCTGCGCCCGGCTTTGTACAAAGGATTACATGCAACATCGGCAAGACTTGTACAAAAGGTGGTTGCCGGAACAGGTTCCGGAAACCGCGCCCTACGGGTAAAACTTACGAAGATGCTCAATGTTCCAGGAGTTGCTCACCGGAATGCCATCTTCGGTCTCAAGGCGGACAGCGCCAGACCTAGTGACTCGTTTCACCCGGTAAGGGCCTTCCCACTTCGGCGTCAACTTGTTGGAATTCTTGGCGGACTGAACGCGCCGAAGAACAAGGTCGCCTTCCTCGAGACTTCGGCATTAACTGCGGCTATGGTAGCGGCAAGAAAGCTTGTCGGTATCGAGCAGCTCGTCAAAGAAACTGAAGACGATCCTCCTCAAGGAGCAGCGTCATCTTGTCGCAAATGCTCTTGCTCAAGCTCATCATAAGCGAGCACTCGAGGTGATCCGTGATACGAAGTTCCGTGGGGAGAACTACCTCTGCTCCATAGACTAGAGCGAAAGGTGTCCGCCGATGGCTCGATTTGGCGTCGTCTGATCGACCAAAGAACCACCGGCAGCTCCTCAATCCAGCTTCTTTCCGCACTTGTGCAGCCTGTTGAAAGTTCTGGTCTTGAGCCCGCGCAACACTTCAGCATTCGCCCTCTCCGCTTGACCGTTACTTCTCGGATGAGCAACAGAAGCGAAGCAGACCTTGGCGCCAAGATCTTGGACGTTGTCGGTGATGATCCTGTTAGGGATTCCGAAACGGCAAACAATCAACCTAAAGAACTTGACTGCTGATTGTGCTGTCACCTTCCTCACTGCTTCCACTTCCGGCCACTTTGTGAACTTGTCGATTGCAACGCATAAGTACTCAAAGCCCAAACAACTTCGGGGAAAAGGGCCGAGGATGTCGAGCCCCAGACCGAAAATGGCCGTGATAAAGGGATCGCCCGGAGAGCTTGAGCTGGCTGGTGTATTCGCTTGGAATGGAACCGCACGCTTCACACTTGGTTACTTGTGCGATTGCATCTCGAGGGCCGTCGGCCAAAAGAAACATTGCTTTAACGCTTTGCGGCAAGTGCTCTGGCGCCAATGTGGTGACCACATATGCCTCCATGTATCTCTGCCAACAGCTTTTGTCCGTCTTCCGGTGAATACACTTCAATTTCACACCGTTGAGTCTTCTTCACATGCAGTGTGTTGTCGACAAACCGGTACATACTTGACCGCCACTACTCTTTCCGCTTCTTCTTGCTCTTTGGGAAGTTCTCTCGTCAAGGAAGCGGACAATCTCTTTGTGCCCATCTTTGGAGCTTCGGCTCGACAACAAGGACTAAAGGCACATCTGCTGCTGGGAACATTCGCTTCCACGGCGAGAACTCGCGGCTCAGCCGAGCTTGATGTTCCCGGCAAGCTTGCCGAGCAAAACTTGTCGGGAGCGTCTGCTTCAACGGAACAAACCCTAGGGCTTGCCGGAGCAGAGTGCTCCTCTGCACACTTGGTGTTGATCTTGAGGACTTTCAGGACGGCGACTTCGGAAGCTCTGCAGGAAAATAGTCACCAGAGATCAACTTCCTCTTCTTGCTCTGTCCGGTTGATGGCGTTACAGACGGTTGAGTCATCTTGAGCACAAAAATCCCTGGTTCCATTGTAACTTAAGTGCAGCGCGCTTGACGAACCATCGGCAATGTCATTCTGAGCTCTTGGAACATGTTCCATTTGTAGGCCGTCAAAGTGCTCTTCTAGCTTTCTCACTTCATCAACATAAGCTTCCATCAACGAACTCTGATAACTCTTGTTCACTTGGCGGATGACAAGCTGTGAGTCACCCCTGACAATGAGCTTCTTGATCCCAAGGTCTCTGCGATCTCAGATCGGCAAGCAAACCTTCATACTCTGCGGTATTGTTTGTTGCTTGCTCCTTGGGAAAGTGCATCTGGACTACGTGCTTGAGGTGCTCTCCGTGGGTGCAACAATTAGCACGCCAAGACCGGGCGCCTTTGCAGCGAGAAGGCACCATCAAAGTACATCAACCACTCTTTGCTTGCTTCCTTGATGGGGATGCTCGTTTCGGAATTTCTTCATCTTGTGTTGGCGTCCATTCTGCTATGAACTCGCCAATGCTCGCTTTGGATAGTTGAAGTGCTCTCAAACTTGAGGCCAAAGCTTGACAGTTCCAAAGTGCCCACTCGACAATCCTGCCTGTTGCCTCTGGATTTTGCAAGATCCTCTTCAGGAAAACGAAAGTGACGCATCGTGATCTCATGTGCACGGAAGTAATGGCGCAGCTTTCTCGAGGCCATGAGGAGGCCGAAAAGCAATTTACGCACACCGCAGTACCTTGACCTGGCCCCTGCAGAAGGAAATCGACAAAGTAAACTGGGCGCTGCACCATTCTTTTTCTGCATCTTCTCATGCGTCAAGCAGATCCATCCTTGTCGGGACCAAAGCTTGCCGGTGAAGCCCTCGCTTCGTCAGCCGGATGCATCGCCATGGTTGCTAGCTCATCATCCGCCTCCCTCTCCGCTACTAACGCAAAGTATTAACCACTTGATTGGTTGCCGCTATATATAGCAGCAACTTCTCTTGTGGCTTAGGTGCGACAAGTGTTGGAGTGGAGGGCAGTATCTCTTCAAGTCCTGCAGTCGCAGCCTCCGCTTCCGAGTCCATTTCATCGGACCTGCCCTTTTTCAAAATTTTGAAAAATGGCGGGCGCGCTCAATGCAGAACCTAGAGATAAACTCGCCGAGAGCAGCTACGCAACCGGCAAGTATTCAGACATCCTTGACGCGCTTTGGTGCTTCAATCTGCTCAATGGCCTTGATCTTGTCGGGATTGGCTTCAATTCCCGCTGAGACACGAAGAACCCGAGAAGCTTGCGGAAGGACTCCAAACACACACTTCTCGTGGTTAAGCTTGAGGTTGATCTTGCAGATTTGCAAAGGTTTCGTCTAAATCTTGAATCGAGTCACCTTGTCCTTGCTTTTTGACCACTATGTCATCCATGTAGGCTTCCACATTTACGTGCATTTGCGGCTCAAAAGCGTTATGGACTACTCTTGCAAATGTTGAACCAGCATTCTTTAATCCGAAAGGCATCCGTGACGAAAACAAGATGTGCCACATGGGGTGATGAATGCGGTCTTCTCCTCATCCTCTTCTCGCTCAAGATCTCGATGATATCCTGAGTATGCATCCGAAATGAAAGCAAATCACATCCGCCGTCCGAGTCAACAATCTAGTCGATGCTTGGCGGCAAGGAAATGGGTCTTTGGGACAAGCTTTATTAACATCGGTAAAGTCGATACAAAGCCTCCATTTCCCGTTTGCCTTCTTGATACAACTACTGAGATTGGCCAACCACGTAGGATGGAGCACTCCTCTGACAAGGCCTGCTGCTTCCAATTTCTTGATTTCTTCTGCGATGAATTCTTGGCGCTCCACTGCCTGCTTCCTGACTTTCTGCTTGACGAGCCGCACATGAGGAAAAACGGCAAGATGGTGCTCAATTACTTTCCTGGAAACACCGGGGATGTCAGACGGTTGCCACGCAAACATGTCGACGTTCGCCCGCAGGAAAGCAACGAGCGCGCCTTCCTATTTAGGGTCGAGAGTGGCACTGATGGTGAAGGTACCACCAGTGCCGTCCTCCTTGGCGGACACCCTCTTGGTCTTTGGCGGAGCTGCCATCGCCTTTCTTACACTTGCCGGTGGAGCTCGATGGTGCGTCCTCGACGGTGGCGCAGCACTCCAAGAGGTGCGCTTGCCGGAGTGGGCATCGAGCTCTTGCCGGACTTGGTATTCTTCTTCGCCGGGAGCTTCAGGCAAGTGGCTTGCAATCTGCTGCATTCTTGCTTCCGGTAGATCTTGTCGGCGCAGATAAGAGCATCCTTCTTGTCGCCAGGGACAGAGATGACACTTATCGGGCCCGCATCTTCAAAGATGTTGTATGCATAGTGAGAGGCTGCCATGAATTTGGCGAGTGCTAGACGGCCAAGTATCCCATTGTAAGGCAATGGAAAGTCAACAACGTCAAAAGTGACCCTCTCAGTCCTGAAGTTCAACTCGCTGCCAAATGTCACCGGCAACGTGATCTTTCCCTTCGGCTTGCTCCTTCCCGGATTGATTCCTTGGAATGTGTCGCCTCTTCGAGCTCGCCATCGTGGATCCGGAGTTTCCGAGCACCGCGGAGGAGATCAGGTTCAAGCCGGCCCCGCCGTCAACTAGCATCTTAGTGACCTTGAGGTTGCGGATAGTTGGTGAAACCAACATCGGCAAGCACCCGACCGCAGTTACGCGATCAGGGTGGTCCTCAATATCAAAGATGATAGGCGTGCTGGACCATTTTAGAGGCTTGCGTGACTCGACGGATGGTTCTGCTGCATTGACTACCCGGATCCACTGCTTGAGCTGGCGGTGTGAAGTATGCAGAGAAGCACCGCCGTCAACGCACAGGACCTCTGTGGCTTTCTAGAACTCCTGCTCATCGGTCTTGTCATCATCCATGTCTTCATCATTGTCGTCGTCTTCATCCTTGTCGTGGCCGCGGGGAGGTCTGTCTCCTTGCCGCTGCTTGGCCTTGCCGCGGCGTCCTCCTCGGCCGGGACGTTTCTTGCTAGCTCCTCCAGCACCTTCCTGGGCCTTCTCCTTGTCGCGTCGTTCGTATTCAGCCTTCTACTGCTCGACAAGCTGCTCGACCTTTTTGCAGCTCTGGAGGTCATGGCCCTTGGTGCGGTGGATCTTGCAGTACTGTTTGTTGGAGCCGTCCTGCTTGTCGGCGACCGCCACAGCCCGGCAGTTGGTGCCAGCGGCAACCTCCTTGCCGGAGCTACCAGCTTTGGCTTTCTTGGCGCCACCTCCGCTTGCGGACTGCTCAACAACTAGCACATCTTTGCCTTTCTTCTTCTGTTGTTCCGCCGCCCGGTTTTTCTTTCTTGGGGCGGTCTCCTCACTATCAGATCCTCCCGCTTCAAGTATTCTCTCCGGGAGTCTCCTCCTCCTCAAAGACGCGATGCACACTTGTCGGCCGGGGCATATAGCTCATCGACGCCTCTCGATCTTGCACATCGCCATCTCCTCCCGCATCTTGCGGTTTCGCACGTTCTGATGGAACGCGCTGATTATCGCGGCAGGGTGGACATCTGGGATGTTGTGCTATACGCGGCTGAATCTCTGAATGTACTTGCGTAGGGGCTCTCCTTCCTTCGGGCGGCAGATGAAGGTCTCTTTCTTGGCCATGAGGCTTGTGGTCATCAGAAGGCGCCGACAAACCGATGGCATAGATCTGCCCAAGAGGATATGGAGTTGTCCGCAAGTGCATGAGCCAGGATCGACATTGGGCTTGGAGCACCAGCGGAAGTAGTTGGCCAGGATCTTGTCGTCTTGCCCCTCAAAGAGCTTGCACCGCGACGGTGTAGATGCTGAGGAACTCCGACGGATGCGTCTTGCCGTCGTACTTCTCTCGCACGTCGGCTTGAAATTCTTCTTGCCGGGCCACCGGACTTGCCGCAGCTCACGAGTGAACGCAGGGCAACCTACCGCACGGGCAAGTCGCCTGGTTCTCTGGCGAATGCATGTCGACAGAGGGCCCGGCGCGCTGGTCGGATTGACGCCGCTTCTCTTGGCGCTTCGATGCGAGTTCGAGCGTCTTCTTCTTGTCGTTCGTGAAGAACTTGGTGCTGATCGCGACGAGCTCGTGGATCCGGCGATGCGGTGGAGTCGCTGTCGAGGTGGATCTGGCGAGTCGGCGATCTTGGCCTTCGGGCGAGAGTGCATGGTGGTTGCACCCCACCGGTTTCGCCGCCACCGGCTCGTGTTTACGATCCCGCCGCGGCGATGCACTCGGCTGCCACGGAGCGTCGCCGTTGGCAAAGCCGATGAGACTCTGAATGGTGGCCCTCCATTCATCGACCTTGTGGGTTGTTGGAGGGTAATCCAGGAGCAGTTGAGCTCTCGCCAAAGCTTCTGCTGGAGTGGTGGGTGGCGATGGCGAGCGGCGCGAGGAGCGGATATGCTCGGACTTCTAACTATGTTAGAAGGAGCGATATCCCGTCCAGCGACCATGGTTTCGCGCCCGCCAAAGATGTTGGCGTGCATGCTGGTCTTGAGCATCCCGAGATCCACCAGCTCGATCTTGGTCCAACGAGCATATGGCGTTGTGAATACCATGACGCTGTCGACCCCGCGCCTCCTGAGACGGGCGCGGTGCATGTACGGACGACGAGGTCTGCGCAGCCTTGTCCTTGGACTTGGCAGCACCGTGGGCTCCCCCGTCGACGTCCATTCTTCCGCCGGCGTCTACCCCACCACCTGCTTGCTCCGGTGGCGGTGGGTTCGACGCAGACGGAACATCTGCCGCTGAAGCCTTCTTCTTCGGTGGCATGTCGATGAAGATGATGAAGATCTAGCTCGTGTGGACGCGGATCAGGTTCACACAATCTCGACGCCCCCTACCTGGCGCGCCAAAGATGTCGGGGATGGCTGATCTGGCCCACGAACACCTATGGGACCGGCGGACCGAGCCCCTTTCGGTTCGGCGGGGGGCAGAGGTCGCACGAAGAGCAGATCGAGGCAAAGCACACGAGCGGTTTACCCAGCCGAGCTCTCCGGAGAGATAACACTCCTACTGCTGCATGTCTGAGTGTATTGAGTTCTTGCTCAGGAGCGTTGAGTGCTACAATACACACAAGCTGCTAACGAGACCGAGCGTGAGGTCCCGCCTTTCTAGAATCCCCCGTCTACGTTGCGCATGGGCCTCCTTTTATATGCTAAAGGGGTCTCCGACAGGTGGCAACGTAGACAAGGGTAAAAATGAAAAAGGAGTGGTTAGTACAGCTACTTGTACAGTGTATCATACCTAACCCTGACGGCAGGGGATAAAGGCATTAAATGCCCGTTTACGTCGCCCTAACGGTCGCGTAAAGGACCGCCCAGGGCGCCACCGCTTGCCGGATGGCAATCTTGTCGGCGCCGCTTGCCACATCACAGCTCACCGCCAAGACGGGTTTCTGCCACGCTGCGTGTTCGGAAAGGTCCTGTATGCGACACGTTAGTGGATGTGCCGGAGCGCAGTGCAGTGGTGATTCGCCGCGGCAAGCACCTTGCATGCGGTTGTTGTCTTGTCGCGTCCGGAAGCTTGTCGCTCATCGGGCCTTCCCGCAAGCTCCTCTTGCCGGGCCTTGTCTCCTAGGGTGCCTTGGGTGGCCTTCCCGCAAGCTCCTCTTGCCGGGCCTTGTCTCCTTGGCTTGAATACTTTGTTCTTGAATGGCTCCAAAGGAACCACGGAGGACCTTGGCGGTCACCCGGTAAGCCTTGCCGCGGAGGGCTGCAACTACCCGTGCACAGGTTCGGGATACTAGGGTACCCCTACTCTAGTACACTGACACCTTGAGTTGTGTAGAATTTCTAGGATCGAGCAAAAATGCAACGGAAAAAATATGATATGCAATGATGCTCTATGTATAACATTCCAAATTGGAAATTTGGGATGTTACATATACTCTTCCACCTCCTCTCTGGTTATAAAATATCTTCCTTTTGCCTGAAAGTCAAAGAAAGTAGAAGCAGGGAGAGCGATGTGATAGGTGCATCGTCTGTCAAAGATTAGTCGGTACTGGAGGAACTGATCTTTCCTCTCAACCAAATGATGACGAACCATAGCCTCATAATCCAAATAAGCAGGAGGCAACTCAATATCATCCTCACGTATGGTTATACCAAGAAAATTAGCTATACGGGTTGCATAAATTCCACCAAAGAAATCTCCATTAAATCTATTATTGTGCAACCTACGTGCAACAATGGCTCCCAAATTATAATGTTTATCTCCTAACACAGCACTCCTAAGAATACTGAGGTCAAGGACACACATGTGACATGCTTCATCCTTACCATTTATGCACCTACCTATGAAGAGAGCAAAATAATGTATAGCAGGAAAATGAATGCTCCCTATGGTGGCTTGTGCTATATCTCTGGATTCACCCACAGTTATACTAGCAAGAAAATCTCTAAACTCAGATTTGCGAGGTTCACTAGTACTACCCCATTGTGGAAGTTTGCAAGCAGTGGTAAAATCCTCTAAGTCCATAGTATAAGAATTTTCATAAAGATCAAACAGGATAGTTTGAGAATTGCGTGAAGATGAAAATTCAAACCTCCTCACAAAGGAACTAGTGAGATAGTGGTACTGACGACACTTTTCTGCCTCGAAGCTCAGAAGATCAGCGTTACGCAAATATGCGTTAAATTCTTCCTTAATTCCTGCTTGATCCATGAAGTCCTCTGAAGGCCATTCACAAGGCCGCACTGGGGCGTCCCTTGGTGGTTCATCATCAGCATCACGCATTGCAAGCCTGGGTCCTTGCTTCCTTGAAGGACCACCTTGGTACATTTTCCTAAACATATTTCTTCCTCTGCAAAATTTCTGAAATTTTTAGTAACTTCAAATAAAAGTGAACCAAGCTCAACAAAATTGATAGCAACTACTCCTACAAGTGCCTAGAGCCTATATCATGCATTAGAACTACTTGGAACCATATAAATTTGACATGCAAGCTCAAGAACATGGTCACCTAGGTAGCACAAATTTGCAATGAATAAATCACTACAACAAAAACTAATTGGACCAATGGAGGAGTCACATACCAAGGAACAATCCCCCAAAGCAGTTTTGTGAGAGGTGCTTTGAGCAAGGAGATCGAAAATCGCAGCAAAATGAGCTAGAACTCGTGCTTGAGCTGGATGGTGATTTTTTGGGAGGAAGAAGAAGTGTGTGGGTGCAGGAATAAGTGGAGGGAGCCACCATGGGCCCACGAGGCGAGGCGCGCCTCGACCCTCGTGGCCAGTGCCAGCTCCCCCCCGTGTTCTCAGTGCCAGATATTCTCAAATATTCTAGAAAAAATCATATTAAATTGGCAAGGCATTTGGAGAACTTTTATTTTTGGGGTATTTTTATATTGCACGGATAATTCAGAAAACAGACAGGAAAATACTATTTTTTCTTTATTTCAACTAAATAACAGAAAGTAAAAGGAGGGTATAGAAGGTTGTGCTTTCTAACTTCATCCATCTCATGCTCATCAAAAGGAATCTACTAACAAGGTTGATCAGGTCTTGTTAACAAACTCATTCCGAATCGCATGAAACCGGAGAAATTTTGAATAACACTATGTTACCTCAACGGGGATATGCACATCCCCAATAATAACAATATCATATCTCTTTTTGGCAGTAGGAAGAGGAAATTCAAAACCTCCAAAAATAATAGATGGAATTTTTCCAATAGAATTGATATTGTGAACTTGAGGTTGTTTCCTCGAAAAGTGTACCGTATGCTTATTACCATTAACATGAAAAGTGACATTGCCTTTGTTGCTATCAATAACAGCCCCTGCAGTATTTAAAAAGGGTCTTCCAAGAATAATAGACATACTATTGTCCTCGGGAATATCAAGAATAACAAAGTCCGTTAAAATAGTAACGTTTGCAACCACAACAGGCACATCCTCACAAATACCGACAGGTATAGCAATTGATATATCAGCCATTTGCACAGATATTTCAGTAGGTGTCAACTTATTCAAATCAAGTCTACGATATAAAGGGAGAGGCATAACACTAACACCGGCTCCAAGATCACATAAAGCAGTTTTAACATAGTTTCTTTTAATGGAGCATGGTATAGTTGGTACTCCTGGATCTCCTAGTTTCTTAGGTATTCCACCCTTGAAAGTGTAATTAGCTAGCATGGTGGAAATTTCAGCTTCCGGTAACTTTCTTTTATTAGTAACAATATCTTTCATATACTTAGCATCGAGTTCATTTTGAGCATATCGACCAAACGCATACGCAAGAAGATAGGTCTAATCATTTCAAAGAAAGCGCTCAAAATCCTCATCATCCTTTTTCTTGGATGGTTTGGGAGGAAAAGGCATGGGTTTCAACCCAAGGTTCTCTTTCCTTACCGTGCTTCCTAGCAACAAAGTCTCTCTTAACATAACGTTGATTCTTTGATTGTGGGTTATCAAGATCAACAGAAGGTTCAATTTCTACATCATTATCATTGCTAGGTTGAGCATCAACATGAACATCATCATTAACATTTTCACTAGTTTCATGTTCATTACCAGATTGTGTTTCAGCATCAGAAATAGAAATATCATTTGGATTCTCAGATGTTTCAGCAATAGGTTCACTAGAAGCATGCAAAGTCCTATCATTTTTCTTTTTCTTCTTTTTAGAAGGACTAGGTGCATCAATATTATTTCTGTGAGAATCCTGCTCAATTCTCTTGGGACGGACTTCAGGATACAAAGGTTCCTGAGTCATTTTACCAGTTCTAGTAGCCACTCTAATAGCATAGTCATTATTCTTACTATTCAATTCATTGAGAAAATCATTTTGAGCTTTAAGTACTTGTTCTATTTGAGTGGTAACCATAGAAGCATGTTTACTAATGAGTTTAAGTTCACCTTTAACTCTAGACATATAATCACCCAAGTGTTCAATCATATAAGCATTTTGTTTTAATTGTCTACCAAAATAAGCATTAAAATCTTCTTGCTTAACCATAAAATTATCAAACTCATCCAAACATTGGCTAGCAAATTTAGTAGGCGGGATTTCAGCTTTATCATATCTATAGAGAGAATTTACCTTTACTACCTGTGTCGGGTTATCAAGAGCATGTACTTCTTCAATAGGTAATGGATTGAAATCATTTATTTCTTCAACAGGCGGTAAATTAAGACCATGTATTTCTTCAATAGGGGGTAAATTCTTAACATCTTCAACTTTTATACCCTTTTCTTTCATAGATTTCTTTGCCTCTTGCATATCTTCAGGACTGAGAAATAGAACACCCCTCTTCTTCGGAGTTGGTTTAGGAATAGGCTCGGGAGTTGGCTTAGGAAGTGTCCAATTATTTTCATTTGTCAACATATTATTCAATAGAATTTCAGCTTCATCCGGTGTTCTTTCCTCGAAAATGTAACCAAAGACAACTATCCAGGTGGTCTCTGGAAGCATCGCTTAGTCCGTTATAAAAGATATCAAGTATTTCATTTTTCTTAAGAGGATGATCAGGCAAAGCATTAAGTAATTGGAGAAACCTCCCCCAATCCTGTGGGAAACTCTCTTCTTCAATTTGCACAAAATTATATATATCCCTTAAAGCAGCTTGTTTCTTATGAGCAGGGAAATATTTAGCAGAGAAGTAATAAATCATATCTTGGGGACTACGCACACAACCAGGATCAAGAGAATTAAACCATATCTTAGCATCACCCTTTAATGAGAACGGAAATATTTTAAGGATATAAAAGTAGCGAGTTCTCTCATCATTAGTGAACAAGGTGGCTATATCATTTAATTTAGTAAGATGTGCCACAACAGTTTCAGATTAATAGCCATAAAAAGGATCATATTCAACCAAAGTAATTATATCAGGATCAATAGAGAATTCATAATCCTTATTAGTAACAAAGATAGGTGAAGTAGCATAAGCAGGATAATATTTCATTCTAGCATTCAGAGTTTTTTGTTTAAGCTTAGCTAATAATTTCTTAAGATCACTTCTATCACTGCAAGCAAGAAAGTCTCTAGCAGTTTCTACATCCATAACATAGCCCTCAGGCACAATAGGCAATTCATATTTATTAGGAGAGTCTTTATCATCACTTTCATCAATATTATCAGTTTCAATAATTTCATTCTCTCTAGCCCTAGCAAGTTGTTCATCAAGAAATTCACCAAGCGGCACAGTAGTATCAAGCATAGAAGTAGTTTCATCATAAGTATCATGCATAGCAGAAGTGGCATCATCAATAACATGCGTCATATCAGAATTAATAGCATAAGCAGGTTTAGGTGTCGCAAGCTTACTCAAAACCGAAGGTGAATCAAGTGCAGAGCTCGATGGCAGTTCCTTACCTCCCCTCGTAGTTGAGGGATAAATTTTTGTTTTCGCGTCTTTCAAGTTCTTCATACTGACCAGCAGATATAAATCGCAAGTGACTCAAAGAATAGAGCTATGCTCCCCAGCAACGGCGCCAGAAAATTGTCTTGATAACCCACAAGTATAGGGGATCGCAACAGTTTTCGAGGATAGAGTATTCAACCCAAATTTATTGATTCGACACAAGGGGAGCCAAAGAATATTCTCAGGTATTAGCAGTTGAGTTGTCAATTCAACCACACCTGGATAACTTAGTATCTGAAGCAAAGTATTTAGTAGCAAAGTAATATGGAAATAACGGTAATGGTAGCAAAAGTAATATTTTTGGGTTTTGTAGTGATTGTAACAGTAGCAACGGAAAAGTAAATAAGCGAAGAACAATATGTGAAAAGCTCGTAGGCATTGGATCGGCGATGGAGAATTATGCCGGATGAGGTTCATCATGTAACAATCATAACATAGGGTGACACAGAACTAGCTCCAATTCATCAATGTAATGTAGGCATGTATTCCGAACATAGTCATACGTGCTTATGGAAAAGAACTTGCATGCCATCTTTTGTCCTACCCTCCTTTGGCAGCGGGGTCCTAGCGGAAACTAAGGGATATTAAGGCCTCCTTTTAATAGAGTACCAGACCAAAGCATTAACACATAGTGAATACATGAACTCCTCAAACTATGGTCATCACCGGGAGTGGTCCTGATTATTGTCACTTCGGGGTTGCCGGATCATAAAAACACATAGTAGGTGACTATAGACTTGCAAGATAGGATCAAGAACTCACATATATTCATGAAAACATAATAGGTTCAGATCTGAAATCATGGCACTCGGGCCTTAGTGACAAGCATTAAGCATAGCAAAGTCATAGCAACATCAATCTCAGAACATAGTGGATACTAGGGATCAAACCCTAACAAAACTAACTCGATTACATGATAAATCTAATCCAACCCATCACCGCCCAAATGAGCCTACAATGGAATTACTCACGCATCGGCGGTGAGCATCATGAAATTGGTGATGGAGGATGGTTGATGATGACGACGGCGACGGATTCCCTCTCGAGCCCCGAACGGACTCCAGATCCGCCCTCCCGAGAGAGTTTAGGGCTTGGTGGCGGCTCTGTATCGTAAAACGCGATGAATCTTTCTCTCTGGTTTTTTTCTCCCCGAACACGAATATACGGAGTTGGAGTTGAGGTCGGTGGAGCTCCAGGGGGCCCACGAGGCAGGGGGCGCGCCCCCACCCTCGTGGACAGGGTGTGGGCCTCTGGCCTTGATTCCTTCGCCAATATTTTTTATTATTGCCAAAAATAATCTCCGCGGAGTTTCAGGTCATTCCGAGAATTTTTATTTCTGCACATAAATAACACCATGGCAATTCACAAAAACAACGTCGAAAGTTAGTTCCATTTAAATCATGCAAGTTAGAGTCGAAAACAAGGGCAAAAGTGTTTGGAAAAGTAGATACGATGGAGAAGTATCAACTCCCCCAAGCTTAAAACTTTGCTTGTCCTCAAGCAATTCAGTTGATAAACTGAAAGTGATAAAGAAAAACTTTTACAAACTCTGTTTGCTCTTATTGTTGTAAATATGTAAAGCCAGCATTCAAGTTTTCAGCAAAGATTATGACTAACCATATTCACAATAACACTTAGGTCTCATGTTTACTCATGTCAATGGCATAATCAACTAGCGAGCAATAATAATAAATCTCGGATGACAACACTTTCTCAAAATAATCATGATATGATATAACAAGATGGTATCTCGCTAGCCCTTTTCTCGAGACCAAGAAACATAAATGCAGAGCACCTTTAAAGCTCAAGGACCGACTAAACATTGTAATTCATTGTAAAGAGATCCAATCATAGTCATACCCAATATAAATTAACAAGAATGCATGCAAATGATAGCGGTGCTCTCCAAATTGGTGCTTTTTAATAAGAGGGTGATGACTCAACATGAAAGTAAATAGATATGCCCTTCGCAGAGGGAAGCATGGATTTGTAGAGGTGCCAGAGCTTGATTTTAAAGCAGAGATGAATAATATTTTGTGCAGCATACTTTCATTGTCAACATAACAACCAAGAGATGGCGATATCTTCCATGCTACACACATTATAGGCGGTTGTAATATCCCAAATTTTCAATTTGGAATGTTATACATAGAGCATCATTGCATAACATATTTTTGTTGCATTTTTCGCTCGATCCTAAGAATTCTACACAACTCAAGGACCCACGGAGAGAGTTGGGGATTTCGTTATTTTCATATTTGAGTTTTCTCGAAATTTTGAAATTAGGATCATTTGATTTTAATTATTTTATCTTCAATTATTTCTGTTACAGAAATATGAGAGAGGGAATAAAATGAATTTCCCAAAATAAAGAAATAATGAGGATTTAATAATAAAATCAAATAAGATTTTATTTTGGAGTTTTTCTCCATTTTATTTGAATTTAGGAAAATGTGCGTTTTGAAAATTTCATTTAGGCCCCAAATAAATGTTCATCTTGTCCGGCTTGATTTTAGAAGCCGGGGAAAATTTATTTCGGGATTTTTGGAGTCCGTTTAGTATTTCTTTCGTTTGTTTTTCTCATGTGAAATTATTTAAAAAACGAACCGCTTTATCGGGCCGCACTGAAGCGGGACTCCGCCGGGCAGCCTTTATATACCGCTGCCCCGACCGCCTCAAGCCCACCAACCTCACGCCAGCCGCCGCCAAATTTCACCGCCACTGCGCCCAAACCCTAAACCTAGCCGCCGTACCCGCCGCCGCCGCCTCGCCGGAGCCGCCGCCGGAGCCGCCCGCCGCCGCCGTGACCCGCCGCCCGAGGTTCGCCGCCGCCTCGTTTTCCGTGCCGGTTTTTTTTTAATAAAAACCGATCGGTTTTTTAGTTTTCGTCGTTTTTTTAGTTTCCGTTTTTTAGATCGGTTTTTTTGGTTCGGTTATTTAGCGAGCGTTCGCTCGTTCGTTCGTTTTAACGAACGTGTTCGACAGATATGTTTTAGTTAACGAACGTCCGTTCGTTAACCTGTTCGTCGTTTTTCTTTTTCTCGGATTTAATCCGCAATTTTTCTGATCGCGATTCCTGATCCGATTTTCGTTTTAGTATAACTTTTCGCTCGTTTATCGGAATCAGGCGATTCAAGCAGCTGGAGTTTCGTCTCGAAACCCTCTTTCCGAATAACCAGCTTAAACAAGTTTTTGCCTCTGTAAAATTTAACTTAGATCCAGATTAGTAAAACGAAGCTGTTTTCTTTCGTCGTTTGACTTTCGTTGCTTCGTTTGATTTGATTCTTTTTGCAAACCGGAGTTCTTAAGTTGAACTTTCAGGTTAGATATTTTGTCTGAGTTTTACCTGTGCATTAGATGAGTACTTATTGTATGCTTGTTTGTTTGTCTACGATAGAATACCCGGAGTGCGCCGCCTGTTACTTCGAGTCTCTAGGTTTCGCGGATCATCAGCAAGGCAAGTAACACTTTGATCGCGGATCATCTCTAGGTTTTTCTTATTATGCCATGCTATGCTAGTAGACGTGGATTTGGGTGAGTGTATCCATGACAGATGTGAGATTCTTGATTAATGGTTTATTTAAGGTGGCAACTTAAACACACATCTGGGTGGATTGAGGCACCTGGTTTCCATCAGGACTTGCCTGTATTTCCTCGGACCGCCACCCAGGCTCAAAGGGATCATGAGATTATTCATGCTAGAAACTTCTGTGTGCAGCCACATGCTACTATGGGCTCTAGCATAGTTGACTAAGTTATGCGAACTCTTACGGGTAGACTAGCTGATGTAGGGGTTGTAGGTTGGTACGGTCTACCCACATGTAAGGTGCTAGCGCTTCTGAAAGACTATGTCTCAGTCATCCGTTTCTCAAACACCATGTAGTGCGAGACAACAAACGGAGGAGATCGAGTCTTGTGGGGAAAAGTGCACAAACCACTACAGAGTGTATAAACTAATCATGGATAGCCATGTCCCCAGTTATGGACATCTTGAGTATCTAGTATCTGGATATCATGTAAATCTCATCATGTTACTCTAATTAATATTGTTGGGTTGTTAATGAGTACTTTTAATTGGGATTGAGGATGCTGTCAACCATTCTCAATGTTCAACAACCACCATGATAGTTAAATAAATTTATTCCTTTGCAGTAGGGAAAAATTGGCTTTACGCATAAACTCAGAACCATAAAGCTTTCGACCAGCCATATATGCATGTAGTATAGGCTTACTCTTTCATTATTTCTCTATGTGTTACTTTGCCAGCATATTCCATGTGTTGACCCGTTTTCGGGCTGCAATGTTTCATGTTGCAGACTTTTTAGACGACGAGTAAGGTGCTTAGGTCGTGGTTCTATACTCAGTGATGCCGTTGGAGTTGATGGACTCGCTTATTCTTCCAAGCCTTTCGCTGTTATCGTTGTTAGATGGCCTTAAGCCATATTTATTTTGTTAGGTTCTCTCCTGAGACATTCGATGTAATAAGTGTGTGATTGCTACTCTGTTATAAATCCTTCGAGTACTTGTGTGGTGTCGACATTCGATCCGGGGATGACACTTGAGCACGTAGATCGACTATTTGAGGTCCGGTCGCTACAAAGATGGTATCGAGCACACACCGAAAGTGTAGGACACGACCATTAAGCTAAAGCCCTAGATCACTACTCTCTTCTCATTTCTGACTCCTCATCTTTTTCTACTCTTTTAGGATGACGGAAGCGAGGATCAAGTTCACCCAGCCGAATGAAGATACACCCTTTGGACGACACCTGAAGGAAGTCACTAAGTACCTGAACATCGGAATACCAAGCTTCACCGGGACCTACAATTCCACTTTACCCGAAGAAGAGTGCTGGAAGATTCAAGCTCAAATTCCCGAAAGGAAGTTTGCGCCAGTCACAGAGCCCATAGAGTGTGTTTTTAATGCACCAACTTGGAGTCTGGGAAAGAGCATGGCAGCTCACATAACCATGGGACGTATTGGAGAAGTTTACAAAGAAGACCTCAAGGATACTATCTACCAGATTTGCGGGCGCCGAGATGAACAATGGGAGATATTTGGCACTAAGAAGGATCGATCCATTGCAGCTTTCATCCAGGAGTTAAATCAGCACATTCGACACCGGAGGAGAACCAGATGTCTTGTGAGACATGATGGAGTTGAAGAAAGCAAAAGCCAAGATTATCAAACTAGAAGGAGAACTGAAGGCCACTCGCAAGGACTACATGGAGGAGATTGTAGCTCTAGTGAGACAAAACGGCGATCTTAAGGAGAAGATTGAAGAACTCATGGAAAATTCAGCACCCAGAGGAGAAGATGAAGATTGCACCTGTCCAAAGAACTACATCATCATCGACGACACCGATTCCGATCCTAGTGAAGATGACTTCGAAGACGAAGCTGGAGCAGATATCATGGAGTCTTCATCGGAGCAGTTTTTCTAGTTGACCACCATAACAATAGTAGATTCCCCCATTAAAAATTAGTTTTAGTTCTAGCACTTTGTAACGATAGATAGACCGTTGTATGCCCTTGTTTGAATTGATTGGAGTGATATTGCGTGTTTTGTCTCAAGTGCATATGGGTAGTGTTTTCTCCCTAGACCTCATTCTATTCTTAACTCTCGTCTTTTCTATAAACCCTCAGATGCCTCCAAGACGCGACCCCGGATTTGTTTTCCCGTCGAAGATCACTTAGTTAATTCAGCAGCAGAATGCCTTGATTCAAACATTGGTACAGAACCAAGGCAACAACAACAACAACAACCAACCGCCACCACCACCTGTTGACCATTTGACCCGTTTCTTAAGGCCGAATCCGCCGGTGTTTTCTAGTAGCACCGAGCCGATTGTTGCAGATGATTGGCTCCGCAAAGTAGGGATGGAGTTGACCACTACAGGATGTACAGATGGGGAAAAGGTGAAATTTGCCGCACATCAGCTTGAAGGACCCGCAGCAGCATGGTGGGAGAATTTTACAGCCACTTACCCCAGAGACACCATCACATGGGATCAGTTTCAGCAAGCTTTCCGTACTGCCCATGTTTCAGCAGGAGCTATGGCCATGAAGAAACGTGAGTTTCACAACTTGCGCCAAGGAGGACGGACAGTTGGCCAGTATGTGGATGACTTTAGTAAGCTAGCACATTATGCCCCAGATGATGTTGCTACGGACGCAGCTAAGGTGAGAAGTTTCTAGAAGGACCGAATGATGAGCTGAGCATGCAGTTGATGGTAGCCACCTTCAATAACTACCAGGAGTTAGTAGATCGTGCTCTTATGATTGAAGGGAAGCAGCAGCAGATTGACAATCGTAAGAGAAAGTATGGATAGGGGAAGTATAACTCAGGAGCTCAGCAGAAACTTCGCTTTACCCCGAAGCCAGGAGGACAATTTCAGCATACTCACGGAGGAGGTAGCTCGCACAACCACAATGGCACCAAGAATGGGAACGGGAATGGAGGAAGCAATGGACAAAACCACACCAACCCGTCAACACCATCCAAGGTAGACCTGAGCCATATCACTTGTTTTAAGTGTCGTAAGACTGGGCATTATGCAAATGATTGTCCAGAAGGCCAAAATGGTAACGGCAATGGAAGCTCAGGAAAGAAGTCGAACCCTTTCAACAGGGGACAAGTGAACCACGTTACCGTGGAGGAGGTTGAAGCTCAGAAGACGCAGAATAGGTAAGTTTTGGTTAAGACATTTATCGCAGCTTGTTCTTTTTGATACTTGGTGCATCGCATTCATACATATCAAGGGATTTGTGGATAAGTATAAATTACCAACCCAAGCCCTTAGGTCACCCATGCTAGTAACCTCACCCGAAGCGTAATATATGGCAAGTATATGGTGCGATCGATCGCCATTAAGGATTGGAAACTATGTATTTCCCTCGGACCTAATAGTTTTGGAGTCCCAAGGATTGGATGTGATATTAGGAATGGATTGGTTATCAAAGTACGGAGGGAATATTGATTGCGCCAGTAAGTCGATTTTGCTTACCACCCCAGAAGGAAGGAGAATCAAGTATGTATCACGGCATGAGCACATGTAAATTCCTTAACAGGAGTTGTGCAGGAGGAAGTACCAATGGTAAGGGATTACTCGGACGTGTTTCCTAAGAGTTGCTGTGCATGCCACGGACGTAGACATTGAATTTCTGATTGAACTACTGCCGTGCACCGGACGATATCTAAGAGACCGTATAGGATGCCAGCCCAAGATTTGGAGGAAATTAAGAAGCAGATTAAGGAGTTAATGGATAAAGGTTTTATTCGCCCAAGCTCTTCGCCTTGGGGATCACCAAGATTTCTAGTGGAGAAGAAGGATGGATCATTAAGAATGGTTGTTGATTATCGAGGATTGAATGAAGTGACCATTAAGAACAAATACCCGTTGTCGATGATCAATGACTTGTTTGACCAATTGCAAGGAGCTAAGGTATTTTCCAAGATCGATTTGCGATCAGGATACCATCAGTTGAAGATTCGGGAGCAGGATATACCCAAGATGGCTTTTACCACCAGGTACGGGCTGTATGAGTATACCGTTATGTCATTTGGTCTGACTAACGCCCAGACTATTTTATGAACATGACGAACAACGTGTTTATGGAATTTTTGGATAATTTCGTCGTGATATTCATTGACGATATCTTGGTCTACTCAAAGAATGAAGAGGAACATAAGGAACATTTGCGATTGGTACTCGAGAAGCTCAGAGAACATCAGTTGTATGCCAAGTTCAGCAAGTGTGAGTTTTGGTTGAAGGAAGTTGGATTTCTCGGACATGTTATATCCGGAGAAGGTATAGCAGTAGACCCCACTAAAGTTGCCACGCTGACAAACTGGAAAACGCCAACAACAGTTGGAGAGATCCGGAGTTTCCTTGGACTCGCAGGATACTACCGGATATTCATTGGGAATTTCTCGAGGATTGCGAAGCCCATGACAGAATTATTGAAGAAGGATACCAAGTTTATTTGGACTGAGGAGTGTGAGGCTAGCTTCCAATAGTTGAAGAAGCGTTTGGTTACCTCACCAAAGATTAATCCTGCCGGACCAAAGCAAGGATTATGAAGTTTATTATGACGCTTCACGCCGAGGACATGGAGCAAAGTGCTTATGCAGGAGGGAAGAGTTGTTTCGTATGCTTCACGACAGCTGAAACCTCACGAATTGAACTATGCCACGCATGATTTGGAGTTAGCAGCCGTAGTGCATGCATTGAAAACATGGAGACATTTCCTCATTGGAAATCATTGTGAGGTGTATACGGATCACAAGAGTTTGAAGTACATCTTCACGCAGAAGGAGTTCAATCTCAGGTAGAGAAGATGGTTGGAGCTCATCAAGGATTATGATATGAGATTGCATTACCACCCCGGAAAGGCTAACGTGGTAGCAGACGCATTGAGCTGTAAGAGTCATGTTAACATCCTAATGACCGGAGTTTTACCAAAAGAATTAGCCGAGGAATTTCGGGAGCTATGTTTGGAAATAGTTCCGCGAGGCTATGTAGCAGCGTTGGAGATTCAATCTACTTTGATGAACAAAATCAGAGAAGCTCAAAGGACAGATAAGGAAGTTGCTTCTATTAAGGAGAAAATGAGCAAGGGAAAAGCAAAGGGATTTCATGAGGATGAGCACCATACCTTATGGTTTGAGGACCGCGTTTACGTACCCAGTGATCCAGAGATTCGGAAGTTGATTTTGCAAGAGGCACATGATTCACCGTATTCGATCCACCCCGGAAATACCAAGATGTATTTGGACTTGAAAGATACTTTCTGGTGGACCGGAATGAAGAAAGATATCGCAGAGTATGTAGCAGTTTGTGATGTGTGTCAGAAAGTGAAAGCAGAACATCGTGGAAGCAGGATCGTTACAGCCATTGCCTATACCCGAATGGAAGTGGGATAAACTAGGCATGGATTTCATCACGGGATTGCCCAGGACCCGTTCAGGCTATGACTCGATTTGTGTTGTAGTCGATCATTTGACGAAGGTAGCTGATTTCATTCCAGTAAAGACTACCTACAGCAGTGCCAAATTGGCTAAGATATACATGACAAGGATTGTATGCTTGCATGGAGTTCCGAGGAGTATCAGACGATAGAGGAACCCAATTCACCTCAAAGTTCTGGAAGCGCTTGCACAAAACTTTGGGAACCAGACCGAGTTTAGCACAGCTTTTCATCCACAGACAGATGGACAAACCGAGAGAGTCAACCAGATCTTAGAGGATATGCTGAGAGCATGTGCATTGGATTATGGATCAAGTTGGGATGACAATTTTCCATATGTGGAGTTTTCTTATAACAACAGCTACCAAACTAGTTTGAAGATGGCACCTTTCGAAGCCTTGTACGGAAGGAGGTGCAGAACCCCGCTATTGTGGGATGAAGTTGGAGACCGCCAGTTGTTTGGACCAGATCTGATTAAGGAGTCTGAACGGAAACTCAAGTTGATTCGCGATAGGCTCAAGGTAGCCCAGTCAAGACAGAAGAGCTATGCAGACTCAAAACGCAAGGAGACAGAATACGAAGCCGGAGACAGAGTTTATCTTCGAGTATCTCCGCTTCGAGGAGTTAAGCGTTTTGGTGTTAAAGGAAAATTAGCGCCACGTTTTGTGGGACCATTGTCGGTGCGGCTGATCGTACCCACGGACACCTATGGGGCCCGGCGGAGTGGGTCCCTTTGTGGTTCGGAGGGGGGCGGAGGTCGCACGAAGAGCGGATCGAGGCGATGCACACGGGCGGTTTACCCAGCCTTGAGCTCTCCGAGAGATAAAACTCCATCTGCCTGCTTGATCTATTGTGTTCTTGGTAGGGAGCAATGCTCGCTACAAAACCTAGCGTGAGTGTATCTAGTCTATGGCGGTCGAATGAACTGAACCTTGCGAAGACGCGAATCGAACTCTGGCCAACCACGGAACCCCCTCTACGTTGCACTCGGGCCTCCTTTTATATGCTCAAGGGGTCTCCGACAGGTGGCAACGTAGGCGGGGGGTACAAACGTAAAATCAGGGGTTGGCACACCTACTTGAACAGATTAAGGTGTGAAAATACCTAACTCGACGGCAAGGGACAAAAGCAATAAATGCCTGTCGTTGTCGCCCAAACAAGGTAACAGAGACCGTCGGTGCGCCTCCGCTTCGCCACGATGGCGAGCACTGTCATGCCGCTCGCCGTTGCTCTCCGCTGGCTGCACACTGCTCGACACGCGCCCATGGAACGGTCCCGTGGCGACACGTCGCTGGGTGAGCTGGAGCGGAGACGGAGAGGAGCTGCATGTCGCGCACAAGCGCCTCGCCCGCGGCCGGATCCTTGTCGCGCCGGAGACTTGTCGCGCTCGGGCCTTCCGGCAAGCTCCTCTTGCCGGGCCTTGTCTTCTGCGTGCACAGGTGGTTTTCCCGACAAGCTCCTCTTGTCGGGCCTTATCTGCCTAGAGAGGCCTTCCCGACAAGCTCCTCTTGTCGGGTCTTGCCTTCGTAATGGCTGCGGAGGGTCTTGGCGACGCCTTTGGCAAGGCTTGCCGCTGGACGCCGCGACCGCTGCAGACAAGTTCGGGTACTAAGGTACCCCTACTTTAGTACACCGACAGAGCCCCGGTGCAGGCCATACACGGTGCCGAAGCTGTTGGGCTGTGCCCAAAACAGGGCACGGGCACGCGCGGCCTGGGTCCAAACCAAACCCACTCCGTATCCGCCGCGTCCCCCCGTAACGGCACGCGTCGATTGCGGCGTCGTGGGGGAAGTGGGCGGCGTGCGGGGTCGCTCCACCCGTCGCCCCCGCTCTGCCTCCCCGCCACGTGGTTCCCATGCTCTTGGGGTCACGGACGGTGGAAGTGGGAAACTGGGCCGTCTTGGGCAGAGGCAGGTCGGCCCGATTCCCCGCTCTTCCTATGCCCTGATTCATCGAAGGGGCGGTTGAGCCCCACCTTGCTTCCTTAAAAGGGCGGAAGGGGAGCGCAGAAGGCCGCACTCTCCCATCTCCTCCTTTCTTCAGTTTCTGCTTCCCTTTCTCTCATTTGCCATGGAGAAAAAGAGCCTTGGTTCTTCATCGGTGGCGGCGAGGGTCGCCGCTAGACAGCGCTCCCCTCCCAACCCTACGCCCGGGGCGGCAGAGCCAGCCCCAAGAGGAAGAGGGAGGGGGCGAGGTCGAGGACGAGGTCGAGGAAGAGGCGGACGGGGCGGCGCGCCGTCTCCGCCTCCGCCGGCTCCTCCTCCTGCGGTGGTCCATACCGGGACGACCCTTGCGAAGTTCTTCGTCAGCTGCCGGGCGCCTCGTCGTCGCCTCCGGCTTCCAGCTCCGCTTCTGGCGCAATGGAGTCGGATCCGCCGAGACATCGAGATTGCACATGACGGGCTGTGGAATCAGCGGCATGCGAGTCCGTGTTGTATTCCCAGCCCCTAATGTGATGTATCTCGACCATGGTGGAAGACGTTCACCCGCATCCACAGCTTGAGGGCGGGTTTACCCTCCATTTTAAGTTAATGGAGGGTGATCTCCTCTCCGTCAAGGTCTTGAGGATCTTGGCACTTTCGGGCGAAGTGCTGCGTACAGCTCCTCCGACAATGAAGATTCCCCTCGGCGAGAGTGACGAGGAGGGGAGCGACAGCGACGACGAGGTTGGCGGGCCCGATTAGTTGTCGGGCGCCGCTCCGTGCGTCGCCGGTGACCCCATCATCCGTGTCGCCGGCTCCCTGAACTCCCCGGGGTCGTCTCCTTGGGCGACTGGCGTAGGGAGGCTGCGGAAGGGGAAGAGGGATGGTGACAAGGCCGTCAAGTCGGAGTACGAGGGCGAGGCGCTCGACAGCTGATGCCTGCTGCCTGCCTCTTGAACCCCGCTTCGGCGCCGCCATCTCCGCCAAGCCCTCGGGAGCTCCGGGATGTTCTCTTGGTGTCTTCGGCACCCGTGGCCTGCCTAGGCGTTTCTTTTGCCCTCCCGCCTCCTTGACCTACCTCCCGGAAAGAGGGACAGGAAAAGGATTACGGGCATCTTATCTTTTTAATTTGTAAGCCTTTGGGCCTTATCCGCATTTAAAGCTTGTAATCCTCTCTTTCATGTTTTTCATTCCCCACGGACTGTATCCGAGTAGAATGTTTTTAATGAAAAAGGGATGTTTGAAAAAGGACGAAGGGCTTATCTGATATCTCAGCCCCCGACAACTCTGGCTTGCCGCGGCCCCCGGCAACTCTGGCTTGCCGCAGCCCCCGGCAACTCTGGCTTGCCGCAGCCCCCGGCAACTCTGGCTTGCCGCAGCTCCCGGCAACTCTGGCTTGCCGGGGCTTGGGTGCCGGCGCGCCCTTCTTCTCCTCTTTGCTGTTATTTCAGTTCTGAGGAAGATTTAGCCAGCGCCGCAATAAGTTATCTTTGTAATATAACTTTATTCTGGGCAACGCCTGCTACGTTACTTCCTTTACTCGACCCTTGGCTTTGTATGTTATTGCCCTACGCTTTTCAGGGAAACTTGTCGGTGCCGGCACCCTTGCCGCGAGCGCCGAGTGAGGAACTTCAGCAGCTTCTTTGGCGGGTCGCTACCGACAAGCAACCTTGTCGCGGACTAGCCGCAGCTTCGCTTAAGTTGTTGAGCGGACTCGAAACAAAGTAAGGGCGCGACCAGTCACGATTTGGTTCCTCCAGCACGGGTGTCTCATACAAAGCGCCGGTCGTTCAAGGAAGATAACTTTACAAATTTATTACTGATCTGAATCGATCGATGCAATGTTATTTCCTCTACTTGATTTCTTCCTTTGTAATGCGTTTACGCCCTGCGCATTTAGGGAAACTTGCGGTGCGAGCACCCTTGTCATGGCGCCGAGTGCGGAACTTCAGCTTCTTTGGCAAGGGTCGCTACCGACAAGCAACCTTGTCGCGGACTAGCCGCAGCTCACTTAAGTTGTTGAGCGGACTCGAAACAAAGTAAGGGCGCGACCGATCCACGGTTTGGTTCCTCTGCGCATGTGTTTTCCATACAAAGTACTATCGTTCGAGGAAGATAACGAAAATTTAAAATTGATTGCTCAAACTTTGGCAACTTAGCTTTTACATTTCTTGCTTCCCGATGAGGCGAAACTTCCTCGAGCGGTGCCTGGTCCATAGTATTATCTCCTCCTCCCCCCTGGTTAACTTGTGCGCGAGGGAGCCTCCCTTTCTTTGCGACAAGAGAAAGAAGAGGAAATAACGTTACAGAGCCCGGTGGCCCGATTCTGCTTACCGGGTGTGGTTGCTGCACAAAGTGTTAGCCAAAACATGCAATAACTTGATGAAAGCATGAACTTGACGGGTTGTGCGCAACACATGGGCTTTCTTGATGCACGGGTCTGCGCTTGGCTTTGTCTGAAGGATTACATGCAACAGCGGCAAGACTTGTACAAAAGGTGGTTGCCGGAACAGGTTCCGACAACCGCGCCTTACGGGTAAAACTTACGAAGATGCTCAATGTTCCAGGAGTTGCTCACCGGAATGCCATCTTCGGTCTCAAGGCGGACAGCGCCAGGCCTAGTGACTCGTTTCACCCGATAAGGGCCTTCCCACTTCGGCGTCAACTTGTTTGAATTCTTGGCGGATTGAACGCTACCAAGAACAAGGTCGCCTTTCCTCGAGACTTCGGCATTAACCTGCGGCCATGGTAGCGACGCAGGGCTGCTGGTAGCGGCGGCTCGCCTGACAAAGACTGAAGACGATCCTCCTCAAGGAGCAGCGTCATCTTGTCGCAGCTGCTCTTGCTCGAGCTCATCATAAGCGAGCACTCGAGACAACCCGTATCACGAGTTCCGTGGGGAGAACTGCCTGCTCCATAGACTAGAGCAAAGGGTGCACGCCAGTGGCTCGATTTGGCGTCGTTCTGATCGACCAAAGAACCACCGGCAGCTCCTCGATCCAGTTTCTTCCGCACTTGTGCAGCCTGTCGAAAGTTCTGGTCTTGAGTCCGCGCAGCACTTCAGCGTTCGCCCTTTTTGCTTGACCGTTGCTTCTCGGGTGAGCAACGGAAGCGGCAGACCTTGGCGCCAAGGTCTTGGACGTCTTGCATGAAGGTGCGACTTCGTGAATTGTGTGTCGTTGTCGGTGATGATCCTGTTAGGGATTCGAAACGGCAAACAATCGACCAAGAACTTGATCTTGGCTAATGCTGTCACCTTCCTCACTGCTTCCACTTCCGGCCACTTTGCGAACTTGTCGATGGCGGCGTACAAGTACTCAAAGCCCCGACAGCTTCGGGAAGGGGCCGAGATGTCGAGCCCTGCACCAAAAATGGCCAGGATAAAGGGATCGTCTGGAGAGCTTGAGCTGGCAGTGTATCTGTTTGGAATGGAACTGCACGCTTCACACTTGGTTACTTGTGCAGTTGCATCCCGGAGGGCTGTCGGCGGAAGAAACCTTGCCGGAAAGCTTTGCGGCAAGTGCTCTTGCGCCAATGTGGTGACCACATATGCCTCCATGTATCTCTCGCCAACAGCTTACATCCATCTTCCACAGGAATACACTTCAATTTCACACCGTTGAGTCTTCTTACATGCAGTATCTTGTCGACAAACTGGTACATACTTGACCGCCGGGCTACTCTTTCCGCTTCTTCCCGCTCTTCGGAAGTTCTCCGTCTGAAGGAATTGGACAATCCAGCTGCGCCCATCTTTGGAGCTTGTGGCTCGACAACGAGGACTAAAGGCTCATTTGCTTTCTGCGGGAACATCGGCTTTCTACGGCAAGAGCCGGTGGCTCTGTCGAGTTAGATGCTCCCGACAAGCTTCTGCCGGAGCAAGACTTGTCGGAGCGTTCTTCAACGAAACAAACCACAGGGTCCGCTGAAAGCGCATCGCTCCTCAAAGACTGTTGGTGTTGATCTTGGGGACCTTTGCAATGACGGCTTGGGAAGTTACGTCGAGAAAGTAGTCACCAGAGGCCAACTTCCTCTTCTTGCTTTGTCCGCCGATGGTGTTACGGTTGGTCGAGTCAACTTGAGCACGAAAGTCCCCGGTTCCACAGGTAGCTTAAGCACGGCGCACTTTGATGATGGCGTCGGCAATATCATTCTCGAGCTCTTGGAACATGTTCCATTTGCGAGCCGTCAAAGTGCTCTTCTAGCTTCCTCACTTCATCAACGTGAAGCTTCCATCAACGGACTCTGGTAATCTTTGTTGACTTGGCGGACTGACGAGTTGCGAGTCACCCCGACAATAAGCTTCTTGATCCCAAGGTCCACGGTGATCCGAGACCGGCAAGCAAACCTTCATACTCTGCGGTATTGTTTGTCGCTTGCTCCTTGGGAAAGTGCATCCGGACGACGTGCTTGAGGTGCTCTCCGGTGGAGTGCGATAAGCACGCCCGGCACCGGCGCCTTTGCAGCGAGAAGGCACCATCAAAGTACATCAGCCACTCTTTGCTTGCTTCTTTGACGGGAATGCTGCGTCTCCTAATCTCTTCATCTGGCGTTGGAGTCCATTCTGCTATGAACTCGCCAAGGCTACGCTTTGGATAGTTGATGTGCTTTCAAACTTAAGACCAAAGCTTGATAGCTCCAAATACCACTCGACAATCCTGCCTGCCGCTTCGGATTCTGCAGTATCCTCTTGAGGGAAAGCGGTGACAAGCTGTGATCTCATGTGCTTGGAAGTAATGGCGCAGCTTCCTCGAGGCCATGAGGAGGCCGAAAAGCAGTTTTGCACACCGTAGTACCTTGACCTAGCCCCTGCAGGAGGGAACTGACAAAGTAAATCAAGGCGCACCATCCTTTTTCTCGCATCAGCTAATGCGTCTTCGCGGACTCGTCCTTGTCGGGACCAGAGCTTGTCGGTGAAGCCCCCTGCTTGTCGCTGGATGTGCTTGCCGCGGTTGCTGGCTCGTCATCTGCCTCCCTCTCCGCCACTAACGCAGCGCTAACCACTTGATTGGTTGCCGCTATATATAGCAGCAACTTCTCTTGTGGCCTAGGTGCGACAAGTGTTGGAGTAGAGGACAGGTATCTCTTTAAGTCCTGCAGCGCAGCCTCCGCTTCGGGAGTCCATTTTACTGGACCCGCCTTTTTCAAAATCTTGAAAAATGGCAGGGCGCGCTCAGCAGACCTAGAAATAAACCTGCTGAGAGCAGCCACGCAACCGGCGAGTCTTCGTACATCCTTGACGCGCTTTGGTGCTTCAATCTGCTCAATGGCCTTGATCTTGTCGGGATTTGCCTCAATCCCTCGCTGAGACACGAAGAACCCGAGAAGCTTGCCGGAAGGGACTCCAAACACGCACTTCTCGGGGTTGAGCTTGAGGTTTATCTTGCGCAGATTTGCAAAGGTCTCGTCCAGATCTTGAACCAAAGTTGCTTTGTCCCTGCTCTTGACCACTATGTCATCCATGTAGGCTTCTACATTTCTGTGCATTTGCGGCTCAAAAGCGTCATGGACTACCCTTGCAAATGTTGAACCAGCATTCTTCAAACCGAAAGGCATCCGTATGAAAGCAAGATGTGCCACATGGTGTGATGAATGCGGTCTTCTCCTCATCTTCTTCAGCCATGAAGATCTGATGGTATCCTAAGTAGGCATCAAGAAACGAGAGCAAATCACATCCGGCCGTGGAGTCAACAATCTGGTCAATGCGCGGCAAGGGAAATGGATCTTTGGGACAAGCTTTATTAACATCCGTGAAGTCAATACAAAGCCTCCATTTCCCATTTGCTTTGCGCACGACTACAGGATTGGCCAACCACGTGGGATGGAGTACTCCTCGACAAGGCCTGCTGCTTCCAGTTCTTGATCTCTTGACTATGAATTCTTGGCGCTCCACCGCTTGCTTCCACGACTCTTTGCTTGACGGGCGCGCATGAGGACAAACGGCCAGGCGGTGCTCAATCACTTTCACAGGAACACCGGGATATCGACGGTTGCCATGCAAACACGTCGACCTTCGCCCGCAGGAAATCGACGGCCGCCTTCCTATTTGGGGTCGAGAGGCACCGATGGTGAAGGTACCACCGCCGCCGTCCTCCTTGGCGGGCACCTTCTTGGTCTTGGCGGAGCCACCATCTTCTTGCACGTGTCGGTGGAGCTCGATGGTGCGTCCTCGATGGTAGCGCAGCACTCCGAAGAGGTGCGCTTGCCGGAGTGAGCATCAGAGCCCTTGCCGGACTTGGACTTGGTCTTCTTTCCCCCGGGAGCTTCAGCGGCAAGTGTCACGGCAATCTGTTGCGGCTGCAGCGTCCGGAAGATCTTGTCGGCACGTATAAGGGCATCCTTCTTGTCGCCATGGACAGAGATGACGCTTATCGGCCTGGCATCTTGAGAAGGTTGTAGGCATAGTGAGAGGCCGCCATGAACTTGGCGAGTGCCGGACGGCCAAGTATCCCATTGTAAGGCAATGGGAAATCGGCAACGCCAAATGTAACCCTCTCGATCCTGAAGTTTAGCTCGCCGCCAAACGTGACCCGATAACGTAATCTTCCCCTTGACTTGCTCCTTCCGGATTGATTCCTTGGAAGGTTCCGGTCTCTTCGAGCTTCGCTGTCGAGGATTTGAAGCTTACGGAGCACCGCGGAGGAGATCAGATTCAAGCCGGCCCGCCGTCAACTAACATTTTGTGACCTTGAGGTTGCGGATGGTTGGAGAGACCAACATCGGCAAGCACCCGACCGCAGTTATGCGATCGTGGTGGTCCTCAATATAAAAATGATAGGCGTCTGGACCACTTGAGGCCTGCGTGACTCTATGGATGGTTCCGCTGCATTGACCTCCGCATCCATTGCTTGAGTTGGCGGTGGGAGGTATGCGAGGAAGCACCTCCGTCAACGCAGAGAACCTCTGTGGCTTTCGAAACTCCTGCTCATCGGCGTCGTCGTCCTCCATATCTTCGCTGCCGTCTTCATCTTCATCCTTGTCGCGCCGCTGGGAGGCCGATCTCCTTGTCGCCGCTTGACTTTGCCGCGGCGTCCTCCCGGCCGGGGCGTTTCTTGCTCGCTCCCCGGCACCTTCCTGGGCCTTCTCCTTGTCGCGCCGCTCGTACTCAGCTCTACGCTACTCGACAAGCTGCTCGACCTTCTTGCAGCTCGGAGATCGTGACCCTTGGTGCGGTGGATCTTGCAATCTTGCTTGCCGGAGGTGTCACCTTGTCGGCGGCCGCCACCGACCGGTGGTTGGCGTCGTGGCAACCTCCTTGCGAGCCAACAGCCTTGGCGTTCTTGTCGCCGCCTCCATTGCCGGACTGCTTGACAGCTAGCACTTCTGCTTTTCTTCTTCTGTTCCCTCGCCGCGCCCTTCTTCGCCGGGCGGTGTCATCACTTGTCGAGATCCTGTACGCATCCTCTCACAAGTCTCCTCCCTTCCTCGGTAGCGTGCACACTTGTCGACCAAGGCGTACAGCTTCTTGGCGTCCTTGACTTTGCTCATCGCCATCTCCTCCCTCATCCTGCGGTTCCGCACATTCTGATGAAATGCGATGATCACCGCGGCAGGGTGGACGTCTGTGATGTTGTAGTGCACACGGCTGAATCTCTGAATGAACTTGCGCAGGGACTCTCCTTCCTTCTGGGCGAGCAAGTGAAGGTCACTCTCTTGGCCATGAGGTTTGTGGCCACCTGTGAAAGCGCCAACAAACTGATGGCACAGGTCTGCCCAAGAGGATATGGAGCTGTCGAGCAAGTGCATGAGCCAAGATCTCGGCGTTGGGCTTGAGCACGGCGGGAAGTAGTTGGCGAGATCTTGTCGTCCCGTCCCCCGCAGCTCGCACCGCGATGGTGTAGATGCTAAGGAACTCGATGGATCGTCCTGCCGTCGTACTTCTCAAACGCGTCTGGTTTGAAGTTTTTTGGCTGGGCCATCGACTTGCCGCAGCTCACGAGTGAACGCAGGGCAACCTACCGCGTACGGCAAGTCGCCTGGTTCCTTCGGCGCGTGCATGTCAACAGAAGGCCCAGCGCGCTTGTCGGATTGACGTCGCGCTTCTCTTCGGCGCTCGATGCGAGTTCGAGCGTCCTCTTGCTGTCGCTCATGAAGAACTTGGCGCTGATCGCGGCGGGTTCGCGGATCCGACGACGCGGTGGAGTCGCTGTCGAGGTGGATCCGGTGAGTCGGCGATCTTGGTCTTCTTGGCGGAGAATGCATGGTGGTTGCACCTCCGACAGTGTCGTCGACACCGGCTCGTGCCTTGTCGCCTCGCCGCGGCAACGATGGCGTTGGTTGTCGCGGAGCGTCGTCGTTGGCAAAGCCGATGAGGCTCGATAGTGGCCCTCCACTCGTCGACCTTGTCGGCCGTTGGAGGGTAGTCGAGGAGCGATTGAGCTCTCGCCGAGCTTCGCTGGAGTAGTAGGTGGCATTGGAGAAGCGGTGCGAGGCGGGGCGGCGCCGGACTTCTAACCTCGTTAGAAGGAGCGGCGCCCGTCCGGCGGCCGTATCTCACTCGTGCCAACATGTTGGCGCGTATGCTTTGGTCTTGAGGGTCTCGATCCAGCGAGCGTATGGCGTTGTGAACACCATGGCGTTGTTGGTCCCGCGTCTCTGAGATGGGCGCGGGGATGCGCGACGCCGAGGTTTGCGGTGCCTTGTCCTTGGACTTGGCAACGTCGCGAGCACCTTCGTCGACGCCCGTTCCTCCGCCGTCACGCACCGCCACCCGTTTGCTGCGGTGAGGGTGGGTTCGACGCAGACGGCTCTCTGCCGCCAAGCCTTCTTCTTCGGTGGCATGTTGAGGAAGATGTTGATGATGCTTTGCCAGCGTGAACGCCGGAATCGGGTTCACACGGCCTCGACGCTTCTACCGGGCGCGCCGAAGATGTCGGGCGGCTGATCGTACCACGGACACCTATGGGCCCGGCGGGCGGGTCCCTTTGTGGTTCGGAGGGGCGGAGGTCGCCTAAGAGCGGATCGGCGATGCACACGGGCGGTTTACCCAGCCGGAGCTCTCCGGAGAGATAAAACTCCTACTGCTGCCTGTTTGATCTATTGTGTTCTTGCTAGGGAGCAATGCCTGCTACAAAACCTAGCGTGAGTGTATCTAGTCTATGGCCAGTCGAATGAACTAAACCTTGCGAAAGACGCGAATCGAACTCGCCAATCATGAACTCCCTCACGTTGCACTCGGGCCTCCTTTTATATGCTCAAGGGGTCTCCGGCAGGTGGCAACGTGGGCGGGGGTACAAACGTAAAAACAGGGGTTGGTACACCTACTTGAACATTATACGGTGTGAAAATACCTAACTTTCGGCGGCAAGGGACAAAAGCAATAAATGCCTATCGTTGTCGCCCAAAGCGATTATATGAGAGACCGTCAGTGCGCCTCCGCTCACCATGATGGTGAGCTTTGTCGGCGCCGCTCATCGCTGCTCTCCGCTGGCTGCAATGCTCGACACGCGCCCATGGAAGCGGTCCCGTGGCGACACGTCGGCCGGGTGAGCCGGAGCGGAGACGGAAGGCTGCATGCCGCGGCAAGCGCCTCGCCGCGGCCGGATCCTTGTCGCGCCCGGAGACTTGTCGCGCTCCGGGCCTTCCCGGCAAGCTCCTCTTGCCGGGGCCTTGTCTTCTGCGTGCCTGGAGTGGTTTTCCCGACAAGCTCCTCTTGTCGGGGCCTTATCTGCCTAGAGAGGCCTTCCCGACAAGCTCCTCTTGTCGGGGTCTTGCCTTCAGAATGGCTGCGGAGGGTCTTGGCGGACGCCCGGCAAGGCTTGCCGCGGGGACGCTGCGACTGCCCGTGCACAAGTTCGGGGTACTAAGGTACCCCTACTTTAGTACACCGACAACCATACAAAGTTTTGGAGCGCATGGGAGAAGTTGCGTACAAGTTGGAACTACCCGAAGGATTGTCAGGTGCTCATGATGTGTTTCATGTTTCTTAGTTGAAGAAGTGTCACGCAGAGATGGCGGATATGCCACTGAGAGATACTGTGCCACTAGAGGCGATTCAGTTGAATAACGATTTGACCCATGAGGAGAAACCAGTCAGGATTTTCGAGTTTGCCAGCCGAGTCACCCGCAACAAGGTCATTAAGTTTTGCAAAGTTCAGTGGAGCCACCACACCGAGGATGAAGCCACCTGGGAGAGAGAGGAAAATCTGCTTAAGGACCACCCTCACCTATTTTCTAGCCAACCCGAATCTCGAGGGCGAGATTCCTCTTAAGGGGGTAGGTTTGTAACATCCCAAATTTTCAATTTGGAATGTTATACATAGAGCATCATTGCATATCATATTTTTGTTGCATTTTTGGCTCAATCCTAGAAATTCTACACAACTCAAGGACCCACGGAGAGAGTTGGGGATTTCGTTATTTTCATATTTGAGTTTTCTCAAAATTTTGAAATTAGGATCATTTGATTTTAATTATTTTATCTTCAATTATTTCTATTACAAAAATATGAGAGAGGGAATAAAATGACTTTCCCAAAATAAAGAAATAATGAGGATTTAATAATAAAATCAAATAAGATTTTATTTTGGAGTTTTTCGCCATTTTATTTGAATTTAGAAAAAACGTTTTGAATTTAGAAAAATGTGCGTTTTTCAAAATTGCATTTAGGCCCCAAATAAATGTTCATCTTGTCCGGCTTGATTTTAGAAGTCGGGGAAAATTTATTTCGGGATTTTTGGAGTCCGTTTAGTATTTCTTTCGTTTGTTTTTCATGAAATTATTTAAAAAAGCGAACATATACCGGGCCGTACCAGCGGGACTCCGCCGGGCAGCCTTTATATACCGCCTTGACCCGACCGCCCCACCAACCCCGCCGCCCGAGCATTGACCCACCGCCCAAACCCTAACCCTAATCGCCGCGCCATGCCGCCGCCGCTTGCCGCCCGCCGTGGATCTTGCTTATTGCCAGACGCCGCTTCTCTCGCCGAACCGCCGCTTTGCTGCCGCCGTGACCCGCCGCCCGAGGTTCGCCGCCGCCTCGTTTTTCGCGCCGTTTTTTTAATAAAAACCGATCGGTTTTTTTAGTTTTCGTCGTTTTTTTAGTTTCAGTTTTTTTAGATCGGTTTTTTTGGTTCGGTTATTTAGTGAGCGTTCGCTCGTTCGTTCGTTTTAACGAACGTGTTCGTCAGATTAGTTTTAGTTAACGAACATCCGTTCGTTAACCTGTTCGTCGTTTTTCTTTTTCTCGGATTTAATCCGTGATTTTTCTGATCGCGATTCCTGATCCGATTTTCGTTTTAGTATAACTTTTCGCTCGTTTATCGGAATCAGACGATTCAAGCGCCTGGAGTTTCGTCTCGAAACCCTGTTTCTGAATAACCAACTTCAACAAGTTTTTGCCTCTGTAAAATTTGACTTAGCTCCAGATTAGTAAAACGAAGCTGTTTTCTTTCGTCGTTTGACTTTCGTTGCTTCGTTTGATTTGATTCTTTTTGCAAACCGGAGTTCTTAAGTTGAACTTTCTGGTTAGATATTTTGTCTGAGTTTTACCTGTGCATTAGTTGAGTACTTATTCTATGCTTGTTTGTTTGTCTGCGATAGAATACCCGGAGTGCGCCGCCTGTTACTTCGAGTCTCTAGGTTTCGCGGATCATCAGCAAGGCAAGTAACACTTTGAACATACCTTTTCTACTACCCGGTTTTATGCATTAGATCTATCCTCAAACATTGCATGATTAGGATCTAATTAAATTGTGGATTTTGGGAAGTAGTTTGAGGTAGTACCTATTACCTGATTTATATTCAAACCTTTGGGAGTTACTTCTACGTTTGCTTATTATGCCATAATATGCTAGTAGACGTGGATTGGGTGAGTGTATCCATGACAGATGTGAGATTGTTGATTAATGGTTTATTTAAGGTGGCAACTTAAACACACATCAGGGTGGATTGAGGCATCCGGTTTCCATCAGGACTTGCCTGTATTTCCTCGGACCGCCACCCAGGCTCAATGGGATCATGAGATTATTCATGCTAGAAACTTCCGTGTGCAGCCACATGCTACTATGGGCTCTAGCATAGTTGACTAAGTTGTGCAAACTCTTACGGGTAGACTAGCTGATGTAGGGGTTGTAGGTTGGTACGGTCTACCCACATGTAAGGTGCTAGCGCTTCTGAAAGACTATGTCTCGGTCATCCGTTTCTCAAACACCATGTAGTGCGAGAAAACAAACAGAGGAGATCGAGTCTTGTGGGGAAAAGTGCACAAACCTCTACAGAGTGTATAAACTAATCATGGTTAGCCGTGTCCCCGGTTATGGACATCTTGAGTATCTAGTATCTGGATATCATGTGAATCTCATCATGTTACTCTAATTAATATTGTTGGGTTGTTAATGAGTACTTTTAATTGGGATTGAGGATCTTGTCAACCATTCTCAATGTTCAACAACCACCATGATAGTTAAATAAATTTATTCCTTTGCGGTAGGGAAAAATTGGCTTTACGCAAAAGCTGTAACCATAGAGCTTTCCACCAGCCATATATGCATGTAGTATAGGCTTACTCTTTCATTATTTCTCTATGTGTTACTTTTGCCAAAGATATTCCATGTCTTTGACCGTCTTGAGCTGCAACGTTTCATGTTGCGAGACTTTTGAACGACGAGTAAGGTGCTTAGGTCGTGGTTCTATACTCGGTGATGCCGTTGGAGTTGATGGACTCGCTTATTCTTCCAAGCCTTTCGCTGTTATCGTTGTTAGATGGCCTTAAGCCATATTTATTTTGTTAGGTTCTCTCCTGAGACATTCGATGTAATAAGTGTGTGATTGCTACTCTGTTATAAATCCTTCGAGTACTTGTGGTGTCAGCATTACTGATCCAGGGATGACACTTGAGCACAGAGATCAGACTATTTTAGGTCTGGTCGCTACAGTGGTTCTCAAACAGAATGGTAAAGTTTATACTCCCCCTCCACCAACAAGCATCAATCCATGGCTTGCTCGAAACAATGAGTTACTCCAACTAACAACAGTCCCAGGGGGAGTTTTTTTTTTGCAATTATTTTGATTTGATTTTCATAAAGCATGGGACTGGGCATCCCGGTGACCAGCCATTTGAAGGAAATATGCCCTAGAGGCAATAATAAAGTTATTATTTATTTCCTTATATCATGATAAATGTTTATTATTCATGCTAGAATTGTATTAACCGGAAACATAATACATGTGTGAATACATAGACAAACAGAGTGTCACTAGTATGCCTCTACTTGACTAGCTCGTTAATCAAAGATGGTTATGTTTCCTAACCATAGACATGAGTTGTCATTTGATTAACGGGATCACATCATTAGGAGAATGATCGATTGACATGACCCATTCCGTTAGCCTAGCACTTGATCGTTTAGTATGTTGCTATTGCTTTCTTCATGACTTATACATGTTCCTATAACTATGAGATTATGCAACTCCGTTTACCGGAGGAACACTTTGGGTACTACCAAAGCGTCTGGCAACGTAATCGGGTGATTATAAAGGAGTACTACAAGTGTCTCCAAAGGTACTTGTTGGGTTGGCGTATTTCGAGATTAGGTTTTGTCACTCCGATTGCCTGGAGAGGTATCTCTGGGCCTTCTCGGTAATACACATCACATAAGCCTTGCAAGCATCACAACTAATGAGTTAGTCGTGAGATGATGTATTACGGAACGAGTAAAGAGACTTGCCGATAGCAGATTGAACTAGGTATTGGATACCGACGATCGAATCTCGGGCAAGTAACATACCGATGACAAAAAGGAACAACGTATGTTGTTATGCGGTCGACCGATAAAGATCTTCGTAGAATATGTAGGAACCAATATGGGCATCCAGGTCCGCTTATTGGTTATTGACCGAGAATAGTTCTAGGTCATGTCTACATAGTTCTCGAACCGTAGGGTCCGCACGCTTAAGGTTTCAATGACGGTTATTATGAGTTTATGTATTTTGATGTACCGAAGGAGTTGAGTCCGGATGTGATCACGGACATGACGAGGAGTCTCGAAATGGTCGAGACATAAAGATTGATATATTGGATGGTTATATTCGGACAGGAAAGGTTAGGAAGTTTCCGGAGAAAACCGGAGTCTTAGGAAGGGTTACCGGAACCCCGGGAAGTTATGGGCCTTATTGGGCCAAGAGGGAGAGAGAGGCTGCACCAGGAGGTGGTGCGCCCCTCCATGGGGAGTCCGAATTGGACTAGGAGGCGCAGCCCCTTTCCCTCTCCCTCTCCCTCTCTTTCCTTTCCCCTTCCCTCTTCCTAGTAGGACTAGGAAAGGGAGTCCCTACTCCTACTAGGAGGAGGACTCCCCTCCCTTGGTGCGCCCCAAGGCTGGCCGGCCCTCCCCTTGCTCCTTTATATCACGGGGCAGGGGGCACCCTAGGACACACAAGTTGATCTACGGATCGTTCCTTAGCCGTGTGCGGTGCCCCTCCACCATATTCCACTTCGGTCATATCGTCATGAGCTTAGGCGAAGCCTCTTGCCGGAGAAGTCATATCGTCATGAGCTTAGGCGAAGCCCTGCGTCGATGGAGCATCAACATCGCCACCACGCCGTCGTCTTGTGGAACTCATCCCGACACTTTGCTGGATCGGAGTCCGGGATCGTCATCGAGCTGAGCGTGTGCGTAACTCGGAGGTGCCGTCGTTCGGTGCTTGGATCGGTCGGATCGTGAAGACGTGCGACTACATCAACCGCGTTGTTATAACGCTTCCGCTTTCGGTCTCACGAGGTGCGTGGGCGGACACTCTTCCCTCTCGTTGCTATGCCATCACCATGGTCTTGCGTGATCGTAGGAAATTTTTGAAATTACTACGTTCCTCAACAAATGGCATCCGAGCCTGGTTTTATGCGTTGATGTCATATGCACGAGTAGAACACAAGTGAGTTGTGGGCGATACAAGTCATCTTGCCTACCAGCATGTCATACTTTGGTTCAGCGGTATTGTGAGATGAAGCGGCCGGACCGACATTACGCCAGACGCTTACGCGAGACTGGTTTCACCGCTCGAGCACTCGTTGCTTAAAGGTGACCGGCGGGTGTCTGTCTCTCTCACTTTAGTTGAACCGAGTATGGCTACGCCCGGTCCTTGAGAAGGTTAAACGGAGTCTATTTGACAAACTATCGTTGTGGTTTTGATGCGTAGGTAAGAACGGTTCTTGCTCAGCCCGTAGCAGCCACGTAAAACTTGCAACAACAAAGTAGACGACGTCTAACTTGTTTTTGCAGGGCATGTTGTGATGTGATATGGTCAAGACGTGATGCTATATTTTATTGTATGAGATGATCATGTTTTGTAACCGAAGTTATCGGCAATCGGCGGGAGCCATATGGTTGTCGCTTTATTGTATGAAATGCAAAGCGCCATGTAATTGCTTTACTTTATCACTAAGGAGTAGCGATAGTCGTAGAAGCAATAGTTGGCGAGGCGACAACGATGCTACGATGGAGATCAAGGTGTCGCGCCCGGTGGCGATGGTGATCATGGCGGTGCTTGGCGATGGAGATCACAAGCACAAGATGATGATGACCATATCATATCACTTATATTGATTGCATGTGATGTTTATCCTTTATGCATCTTATCTTGCTTTGTTTGACGGTAGCATTATAAGATGATCTCTCACCAAAATTATCAAGAAGTGTTCTCCCGAGTATGCACCGTTATGCGAAAGTTCTTCGTCTTTGAGACACCACGTGATGATCGGGTGTGATAGGCTCTACGTTCAAATACAACGGGTGCAAAACAGTTGCGCCAGCGGAATACTCAGGTTAAACTTGGCGAGCCTAGCATATAACAGATATGGCCTCGGAACACGGAGACCGAAAGGTCGGCGTGAATCATATAGTAGATATGATCAACATAGTGATGTTCACCATTGAAACTACTCCATCTCACGTGATGATCGGACATGGTTTAGTTGATTTGGATCACGTAATCACTTAGATGACTAGAGAGATGTCTATCTAAGTGGGAGTTCTTAAGTAATATGATTAATTGAACTTTAATTTATCATGAACTTAGTCCTGGTAGTATTTTGCAAATTATGTTGTAGATCAATAGCTCGCGTTGTTGCTTCCCTATGTTTTTTGATATGTTCCTAGAGAAAAATTATGTTGAAAAATGTTAGTAGCAATGATGCGGATTAGATCCGTGATCTGAGGTTTATCCTCATTGCTGCACAGAAGAATTATGTCCTTAATGCACCGCTAGGTGACTGACCTATTGCGAGGAGCAAATGCGGGCGTTATGAGCGTTTGGCTGGCTCAATATGATGACTACTTGATAGTTTAGTGCACCATACTTAACGGCTTAGAATCGGGACTTCAAAGGCGTTTTGAGCGTCATGGACCATATGAGATGTTCCAGGAGTTGAAGTTAATATTTCAAGCAAATACCCGAGTTGAGAGATATGAAATCTCCAACAAAGTTCTATAGCTAAAAGATGGAAGAGAATCGCTCAACTAGTGAGCATGTTCTCAGATTATGCAGGTACTTCAATCGCTTGAATCAAGTGGGAGTTAATCTTCCGGATAAGACAATGATTGACAGAATTCTCTAGTCACCATCACTAAGTTACTAGAACTTCGTGATGAACTATAGTATGCAAGGGATGACGAAAACGATTCCCGAGCTCTTCGTGATGTTGAAATCGACGAAGGTAGAAATCAAGAAAGAGCATCAAGTGTTGATGATTGACAAGACCACTAGTCTCAAGGAAAAGGGCAAAGGGAAGAAGGGAACTTCAAGAAGAGCGGCAAGCAAGTTGCTGCTCGAGTGAAGAAGCCCAAGTATTGACCTAAGCATGAGACTAAGTGCTTTTGCTGCAATGGATCTGGTCACTAGAAGCTGAACTACCCCAAGTATTTGGCGGATAAGAAGTATGGCAAAGTGAACAAAGGTATATTTGATATACTGATTATTGATGTGTATTTTACTAGTGTTAAGTAGCAGCCCTCGGTATTTGATACTGGTTCAGTTGCTAAGAGTAGTAACTTGAAGCAGGAGTTCTTAGAATGAGCAGAAACTAGTTGAAGGGGAAGTGACGATGAGTGTTGGAAGTAGTTCCAAGATTGATATGATCATCATCGCACACTCCCTATACTTTCGGGATTAGTGTGGAACCTAAATAAGTGTTATTTGGTGTTGAGCATAAATATGATTTGATCATGTTTATTGCAATACTGATTATTCATTTAAGTAAGAGAATAAATTGTTGTTACATTTACATGAATAAAACCTTATATGGTTACACACCCAATGAAAATGGTTCATTGGATCTCGATCATAGTGATACACATATTCATAATATTGAAACCAAAAGATGCAAAGTTAATAATGATAGTGCAACTTATTTGTGGCACTTTGCCGTTTGGGGTCATATCGGTGTAAAGCGCATGAAGAAACTCCATAAAGATGGATTTTCGAAATCACTTGGTTATGAACCGTTTGATGCTTGCGAACCGTGCCTTTTGGGCAAGATGACTGAAACTCCGTTGTTCGAACAATGGAACGAGCAACAAACTTGTTGGAAATAATACATACCGATGTATGCGATCCAATGAGTGTTGATGCTCGTGGCAAGTATCGTTATTTTCGACCTTCACAAGATGATTTGAGCAGATATGGGTATATCTACTTGATGAAACATAAGTCTGAAATAGTTGAAAGGTTCAAAGAATTTCAGAGTGAAGTGGAAAATCATCGTAACAAGAAAATAAAGTTTCTGCGATCTGATCGTGGAGATGAATATTTGAGTTACGAGTTTGGTCTTCAACTAAAACAAAGTGGAATAGTTTCACAGCTCACGCCACCGGAACACCACAACATTATGGTGTGTCCGAGCGTCATAACCGTACTTTATTTTGATATGGTGCGATCAATGATGTCTCTTACCGATTTACCAATATCGTTTTGGGGTTATGCATTAGAGACAGCTGCATTCACGTTTAATAGGGCACCATCTAAATCCGTTGAGACGACACCATATGAACTATGGTTTAACGATGAAACCTAAGGCATGCGTTTCTTAAAAGTTTGGAGTTGTGATGCTTATGTGAAAAAGTTTTCACCGATAAGCTCAAACCCAAATCGAGAAGTGCGTCTTCATAGAATACCCAAAGGTAACTATTGGGTACACCTTCTATCACAGATCCGAAGGCAAGTTTTTCGTTGCTAAGATGGATCCTTTCTAGAGAAGAAGTTTCTCTCGAAAGAAGTGAGTGGGAGGAAAGTAGAATTTGATGAGGTAACTGTACCTTCTCCCTTATTGGAAAGTAGTTTATCACAGAAACCAGTTTCTGCGACATCTACACCAAATAGTGAGGAAGTTGATGATGTTGATCATGAAACTTCAGATCAAGTTACTCTGAGAACCTCGTAGATCAACCAGAATAAAATCCGCACTGAGTGGTACGGCAATCCTATTCGGAAGTCATGCTACTAGATCATGATGAACCTCGAACTATGAAGAAGCGATGGTGAGCCCAGATTCCATAAAATGGCTTGAGGCCATGAAATCCGAGATAGGATCCATGTATGAAAACAAAGTATGGACTTTGGTTGACTTGCCCGAGGGTCGGCAAGCAATAGAAAACAAGTGGATCTTCAAGAAGAAGACCGACGCCGACGGTAATATTGCTGTCTACAAAGCTCGACTTGTCGCAAAGGGTTTTCGACAAGTTCAAGGGATTGACTACGATGAGACCTTCTCACCCGTGGCGATGCTTAAGTCTGTCCGAATCATGTTAGCAATTGCCGCATTTTATGATTATGAAATATGGCAAATGGATGTAAAGACCGCATTCACGAATGGGTTTACGGAAGAAGAGTTGTATATGATGCAACCAGAAGGTTTTATCGATCCAAAGGAGCTAACAAAGTGTGCAAGCTCCAAATGATCCATTTATGGACTGGTGCAAGCATCTCGGAGTTGGAATAAGCGCTTTGATAGTGCAATCAAAGCATTTGGGTTTATACTGAGACTTATGGAGAAGCCTCAGTATTTACAAGAAAGTGAGTGGGAGCTCTATAGCATTTACGATCTTATATGTAGATGACATATTATTGACGGAAATGATATAGAATTTCTGAATAGCATAAAGGGATACTTGAACAAGAGTTTTTCGATGAAAGACCTTGGTGAAGCTACTTACATATTGGGCATCAAGATCTATAGAGATAGATCAAGGCAGCTTAATTGGACTTTCACAAAGCACATACCTTGATAAAGTTTTGAAGAAGTTCAAAATGGATCGAGCAAAGAAAGGTTTTTGCACTGTATTACAAGGTGTGAAATTGAGTCGAGACTCAATGCCCGACCACAGCAGAAGATAGAGAGAAAATGAAAGATGTTCCTATGCTTCAGCCATAGGCTCTATCATGTATGCAATGCTGTGTACCAGACTGACGTATGCTTAGCGATAGCTTGGCAGGAAGGTACCAAAGTAATCCAGAGTGGATCATCGGACAGCGGTCAAGAACATCCCGAAATACACGAAAAGGACTAAGGATATGTTTCTCGTATATGGAGGTGACAAAGAGCTAGTCGTAAATGGTTACGTCGATGCAAGCTTTGACACTGATCCGAGACGATTCTAAATCGCAAACCGGATCGTGTTTTTGTTAAACGGTGGAGCTGTCGGTTGGTGCGATTCTAAACAAAGCGTCAGAAGCGGGATCTACATGTGAAGCGGAGTACATAGCTGCTTCGAAGCAGCAAATGAAGGAGTCTGGATGAAAGGGTTCATTTCCGATCTAGGTGTTATACCTAGTGCATCGGGACCAATGAAGATCTTCTGTGACAATACTGGTGCAATTGCCTTGGCAAAGGAATCCAGATTTCACAAGAGGACCAAGCATATCAAGAGACGCTTCAATTCCATTCGGGACCAAGTCCAAGTGGGAGACATAGAGATTTGAAAAGTACATACGGATCTGAACATTGCAGACCCGTTGACTAAGCCTCTTCCACGAGCAAAACATGATCAAGACCAAGACTCCATGGGTGTTAGAATCATTCTTGAGTAAACTAGATTATTGACTCTAGTGCAAGTGGGAGATCAAGGAAATATGCCCTAGAGGCAATAATAAAGTTATTATTTATTTCCTTATATCATGATAAATGTTTATTATTCATGCTAGAATTGTATTAACCGGAAACATAATACATGTGTGAATACATAGACAAACAGAGTGTCACTAGTATGCCTCTACTTGACTAGCTCGTTAATCAAAGATGGTTATGTTTCCTAACCATAGACATGAGTTGTCATTTGATTAACGGGATCACATCATTAGGAGAATGATCGATTGACATGACCCATTCCGTTAGCCTAGCACTTGATCGTTTAGTATGTTGCTATTGCTTTCTTCATGACTTATACATGTTCCTATAACTATGAGATTATGCAACTCCGTTTACCGGAGGAACACTTTGGTACTACCAAACGCGTCACAACGTAATCGGGTGATTATAAAGGAGTACTACAAGTGTCTCCAAAGGTACTTGTTGGGTTGGCGTATTTCGAGATTAGGTTTTGTCACTCCGATTGTCGGAGAGGTATCTTCGGGCCTTCTCGGTAATACACATCACATAAGCCTTGCAAGCATCACAACTAATGAGTTAGTCGTGAGATGATGTATTACTGAGCGAGTAAAGAGACTTGCCGGTAACGAGATTGAACTAGGTATTGGATACCGACGATCGAATCTCGGGCAAGTAACATACCGATGACAAAAAGGAACAACGTATGTTGTTATGCGGTCTCGACCGATAAAGATCTTCGTAGAATATGTAGGAACCAATATGGGCATCCAGGTCCCGCTATTGGTTATTGACCGAGAATAGTTCTAGGTCATGTCTACATAGTTCTCGAACCGTGAGGGTCCGCACGCTTAAGGTTTCAATGACGGTTATTATGAGTTTATGTATTTTGATGTACCGAAGGAGTTGAGTCCCGGATGTGATCACGGACATGACGAGGAGTCTCGAAATGGTCGAGACATAAAGATTGATATATTGGATGGTTATATTCGGACACCGGAAAGGTTTCGGAAGTTTCCGGAGAAAACCGGAGTGCCGGAAGGGTTACCGGAACCCCCCGGGGAAGTTATGGGCCTTATTGGGCCAAGAGGGGAGAGAGAGGGCTGCACCAGGAGGTGGTGCGCCCCCCCTCCATGGGGAGTCCGAATTGGACTAGGAGGGGGGGGCGCAGCCCCCCTTTCCCTCTCCCTCTCCCTCTCTTTCCTTTCCCCTTCCCTCTTCCTAGTAGGACTAGGAAAGGGGAGTCCTACTCCTACTAGGAGGAGGACTCCCTCCTCCCTTGGTGCGCCCCAAGGCTGGCCGGCCCTCCCCCTTGCTCCTTTATATACGGGGCAGGGGGCACCCTAGGACACACAAGTTGATCTACGGATCGTTCCTTAGCCGTGTGCGGTGCCCCCTCCACCATATTCCACTTGGTCATATCGTCAGCGGAGCTTAGGCGAAGCCTGCGCCGGAGAAGTCATATCGTCGTGGAGCTTAGGCGAAGCCTGCGTCGATGGAGCATCAACATCGTCCTGCACGCCCGTCGTCTTGACAGAACTCATCCCGACACTTTCTTTGGATCGGAGTCCGGGGATCGTCATCGAGCTGAACGTGTGCAGAACTCGGAGGTGCCGTACGTTCGGTGCTTGGATCGGTCGGATCGTGAAGACGTATGACTACATCAACCGCGTTGTTATAACGCTTCCGCTTTCGGTCTACGAGGGTACGTGGACGGACACTCTTCCCTCTCGTTGCTATGCCATCACCATGGTCTTGCGTGATCGTAGGAAATTTTTTGAAATTACTACGTTCCCCAACACCATTTTCTCGTGAGTGAGGAGTGGAGTCCACTCCTCTTGAGAATAACCCGCCTAGCATGGAAGATACGGACAGCCCTAGTTGATACATGAGCTATTCAAGCATACAAAACAGAATTTCATTTGAAGGTTTAGAGTTTGGCACATACAAATTTACTTGGAACGGCAGGTAGATACCGCATATAGGAAGGTATAGTGGACTAATTGGCATAACTTTGGGGTTTAAGGGATTGGATGCACAAGCAGTATTTCCGCTTAGTACAAGTGAAGGCTAGAAAAAGACTAGGAAGCAACCAACTAGAGAGCGACTACAGTCATGAACATGCATTGAAATTAATAAACATTGAGTGCAAGCATGAGTAGGATATAATCCACCATCAACATAAATATCGTGAAGGCTATGTTGATTTGTTTCAACTACATGCGCGACCATGTGCCAAGTCAAGTCACTCGAATCATCCAAAGGAGGATACCACCCCATCATACCACATCACAACCGGTTTAATAGCATGTTGGCACGCAAGGTAAACCATTATAAACTCCTAGATAATTAAGCATGGCACGAGCAACTATGATCTCTAATTGTCATTGCAAACATGTTTATTCATAATAGGCCGAATCAGGAAAAATGGACTAATCATATTTACAAAAACAAGAGGGGTCGAGTTCATACCAGCTTCTCCCACCTCAGTCAGTCCATCATATATCGTCATAATTGCCTTTCACTTGCACGACCGAACGATGTGAATAATAATAATAGTACACGTGCATTGGACTAAGCTGGAATCTGCGAGCATTCAATAAACAGGAGAAGACAAGGCAATATGGGCTCTTGGTTAAATCAACAATAATGCATAAAAGAGCCACTTCAACAATTTTATTATGGTCTTCTCCTATCGACCCCCAAAGAAAAGAAAAGAAATAAAACTATTTACACGGGAAAGCTCCCAACAAGCAAAAGAAGAACAGGAAAACTTTTTGGGTTTTCTTTTAATTATTACTACAACATGAAATTAAACTAGCTAAAAGCTACAAATAATTTTTTTGTTTTTCTTAAGGTTTTTCAAACACACAAGAAGAAAGCATAAAAAGAAAATAAACTAGCATGGATATTACAATGAAAAAGTATGAGCACTGCTACCTCTTGAGCACTGTGTTGGTTTTCCCTTGAAGAGGAAAGGGTGATCTTTGTAAAGCAGCGTAAGTATTTCCCTCAGTTTTTGAGAACCAAGGTATCAATCCAGTAGGAGGCCACAAACGAGTCCCTCGCACCTACACAAACAAATAAAATCCTCGCAACCAACGCAATAAAGGGGTTGTCAATCCCTTCACGGTCACTTACGAAAGTGAGATCTGATAGATATGATAAGACAATATTTTTTGGTATTTTTATTATAAAGATGCAAAGTAAAGAAAGCAAAATAAAAACGGCACCAGAAATAGCTAAGTGATGGAAGATTAATATGATGGAAAATAGACCCGGGGGCCATAGGTCTCACTAGTGGCTTCTCTCGAGATAATAGGTATTACGGTGGGTAAACAAATTACTGTTGAGCAATTGACAGAATTGAGCATAGTTATGAGAATATCTAGGTATGATCATGTATATAGGCATCAGGTCCACGACAAGTAGACCGACTCACCTTTGCATCTACTACTATTACTCCACATCGACCGCTATCCAGCATGCATCTAGAGTATTAAGTTCAAAAGAACAGAGTAACACTTTAAGTAAGATGACATGATGTAGAGGGATATACTCGTGCAATATGATATAAAATCCATCTTTTTATCCTTGATGGCAACAATACAATACGTGCCTTGCTACCCCTACTGTCACAGGGAAAGGACACCGCAAGAATGAACCCAAAGCTAAGCACTTCTCCCATTGCAAGAAAGATTAATCTAGTAGGCCAAACCAAAATGATAATTTGAAGAGTCTTGCAAAGATAACCAATCATACATAAAAGAATTCAGAGAAGATTCAAATATTGTTCATAGATAAACTTGATCACAAACCCACAATTCCTCGGTCTCAACAAACACACCGCAAAAGAAGATTACATCGAATAGGTCTCCATGAGAATCGTGGAGAACTTTGTATTGAGATCCAAAGAGAGAGAAGAAGCCATCTAGCTAATAACTATGGACCCGAAGGTCCGAGGTAAACTACTCACACATCATCGGAGAGGCTATGGTGTTGATGTAGAAGCCCTCCATGATCAATGCCCCCTCCGGCGGAGCGCCGGAAAAGGCCCCAAGATGGGATCTCACGGGCACAGAAGGTTGCGGCGGTGGAATTAGGATTTTTGCTCCGTATCTGGTAGTTTGGGGGTACGTAGGTATATATAGGAGGAAGAAGTACGTCGGTGGAGCAACATGGGCCCCACGAGGGTGGAGGGCGCGCCTGGGGGTAGGCGCCCCCCCTACCTCGTGCCTTCCTGGTTGCTTTCTTGACGTAGGGTCCAAGTCCTCTGGATCACGTTCATTCCAAAAATCACGTTCCTGAAGGTTTCATTCTGTTTGGACTCCATTTGATATTCTTTTTCTGCGAAACTCTAAAATAGGCAAAAAACAGCAATTCTGGGCTGGGCCTCCGGTTAATAGGTTAGTCCCAAAAACAATATAAAAGTGTATAATAAAGCCCATTAATGTCCAAAGCAGAATATAATATAGCATGGAACAATAAAAAATTATGGATACGTTGGAGACGTATCGAGCACCGACATCTAGCAATGATTGTGTGAACATGAATGTAATGTCGGTGGGAAATACGTACTCCCCGAAGCTTAGGCTTTTGGCCTAAGTTGGTCTAGTGCCACGGATGGCCTGGCGGATATCCAAAGTTGTAGTTGGGGTCGTACTGAGATGCATCGGTCATTGCATCGTGTGCTGCAGCTTGGAGGCGAGCTATGTCAGCCCTCCTCTTATACTCTTCCACCTCCTCTCTGGTTATAAAATATCTCCCTTTTGCCTGAAAGTCAAAGAAATTAGAAGCAGGGAGAGCGACGTGATAGGTGCATCGTCTGCATCAAAGATTAGTCGATGCATCGGAGGAACTGATCGTTCCTCTCAACCAAATGATGACGAACCATAGCCTCATAATCCAAATAAGCAGGAGGCAACTCAATATCATCCTCACCTATGGTTATACCAAGAAAATGAGCTATACGGGTTGCATAAATTCCACCAAAGAAATCTCCATTAAATCTATTATTGTGCAACCTACGTGCAACAATGGCTCCTGTCAGGGATATACCCCGCGGCGTAACCCGGCCGGAAGTATAACCCGGCTGACACTTGGCGATTCACTGGCGACCCGCCCTGACCTGGCGGTTTACAAGCAAACCACCTGGTCATTATGACTCACTGGTGATCCGGCATACGGGACAGACGGATGACAAGGCCCAAGGCCCAGAAGGCCGGTTCACGTTTAATTGTGGGCCGGTTTATGAGGAAAGCGTAAGGACTATTCTCCTACAAAGGAAGCAAGACTAGGACTCCACTTGTAATAGAGTAATCCTAATCCAACAAGGACTAGTCATGTAAACCGCCCCTTCAACATATATAAGGAGGGGTAGGGCTCCCCAAAGAGGGGGAAGCTACAAGCAAGAATAAACAATCTTAGGGCTAGATACAAAGAGGAGAGCCGGTTTACGGCGACTCCCCCAAAAGCATAATGAGACCTAGCCTCAAACAGCATGTAGGGCTATTACCGGATGATGTTTCCCTGGGCCCGAAGCTGTCTAAATATTTGTCTTGTGTGTTGCGTTTCTCGATTCCGATCAACCCCTTCAAGCTACCGCGTAGATGCGTTGGCGTCGCGACTAAGTCCTCACACTAGGACATCTGCCGTGACAAATCCACGACAGTTGGCGCCCACCGTGGGGCCTGCGCACGGTGGTGTTGAGTTCTTGCAGGGATCTCTCCCAAGGATCGAGAAGTTCGTGATATACCGGAAAAAGAAGAGAACTCGCGGAAGGATCTGCGGGCTCGACGAATAGTTGTATTGGCGTGTACGAAATTGAGATCAAGAGTTAGGGTTGCATCTGTGATCCGTTTAATCCGACAGCAATTGATTGATTTTCTTTGCGCCACCCTCTGAAGCCGCCAGGTTGAAGATTCTCTACGACTTGGTCCGAGACTAAGTGGAATCAGTTTTTAAATCCACTCGATCTGCTAGTCGCTGTTTACGCCAGATATATATACAGTGTCTCGCTGGCACGTCAGCTGCATATTCCATGAGTAATCTGTGGATCAAGTACCGAGGTGTGTGGGTCGTGAAGCAACAAGGATTACGCCGCAATGAGTATTGCCGCTACTTCACGTCAATTGATTCAAGCAAGAGTACTTCTCATGTGAAGACAAGGACAAGGTTATTGATTGGACTTGATGGCTATTGCTTACGTGAAGGACAGAGGACCCGTACTAGATAAGCATTAGATCGGATTTGTTTTTCTATATCCAACCAAAGCATATTATCAGCGGTTGAAAGTTACTACGAATAGCAACTGGAAGGATTGGTCTCTGCCTCAGTCTTTGTTTCCAAGCCGGTCGCAAGTCACCTAGCCGTACCCTCCGACCCGCTGCTACGACCCGGCACCGCTGCTGGATTCGCCTCTACTGCTTTGGCCGTAGCCGCCCGCCTCTTGTTTATGGCTGATCAAGCCTCACCTGACCAGCTTCCCATCTCTTCTTTGTGCCGCCCGGTTTGCCTCGGCCGTCGACCCGTCAGTATGCCTTTGCTGCTGTACTCCAGCGCCGGATCGTTTCCGCCGTCCGAGCCGCCTTTTCTACGACCTGGACTTTGCACGGCCTCTGCTACGTCCCGGACTCTGTCGTCCACGCAAACTTACCGCTGCAGCCTCAAGCGGGACTCGCTTCTGTTGTGAGCCGCTTGCCGTCTCACTTCGAGTCGCCGCCCATGGTCACCATCGCGGTGCTCGCTTCATCCATGCTATCCACTGCAGCAACCCGGCCGACATCGCTCGAAGCCGCGGCGCCCACGATGCAACAGTTCGCCAAGGAAGAAAAAACAAGCGAAAAAGCGTTGAACACACAATGGATCACAAGAGCGCATGCATTGGGGTCATGCCGGGTCACCACTGCGTCGGATATTATTACTTGTGGAGAACTGACATCCGGAGATGAAGACCAGATTGATGCATGAGTTCATCTGGATAAAGTATTTGTTAAGGATCGACCAAGATATAAAGGAGAAGAGCTACGACAGCATCTCGCGAGGTCATCAAGGGGATCAACGAAAAATCCTTTGGGTAAATATAAGGACCAAAGCAACAGCACTGAAAGGTTATCTACGGATGTCACATGCGGATCATCTGTCATACGGACAAATCAGGTGATATCCATCTAAGTCCATGTTAATTAACACGTTGTTTTCATCAGGCAACAATTACTCTGGCCTATAATATTTTTTATGCAAGACGGCTATTAAAAGAAAACGAGGTGGTGTTATACCATGGAGGCACATTCAGCTGTGCTGTGTGGCTTCATGGGCATGCGTGTCGCGGTCCAGTTTACATCAAAACGCGCCAGCTGACTCGCCCATCCGTGCCGCCTTACAACGCCACGGATGACTCGCTCGTCCGCCCTCGCGGCCGGTTCATGTGTCCGCGCCGGCTTACAAACGTTGCGGCCGACTCAGCCGTCCGCATCGGTTTACCACGCCGCGGCCGATCCACCCGTGAGCGACTTCAACTCCACCTAGCGATCATCGATTTCATGGCGGATTATTTCCGGCCTGGCACATCAAGTGATATTCATCTAAAATACATTTTATTGGCACATATTATTTTTGTCAAAGAGCAGTTTATCTTTGCCTTGGTCTGCAATATTGTTGATGCAGGACAATTGTTCAATACAACAAAACAACGTGGTTAATCTTTTTTTCTCCCCGAACACGAATATATGGAGTTGGAGTTGAGGTCGGTGGAGCTCCAGGGGGCCCACGAGGCAGGGGGTGCGCCCAGGGGGGCAGGCACGCCCCCTACCCTCACGGACAGGGTGTGGGCCACCTGGCCTTGATTCCTTCGCCAATATTTTTTATTATTTCCAAAAATAATCTCCATGGAGTTTCAGGTCATTCCGAGAACTTTTGTTTCTGCACATAAATAACACCATGGCAATTCTGCTGAAAACAACGTCAGTTCGGGTTAGTTCCATTCAAATCATGCAAGTTAGAGTCCAAAACAAGGGCAAAAGTGTTTGGAAAAGTAGATACGACGGAGACGTATCATGCATCTATCCACACTGTCAGCAGTTCTTCTACCAGTAGCTTAAAGTAAATGTCGATGTCATTTCCAGGTTGCTTCGGGCCTTGGATAATCATTGACATCATAATGTATTTTTTTCTTCATACACAACCAAGGATCTAGGTTATATATGCACGTAAGCATCGGCCATGTCTTTGTGATTGGTGCTCATATCGCCAAAAGGATTCATCCCACAAGACACTCCCGAGCCTTATACTTCTAGGATCCTTCGCAAAATTTTCAAAAAATTTGTCGATTAATACCCACTGAGCCCCATCTTTCGGGTGCCTCATATACCTATCCGCAATTCGCTCATCATGATGCCACCGCAACCTCTTTGCCTCTCTAGGTTTTGCAAACAAACGCCTCAACCTTGGAATTAAAGGCAAGTACCAAACAACCTTGAACGGGACTCCTGTCTTGATCTCGTCGTCCAATTTGTACTTGCCCTTTGCTCTCACGCGCTTGTATCGTGCATGCTTGCATGTGGGACATGCACGATAATCTTTGTACTCACCATGGTACAATATACAATCATTCACACAAGTGTGTATCTTCTGTACATCAAGTTCCAATGGGCAAACAATTTTCTTCGCTTCATTCGTGCTTCTGGGGAGCACATTATCTTCCGGAAGAATTTCTTTCAAAAGACCTAACATCTCTGTGAAGCCCTTGTTTGATAGACTATTTGCTGCTTTAAATCTGAGAAGCGCCAGGGTGGCACTCAACCTAGAATATTTCCTTTTGCAACCTGGATACAATTCTTTCTTGGAGTCCACATCAATGGTTGGCAGATCCTTGTACCCAATCATATGCTTATCTGGGCCCTCGAAATCTGCAATCCTAGCAGCAAAATCTGGCATATCAAGATCGTCGGCATCTGCATCGACGTCTTGGTTTTCCAGTGGGCGTTTTGGCTTTCCGGTGTTCCATTGGCAGCTTGACGCCTCTGCCCCAATGTTAGATTCAATATCCATGTGACACTGATCGGGGTTTGGCATCTCACTGCCCTGGGTATCTTCATCCATGACCTCCTCTTCACCGTGTCTGGTCCAACGTGTATATCCATCCATGAATCCCCTAGAGACTAAGTGGATCTGGACATCTGCAACTTCATGTGACTCTGTATTGGCACAATCAGTACATGGACACGGGATGTATTCCGCATCACCAATTCTCCTCTTTGTACTTTCAGCCAAATTCATGAACTCTGACACGCCACTGATAAAATCTACAGTTTTCCGATTCTTCATCCATCGAGATTGTTCCATCTGCAACACAGGAATGGTAATTAGAAACACAAAAACAACATTAATACACGGATTAACTGCTGTCCAAAGATACGTGCATAAATCACAAGGTTTATTTTAGTAATTACCGAGGGCGCACCATGTTGCTATCCAGACGTGTTATGACAGAAATTAATGGCCAGTCAATTTACACACAGAGTACTAGTACAACACTACACTTAGGAATTGAATACCTAAATTTAGCCACTCATGAAAAGAATACCTTAATTAATTAGCTGTGCGGTGACCTCCACCCAGCAGATAGACAAGCGCGATGCGGCGGCACGCCGAGACAGAAGGGTCGAGGAGCAAAGCTTAGTGCGGCTGCCGCCTGAAGTTCGACCTCCACTATCCCGTGATTGACCGCGATGGATGTGCTCAAATCATTCCGCCGCCGACCTCGATGGTTGAGCTCCTCCTATCTCCCGCTGCAGAACGAGGATTGACCTCCTATGACACCGTCACCGCCCACCGATGGAGGATTGACCTCTTCTCCGGTAGCCGCTGCCTAGGCCTCTACCGCCATCTCTATATGCAGAGTGGTTATTTTTTTTACGGATATCCGCGGAGCGGCTGTTTACACGGTATCTCACTGTAACTCAATTATATGGACAGGGTAGTACATCACATACGGTTATGTAACGGCAACTGTGTCTAACCTACGTTGTCTTCTCACACGGTTTGGTGCGGAAATCGTGTGTGACGTTGTAATACCTAACACAAACGACATGTACAAACAGTGTGCTGTATACAACATATATATAGTGCCATTAGTAGTTCCCGACCGTTAGCTTATCTCCACAGTTTCCCCATTTCCCCCAAATCCCTACATAGCCTCCAAATTCCCTTGCGTGGCGCTAACATTGGGGGAATGCGGACGAGTGGTGCTGATGGTTTCGGTGCGGCTGCTCCTGCTCGTATCGCCGTCGAGCACTTGCCTAAGGTCATCAGAAGGTAGGTGTACTACGGATCTGAATCGTCCTGTCAGGTCCAATCTATCCTGATCTTTTTTACCATGTCCAAAGTATGGCTCCTTGCTGAATCCGTCCTGAATGACCCCCCCCCCCCAGGAAAGCGATCTGCCACCGGATCCGGAGCTTGACTCCAGACTCCCGCAACACGAGTTCGACTCCGAGTTTTGCGCCACCGAGAAGTACCAAAAGCTGAGTTGTGTGCACAGGCACACTCCCGCTCGACGTGTATGCACAGAGGGATTCGACATTGGCAGGTGGTTTCTCAGTTTCCCCTTAGAGGTTAGTGCTAATTAAGTTCATCATTTTACTTTAGTTAATGCCATCGCTCATCCAGAATACTATTTAACATTGGTAGGGATATGAGGCTTGTGCCTTTGTTAACTGGCTGGATGAAGAATGGCATGGCATGGCTCGTTGTGTTATCACCAAGCTCGCAGAAGATAACGTAAAGCTGAAGAAGAAACTAGCTGATCTAGAATGTACAATCAGTATGATGAAGCAAGAAAGAATCAATCACAGGCAATAGATGAAAGCAAGAGACAAGAAGGAACTAGCATGTGTAGTTGTGGTTGTCGCATTAGCCATGTTCTATGCGCTGTTTGCAATGATGATTAGGGGTTTTGTTTGACAGTATTGCAAAAGCACATCTAGATGTGCTCTAAGTAATGCACATCTAGGCCCTATATATGCCATTGATGTTACACGAAGATTCATGCAGATATTTTTCTTTGTCTTTTTCCTTTTCCTTTCTAGTTTGATTATTACTGGCTTTATCAATAAGAAGAGCTCAATGTATTGCTTGCCAACTGTCCTACTTCGTTCGTACCGGTACCGGTGCATAATCCCAAAACTCGTTCCTTGTTTTTTCCTGAAAAAGGAAATCAACCAAATAGCCAATAGGAGTCCTGCGCAACCCCGGGAATTTGGAGCGACTGGGTACAAATAATTACGGTTGATTATATCAGCAGTTAGATAATACGTCAACCCCCGCTTCAATTGGCAGTTCCTCTTCTCTGCATACCCCGCTTAAGTGTCCACCATCTTCATCATCCCCTGCAGGCCGCGCTACACACTGGCACACACGTAGAGCTCGGCCACATCCTTAACTTTGGTCATCACCAGCTCTTCGCGCATCTTGCGATTGCGCACGTTCTGGTGGAACGCGCTAATCACAGCGTCGGGATAAACGTCGGGGATGTTGTACTGCACCTGGCTGAATCTCTGGATGTACTTGCGCAGGGTCTCCCCTTTCTTCTGGGGAATGATATGCAGATCACTGGCCTGGCCATGAGCTTGGTGGCCTCCCGTGAAGGCGCCAACAAACTCATGGCACAGATCCGACCAGGAAGAAATGGAATCCGCCGTCAAGTGCATCAACCAAGATATCACATTGGGCTTCAGCGCCAGCGGGAAATAGTTGGCAAGCACCTTGTCGTCACGAGCTCCAGCAGCCTGCGTCGCGATGGTGTAGATGCTGAGGAACTCGAACGGATGGGTCTTGCCGGTGTACTTCTCGCCAACGTCGGGTTTGAATGTGCGGTGGGACGGCCACTGGAACTGCCGCAGCTCACGGGTAAAGGCCGGGCAGCCCACCTCGTAAGGTAGGCCGCTGGAGCCCCCCGATGCGGCCATAGCGGGTCACGCCCGCTTGGCCGACTGGCGGCATGTTTCACGCTGGCGCTCGACGGTGGTTTGAGCGTCTTCGTGAGCTCGTTCTCGAAGGACCTGGTGCTGGTCGCGGAGGGTCCGTGGGTCGGACAACGCTATGGACATGTTATCACAAGCGTCCTCACGACGGGCCGATGCCCGCGGCGGCTGGCGAGGAGGAGGAGAGTGCACCGTGGCTGCAGCTCCCCCGGTCCTCCCAGCACCAGCATGTGGTGGCTCGGTGGAGCGCCGACCCGAGGGCCCCGCCGGTCGCGGATCGTCTTTGTTTGCGACGGCGACGAGGCTTCGGATGGTGGCCCTCCACTCGTCGAGCTTCTCCGCAGCAGGAGGGAAGTCGAGGAAGCGATTGCGCAGCGCCAAAGCTTCAAGGCGTGGGTGGCGGTGACAGCGGCGTGGATCGCAACGCGCGCCGACTTCTAACTACGTTAGAAGGAGCTCCGTTCTGACCCGGTGACTGCGTGCCATTTTGCCGGTAACCCGGCAAGCGTGTTGAACCCCTTCATCTTGCGGATGACGCACAGGGCTCTTCCCACGGCGGTGCGCAGGGTCACCGACGTGGTGACGCTGCTCGGTGCGCACACCATGGGAAGAGTGCGCGGTGGTCACCGGTGTGGGCATCCTGGAGGTCACTGTGTCGCCCAGGGGTGGCACAGCAACACTCCTAGAGGGCCCCGTGCCGCCTGCGGGGGGCCCAGCCCCGTCTTTGGATCCAGCAATGTGTAGCTGGTCGTCTGGCACGCGAACGACGCTACTCGCCAGGCTCCGACTGCCCGCGCGATGCTAGTGCTCGCGGGTTGCGGCCCGGGTCCTGTCTGTGACCGGTCCGCTACTCGTCCGCACCGGCACGGACCGTTCGCCTCCCAACGAGCTGATCGCCGTGGCTATCTTCTTCTTAGGAGCCATGGCGACGAAGAACTGCTTGGCTAACTACCAGACCAGATTCTCACAATTGCGCCCCTACCTGCCGCGCCAAATATGTCGGTGTGGAACGACACCTTGGGATCACAAGAATCCCTACTACGGTTGCCGGGGCGCAGGGTTGCGAGGAGAGCAGGGCTAGTAGACAGCACAGGGATCGTTTACCCAGGTTTGGGCCGCGAGGATGCGTAAAACCCTAGTCCTGCTTTGGTGGGTGTATTTCTGAGAGTTCTTGAGCTCTCGAACTAGCCTTGGTCAGTGCGTGGTTCGAAAGAGCCGAATCCTTCTCCAGTATGCCATGGGCCTCCTTTTATAGTTGAAAGGGGCTGCCACAGTGACACACAGGAGGTGGAAAGGCGTACAGTGCTCTGAGCTTATCGCTCGTATTACAGGACAAGACGCATTTAATGCATAGCTTAGGTGTCCCCTTGCTTTATTGGGGATGGGGGCGAGGCCCGTCCCGTCCGTCGCTGCTCCTCCTCGCCTTGACACGCGCCCTGGCCAGTGAGGTGCATGGTGCCATGTAGGCAGCGAGGCAGCTGAGGTGGCGCAGCGGCGGAGCCTTCACGAAGATCTGCATGCCGCCACGCTGGCGCTTGATGAGTTGGCCTGGGAGCTGCATGTTGCCACGCAGGTGCCCGCCCAGCTGGTTGGGCTGGCAGCTGCATGTGAACGGTGGTGGAAGTTTGTCCGGCGCGGGTTTGGCAGTGGCCCCGCTGGCGTCCTTGGCGAGGGCCTTGCCGGGTGGCTCGGCAAGGGTCTTTCCATGGCGTGTTGTCGTCCCCGGCAAGGACCTTGCCGGGGGTCTGGTGGCCTTCCTCGGCAGGGATCTTGCCGAGAATCGTCGTCTTCTGATCCTCATCTGATCTTGAATATGTCTCCACAAAGATCAGCATGCCACCACAGAGGTGCCTTCCCGAGCCCTGGCCCCATGTTGATAACGGCGTTGGGGGCCGTGGGCTCAAGGGTGGCTCGCTCTGTTGGTGTGGGGCGAGTTGTCCCGACAAGGGTCTTGCCGGGGCCACTGAGGCCGCCTGACAAGGGTCTTGCCGGGGCCACTGAGGCCGCCCGACAAGGGTCTTGCCGGGGGAACCTGCTTCGTCCCTCTGCTCTTTGTGGTCTTGGCCTTGGTGTTGCTTTGATTGTCTTGGGCTTCGGTCTTACCTTGGCTCACCCCCTCTGTTCTGCTTGGTGTGGTCGTGGGCGCGGCTCCGACTGCCCGTGCACAGGTAAAGGGGTACAAAAGTGTGCCCCTATTGTTGTACACCAACAATATTCAATATTTTCAGTAGGTGCATTAGGTTGAGGGGTACCTAATTGTGGTTCCGATCGAGGTGAAGATACCCCGAACAAACCCCTCAAAGGATTGTTTTCCATAGCAACAAGTGAAAATAAATTTTAGCACACTATATAAATGTTTCCTTACCAAATTCCACTTACGAAAGGCGTTTCACTCCCCGGAAACGGCGCCAGAAAATTGCCTTGATGACCCACAGGTATAGGAGATCAATTGTAGCTCTTTTAGACAAGTAAGAGTGTCGACCCCAACAAGGAGCAGAAGGAAATGGCAAGTGGTTTTCAGCAAGGTAATATATGCAAGTGCTGAAATTGTAAGTAGCAGAGTAGTTTGATAGCAAGATAATTTGTAACGATTAAGTAACGATAGTAGTAAAAAAAGTGCAGCAAGATAGCCCAATCCTTTTGAGGCAAAGGACAGGCCAAAACGGTCTCTTATAATAAGCAAAGCGTTCTTGATGGTACACGGGAATTTCATCTAGTCACTTTCACCATGTTGGTTTAATTCGTGTTCGGTACTTTGATAATTTGATATGTGGGTGGACCGGTGCTTAGGTGTTGTTCTTACTTGAACAAACCTCCTACTTATGATTAACCCTCCCCGCATAAGCATCCGCAACTACGAGAAAAGTATTAAGAATAAATTCTAACCATAGCATTAAACTTTTGGATCCAATCGGTCCCTTATGGAATAGCGCATAAACTGGGATTTAAGCTTTTGTCACTCTCGCAACCCATCATCTAATTGCTACTCCAAAATGCATTCCCTTAGGCCCAAATATGGTGAAGTGTCATGTAGTCAACGTTCACATGACACCACTAAGAGAATCACAACATACATACTATCAAAATATCGAACACATATCAAGTTCACATGATTACTTGCAACATGATTTCTCCCGTGACCTCAAGAACAAAGGTAACTACTCACAAATGATAAACATGCTGATGATTATAGGGGTATTAAATAGCATATTGGATCTAAACGTATAATCTTCCACCAAATAAACCATATAGTAATCAACTACAAGATATAATCAACACTACTAGTCACCCACAAGCACCAATCTATAGTTCCGGTAACAAGATTGAACACAAGAGATGAACTAGGGTTTGAGATGAGATGGTGTTGTTGAAGATGTTGATCGAGATTGCCCTCCCAAAGATGGGAGAGTTGTTGGTGATGACGATGACGATGATTTGCCCCTCCAGGAGGGAAGTTCCCCCGGCGGAATCTCTCCGCTGGAGGGCAAAAGTGTTATTGCCCAAGTTCCGCCTCGAGATGGCGGCGCTCCGTCCCAAAAGTCTTCTCCTTATTTTTTTTTCTAGGTCAAAATGACCTATATACCAGAAGATGGGCACCGGAGGTGGGCCTGGGTGAGCACAACCCACCAGGGCGCGCCCAGGTGGGTTGTGCCCACCTGGTGGGCCTTCTCTGGTAGTTATTTTCTCCAGTAATTCTCAAATATTCCATAAAAAATCCTCGTGAAGTTTCAGCTCATTTGGAGTTGTGCATAATAGGTAGCCTGACGTAGCTTTTTCAGGTCCAGATTTCCAGCTGCCGAAATTCTCCCCCTTTGTGTACACCTTGCATATTATGAGAGAAAAGGCATTAGAATTACTCCAAAAAGCATTATTGTGGATAAAAACATTATAAATAACAGTAAGAAAACATGATGCAAAATGGACGTATCAGATATTCATATAATATTTCAGGAAAGTTGAATGTAGGTATGGCAAGGAAATTTGAATGTGGACCCCTCAAAAAGCAAGGACATGGAATTGGCAAAAGCTCCAAGACTCTACATTTTTGTTTAAGTGATACAAGATTACACCGAGTCCACAGAAAATCCAATACTATTAAAAGGGGGGTGAGGTTTTGATCATGAGTCATTTGCTCATGTGCTTGAAGATATTGCTCGAAAAGCCTCAGCCGCACTCTCACAATCCAATATGTCAAAAACCCTAAAGTTATTCTCGGTCTCACCAAAACACATACACCTAGACCCACCGAGATACATTAGACAGAGCCACTGCCTAAACCCTAGAAACCCGGTCTCACCGAGATGACATTCGGTCATAGTGCGCGTACCAACTCTCTGTAACCCATCGTTTTCATTTAAAAATTATCTAGTGAAATTGATCGAAATTACCAAGATGTGGAAATTGCTTAGGTTATCATTAATCGGTCCCATCGAGTGGATTCATCCGGTCTCACTGAAGCATCTGAAGTTCAAACCTTTTACACTAGTCGGTGCCACCGAGTTTTTCACCCGGTTCCACCGAGTTGTGCATAAAGGTGTGTAACAGCTAGATATTTGGTGATGGCTATATGTACCTACCCACACCACCTGCTCCCATAGAGAGCAACCAGGACGAAGACACCACTTCACATATCCATTTTCTAAGAGAGAACCACAAACACTTGTTTTGAGATCAAGGGGTTCCACTCCAACCATTTGATCCTGATTTTTAGCTCCCTCAAATTGCTTTGTACTCCAATCCTTCTCCCACCACCATGCCAAATTTGTGAGAGAGTGATTGAGTGTTGAGGAGACTATCTTTTGAAGAACAAGAGCAATGAGTTCATCATCAACAACAACATCTACTACCTTTTGGAGAGTGGTGTCTCCTAGATTGGTTAGGTGTCACTTGGGAGCCTCCAAATCTTGTGGAGTTGAACCAAGGAGTTTCTAAGGGCAAGGAGATCACCTACTTCGTGAAGATCTGCCCCGAGTGAGGCTAGTCCTACGTGGCCATAAGCCATGATGGCATAGACAAGGTTGCTTCTTCGTGGACGTTTCATGGGTGGAGCCCTCCATGGACTCTCGCATCTATTAACCTCCATGGTTGAAGTCTCCATCAACATGGATGTACGATAGCGCCACCTATCGGAACCACGCCAAAAATCTCTGTTTCTGCATTGTGTCTGGTATCTCAAATCCCCTCCTTTTCGTTCATATGCAAAGTCTTTACTTTCCACTGCATACTCTTTAGACTTGCATGTGTAGTGTGTTTCTTGACTTGTAATAATTGCTTAAACTTGCCTACAACTAAGATCGGGAAAAGGTTAAGTTTTTATTTGGTCAAGTAGCTAGTCTAATCACCCCACCCCCTCTAGACCTACTTGCGATCCTATAGGTATTTATAGGAAATTGCAACATTGAAATAATGTCAAAAGGGCGTCGGAGGGCCCACAAGCCCAGGAGGCGCGGCCACCCCTAGGTCGCACCATCTGGCATTGTGGGACCCTCGAGGCTCTTCTCGTTGACTTTTGAAGCTTCTAGTGCTCCATTTGGACCATAAAAATGTGTGTTAAATTGGCATTTAATTTTGACCTTTGTAGCTATTGATTTTCCGCGAAACCAAAAGCAAGCAAAAAAACAGGAATTGGCACTGGACACTAAATTAATAAGTTAGTCCAGCAAAATAATATAAAAGCACACCAAAACCATATATAAGTGATGTAAATATGGCATGAATACTTCATAAATTATAGATGCCTTGGAGACGTATCAGCATCCCCAAGCTTAATTCATGCTCGCCTCGAGTAGGTAAATGATAAGAAGAAATAATTTATGAAGTGTGAATGTTAGATAAGTGCATAACTTTGATCAATGATAATTTTAATCACTTTTTCTAGCATCATATATCATAAAGATCAACTCTCTCATAAAATTTCTCATAATAATACATTCACATGTTAAGGTGTAACAAATAAACTCTCTTGAAGCCCAACAAATTATGTTCTCGGTCATCAAACATTAGAATTCATTATATTTTCTAGAAGAGTCTATGTAAGATCTTTTGTTTAGCAAAATTCACAAACTCAACTATCATATAGTCTTCTAAAGCTTGTTGGCACTCAAGATCATAATTTCAGAACAAACTGTTTCAAACAGCCACAAAGGAAGATGGGGGTTTAGTGTTTCACCGCCCAACTTACTTATCTCAGGGATAATAGTTAGCAATAATAACTCATGATCATATATATTCAATCAGATATATATGCACGTGTCTTTCCCCAACAAAAACTGTTTGGCAAGTGCAGAGTATCGAGGTTGGAATAAGAAGTTGACTCAACATAAAAGTAAAAGATAGACCCTTTGTAGAGGGAAGCAGAGATTAACATGTGCCACAGCTCAAGCGTAGATAAATTTATTTTGTGTGAGGGGGTTGTCCTTTTCCTTTCAACGGTTTAAGTATTTGATTAAGAAGACAAGGCCCCGGCAAGAGGAGCTTGTCGGGAAGGCCACTCAAGGCATGCAGAAGACAAGGCCCCGGCAAGAGGAGCTTGCCGGGAAGGTTCGGAGCGCGACAAGCCTCCGGACGCGACAAGGATTCGGCACGGCAAAGGCGCTTGCCGCGGCAAGCAACCTCTCTCCATCTCCGCTCCAGCTCATCCAATGACGTGTCGCCATGGGACCATTCCATGCGGCGTGTCGAGAGGTCAGGCAGCCAGCGGAGAGCAGCGATAAGCGGCTACCGACAAGCTTGCCATCGTGGCGGCGGAGGCGCACTGACGATCTCTATTGCCTTTGTTTGGGCGACAGCGGGCATTTATTGCTTTTGTCCCTTGCCGTCGAGTTAGGTATTTTGCACTGCATGCACTGTTGAGTAGGTGTACCAACTCCTGTTTTACATTTGTACCCTACTTTGTGTTGCCACTGTCGGAGACCCTTGAGCATATAAAAGGAGGCCCATGCATAGCGTGAGGGGGTTCGAAGCTTCAGTTCATTCGACTCACGAGAGACCGAGATACGCTCACGCTTAGGTTTTGTAGCTTCGCGCCGCTCCCTAGCAAGAAGATAATACATCAAACAAGCAGCGTTAGGAGTTTTATCTCTCCGGAGAGCTCCGGCTGGGTAAACTGCTCGTGTGCCTCGCCTAGATCCGCTCTTCGTGCGATCTCCGCCCCCCTCCGAACCACAGAGGGGCCCGGTCCGCCGGCCCCATAGGTGTTCGTGGGTACGATCATCCTCCCCGACATCTTTGGCGCGCCAGGTAGGGGACGTCGAGGCCGTGTGAATCTGATCCGGCATTCACACGAGCAGCGTCCTCAACATCTTCCTCAACATGCCACCGAAGAAGAAGGCTTCGGCGGCAGCAGAGCCGTCCGCGTCGTACCCACCCTCACCGCAACAAACGGGTGGTGGGGCAGACGCCGGCGGAGGAACGGGCGCCGACGAAGGTGTCCGCGACGCGTTGCCAAGTCCAAGGACAAGGCCCGCAAACCTCGGCGTCCGCGCATCCCCGCACCCATCTCAGAGACGCGGGACCAACAGCGTCATGGCATCCACAATGCCATACGTTCGCTGGATCGAGACCCTCAAGACCAGCATGCGGCGCCAACATGCTTGCATCGAGTGAGATCTGATGCGCCCGGACGGGGTGTTGCTCCTTCTAAAGTAGTTAGAAGTCCGAGCATATCCCGCTCCTCGCACCGTTCGCCAATGCCACCCACTACTCCAGCAGAAGCTCTGGCGAGAGCTCAGCTGCTCCTCGACTACCCTCCAACGGCCGAGAAGGTCGACGAGTGGAGGGCCACTATCCAGAGCCTCGCCGGCTTTGCCAGCAGCGGCAGCTCGCGGCAACCAATGCCATCGTTGCCGCGACAAGACGACAAGGCACGAGCCGGTGGCGACGAGACTGTCAGAGGTGCAACCACCGTGCACTCTCCGCCACGAAGGCCAAGATCGCCGACTCACCAGATCTACCTCGACAGCGACTCCACCGCATCGTCGGATCCGCGAGCTCGCCGCGATCAGCGCCAAGTTCTTCACGAGCGACAACAAGAGGACGCTCGAACTCGCATCGAGCGCCGAAGAGAAGCGCGACGTCAGTCCGACAAGCGCGCTGGGCCTTCTGTTGACATGCGCGCGCCGGAGGAGCCAGGCGACTTGCCGTACGCGGTAGGTTGCCCTGCGTTCACTTGTGAGCTGCGGCAAGTCCAGTGGCCCAGCCAGAAAAACTTCAAACCAGACGTGCCGGAGAAGTATGATGGCAGGACGCATCCGTCGGAGTTCCTCAGCATCTACACCATCGCGGTGCAGGCTGCGAGGGGACGGGATGACAAGATCCTCGCCAACTACTTCACGCTCGTGCTCAAGCCCAAGGTCAGATCTTGGCTCATGCACTTGCCGGACAGCTCCATATCCTCTTGGGCAGATCTGTGCCATCAGTTTGTTGGCGCCTTCACAGGTGGCTACAAGCCTCATGGCCAAGAGAGTGACCTTCATCTGCTTGCCCAGAAGGAAGGAGAATCCTCGCCAAGTTCATTCAGAGATTCAGCCGTGCACTACTACAACATCCTGCACGTCCACCCTGCCGTGGTGATCAGCGCATTTCATCAGAATGTGCGGAACCGCAGGATGAGGGAGGAGATGGCGATGTGCAAATTCAAGGACGTCAGTGAGCTGTATGCCTTGGCCGACAAGTGTGCACGCGCTGAGGAAGGGAGGAGAATCCCAGGAGAGAATGCGGAAGCAGGATCTGACTGTGAGGACACCGCCCCGGCAAAGAAGGGCCGGCGGCGAGGCAACAGGAAGAAGAAAGGTAGAGAAGTGCTAGCTGTTGAGCAGTCCGGCAACGGAGGTGGCGACAAGAACGCCAAGGCTGGTGGCTCCGGCAAGGAGGTTGCGGCTGGACGCCAACCACCCGGTCGGTGGCGGCCGCCGACAAGCGGGGACAGCTCCGGCAAGCGATCTTGCAAGATCCACCGCACCAAGGGCCACGACCTCCGAGCTGCAAGAAGGTCGAGCAGCTTGTCGAATAGCAGAGAGCTGAGTACGAGCGGCGCGACAAGGAGAAGGCCCAGGAAGGTGCTGGGGGAGCAAGCAAGAAACGTCCCGGCCGAGGAGGACGCCGCGGCAAGGCCAAGCAGCGGCAAGGAGACAGACCTCCCCGCGGCCGCGACAAGGATGAAGATGATGACGACGACGAAGATATGGAAGACGACGACGCTGATGAGCAGGAGTTTCAGAAAGCCACAGAGGTACTCTGCGTTGACGGAGGTGCTTCCCTGCATACCTCACACCGCCAGCTCAAGCAATGGATGCGGGAGGTCAATGCAGCGGAACCATCCGTAGAGTCACGCAAGCCTCTGAAGTGGTCCAGCACGCCTATCATTTTTTATATTGAGGACCACCCTGATCGCGTAGAATCATGTCGGGTGCTTGCCGATGTTGGTCTCACCAACCATCCGCAACCTCAAGGTCACCAAAATGCTAGTTGACGGCGGGGCGGCTTGAATTTGATCTCCTCCGCGGTGCTCCGAGCTCCAAATCCACGATAGCGAGCTCGAAGAGACCGCACCTTCAAGGAATCAACCGGGAAGGAGCAAGCCGAAGGGAAGATTACGTTGCGGTAACATTTGGCAAATGAGCTGAACTTCAGGGATCGAGAGGGTCACATTCGATGTTGCCGATTTCCCATTGCCTTACAATGGGAAACTTGGCCGCCCAAAGACTTCGCCAAGTTCATGGCAGCCTCTCACTACGCCTACAACTTACTTAAGATGCCAGGCCCGATAAGCGTCATCTCTGTCCATGGCGACAAGAGGATGCCCTTATCTGTGCCGACAAGATCTACCGGGATGCAGCAGCCGCGACAGATTGCCAGACACTTGCCGCTGAAGCTCCCGGGGGGAAGAACACAAAGTCCAGGTTCGGCAAGGGCTCTGATGCTCACTCCGGCAAGCGCACCTCTTCGGAGTGCTGCGCTGCCGTCGAGGACGCACCATCGAGCTCCACCGGCAAGTGCAAGAAGATGGTGGCTCCGCCAAAGACCAAGAAGGTGCCCGCCAAGGAGAACGCAGCCGGTGGTACCTTTACCATCGATTGCCTCTCTCGACTTAAATAGGAAGGCGCGCTCGTTGCTTTCCTGCGGGCGAATGTCGACGTGTTTGCATGGCAACCGTCTGACATCCCCGGTGTTCCCAGGAAAGTGATTGAGCATCGCCTGGACGTTTGTCCTCATGCGCGGCCAGTCAAACAAAAAGTCAGGAAGCAAGTTGTGGAGCGCCAAGAATTCATAGCAGAAGAGATCAAGAAACTGGAAGCAGCAGGCCTTGTCAGAGGAGTGCTCCATCCTACGTGGTTGGCCAATCCTGTAGTCGTGCGCAAAGCAAATGGGAAATGGAGACTTTGTATTGACTTCGCAGATGTTAATAAAGCTTGTCCCAAAGATCCGTTTCCCTTGCCGCGCATTGACCCGATTGTTGACTCCACGGCTAGATGTGATTTGCTTTCGTTTCTTGATGCATACTCAGGATACCATCAGATCTTCATGGCTGAAGAAGATGAGGAGAAGACCGCATTCATCACACCATGTGGCACATACTGTTTCATACGGATGCCTTTCGGTTTGAAGAATGCTGGTTCAACATTTGCATGGGTAGTCCATGATGCTTTTGAGCCGCAGATGCACAGAGATGTAGAAGCCTACATGGATGACATAGTGGTCAAAAGCAGGGACAAAGCAACTCTGGTTCAAGATTTGGACGAGACCTTTGCAAATCTGCACAAGATCAACCTCAAGCTCAACCCCGAGAAGTGCGTGTTTGGAGTCCCTTCCGGCAAGCTTCTCGGGTTCTTCGTGTCTCAACGAGGGATTGAAGCTAATCCCGACAAGATCAAGGCCGTTGAGCAGATTGAAGCACCAAAGCGCGTCAAGGATGTACAAAGACTTGCCGGTTGCGTAGCTGCTCTCAGCAGGTTTATTTCTAGGTCTGCTGAGCGCGCCCTGCCATTTTTCAAGATTTTGAAAAAGGCAGGTCCAATGAAATGGACTCCCGGATCGGAGGCTGCGCTGCAGGACTTGAAGAGATACCTGTCCTCCACTCCAACACTTGTCGCACCTAAGCCACAAGAGAAGTTGCTGATATATATAGCGGCAACCAATCAAGTGGTTAGTGCTGCGTTAGTAGCGGAGAGGGAGGCAGATGACGAGCCAGCAACCACGGCAAGCACATCCAGCGACAAGTAGGGGGCTTCGCCGACAGGCTCTGGTCCCGACAAGGACGAATCCGCGCAGACACATGACCAGATACAGAAAAGGATGGTGCAGCGCCCAGTCTACTTTGTCAGTTCCCTCCTGCAGGGGGCTAGGTCGAGGTACTCTGGTGTGCAGAAATTGCTTTTCGGCCTCCTCATGGCCTCGAGAAAGCTGCACCATTACTTCCAAGCATATGAGATCACAGTTGTCACTCGCTTTCCGCTGAAGAGGATACTGTAGAATCCAGAAGCAACGGGCAGGATTGTTGAGTGGGCATTGGAACTGTCAATCTTTGGTCTCAAGTTTGAAAGCACATCAACTCTCCAAAGCGAGGCGTTGGCGAAATTCATAGCGAGAATGGACGCCAACGCCGGATGAAGAGATTCCGGAGACGAGCATTCCCGTCAAGGAAGCAAACAAAGAGTGGCTGATGTACTTTGATGGTGCCTTCTCGCTGCAAAGGCGCCCGGTCTTTGGCGTCTTGCTTATTGCACCCACCGGAGAGCACCTCAAGTACGTAGTCCGGATGCACTTTCCCAAGGAGCAAGCAACAAACAATACCGCAGTATGAAGGTTTGCTTGCGGTCTCGAGATCGCAGTGGACCTTGGGATCAAAAGCTTATTGTCGGTGACTCGCAACTTGTCGTCCGCCAAGTGAACAAAGATTACCAGAGTCCGTTGATGGAAGCCTACGTTGATGAAGTGAGGAAGCTAGAAGAGCACTTTGACGGCCTGCAAATGGAACATGTTCCAAGAGCTCAGAATGATATTGCCGACGGCCTGTCAAAGTGCGCTGCACTTAAGTTGCCTGTGGAACCAGGGATTTTCGTGCTCAAGCTGACTCAGCCAACCGTAACACCATCAACTGGACAAAGCAAGAAGAGGAAGTTGATCTCTGGTGACTACTTTCCGGTAGAGCTTCCCGAACCGTCGTTGTGAAGGTCCCCAAGATCAACACCAACAGTGCTGAGGGGCAGTCTGCTCCGACAAGCCTTAGGGTTTGTTTCGTTGAAGCAGACGCTTCCGACAAGTTTTACTCCGGCAAGCTTGTCGGGGAGCGTCAAGCTCCGGCAGAGCCGCAGGTCCTTGCCGTGGAAGCTGATGTTCCCGCAGCAGCAGATGTGCCTTTAGTCCTTGTTGTCGAGCCACAAGCTCCAAAGATGGGCACAGAGATTGTCCATTTCCTTCAGACAGGAGAACTTCCGAAGAGCAAGAAGAAGCGGAAAGAGTAGCCAGGCAGTCAAGTATGTAACTGTTTGTCGACAGCATACTGTACAGAAGAAGACTCAACGTTGTGAAATTGAAGTGTATTCCCAGGGAAGATGGACAGAAACTGTTGGCAGAGATACACGGAGGCATATGTGGTCACCACATTGGCGCCAGAGCACTTGCCGACAAAGCTTTCCGGCAAGGTTTCTTTTGGCCGACAGCCCTCCAGGATGCAACTGCACAAGTAACCAAGTGTGAAGCGTGCGGTTCCATTTCCAAACAGATACACCAGCCAGCTCAAGCTCTCCGGACGATCCCTTTATCACGGCCATTTTCGGTGCAGGGGCTCGACATCTCGGCCCCTTCCCCGAGCTGTCGGGGCTTTGAATACTTGTACGCCGCCATCGACAAGTTCACAAAGTGGCGGAAGTGGAAGAAGTGAGGAAGGTGACACGCACGGTCGGTCAAGTTCTTCAGGTTGATTGTTTGCCATTTCGGAATCCCTACCAGGATCATCACCGACAACGGCACACAATTTACGAGTCGCACCTTCATGCAGTACGTCCAAGATCTTGGCGCCAAGGTCTGCTTTGCTTCCGTGGCTCACCCGAGAAGTAACGGTCAAGCGAAGAGGGCAACGCTGAAGTGCTGCGCGGGCTCAAGACCAGAACTTTCGACGGGCTGCACAAGTGCGGAAGAAAGCTGGATCGAGGAGCTGCCGGTGGTTCTTTGGTCGATCAGACGACGCCAAATCGAGCCACCGCCGGACACCTTTGCTCTAGTCTATGGAGCAGAGGCAGTTCTCCCCACGGAACTTCGTATATGGATCGCCTCGAGTGCTCGCTATGATGAGCTTGAGCAAGAGCAGCTGCGACAAGATGACGCGCTGCTCCTTGAGGAGGATCGTCTTCAGTCATTGTCAGGCGAGCTGCTCGCTTCTGACAAGCTTTGCGTCGCTACCATAGCCGCAGAGTTAGTGCCAGAAGTCTCGAGGAAGGCGACCTTGTTCTTCAAGCGTTCAGTCCGCCAAGAATTCAAACAAGTTGACGCCTTGAAGTGGGAAGGCCCTTATCGGGTGAAAGCGAGTCACTAGGCCTCGGCGCTGTCCGCCTTTGAGACCGAAGATGGCATCCGGTGAGCAACTCCTGGAACATTGAGCATCTTCGTAAGTTTTACCCATAGAGCGCGGTTGCCGGAACCCGTTCAAGCAACCACCTTGTACAAGTCTTGCCGCTGTTGCATGTAATCCTTTGTACAAAGCCGGGCGCAGACCCCGTGCATCAGTAAAGCTCATGTGTTATGCACAACTTGTCAAATTCATGCTTTCATCATTTTATTGCATGTTTTGGCTAACACTTTGTGCAGAAACCACACCCGATAAGCAAAATCGAGCCGCTAGGCTCCATAACTTTATTTCCTCTTCTTTCTCTTCTCTCAAAGAAAGGAAGGCTCCCTCGCGCACAAGTTAACCAGGGGGAAGGAGAGGATGATAATACTATGGACCAGGCATAGCTCGAGGAAGTTTCGCCTCATCGGGAAGCAAGAGACAGAAAAGCTAAGTTGCCAAAGTTTGAGCAATCAATTTTTAAATTTTTTAGTTATCTTCCTCGAACGATAGTACTTTGTATGGAAAACACGTACGCGAGAGGAACCAACTTCAGGCTAGTCGCACCCTTACTTTGTTTCAAGTCCGCTCAACAACTTAAGTGAGCTGCGACTAGTCGCGACAAGGTTGCTTGTCGAGGCAACTGCTTGAACTCTTGACGTTCCGCACTCAGCCTTCATGCAAAAGTGCCCACGCCGACAAGTCCCCCAAACACATAAGGCAGAAACGTACAACGGAAGGAATCAAGTAGAGGAAATAACGTTGCATTGATCGCCTAAGATAGAGTATATTACAAAATAACTTGTCACTGATCTAACAAAGTGTTCTAAACATGATCGGCAGCGACAAGGGAGAGATAAAATTGGCGGCCTAGTCTCTGCGGTGCGCCATCGATCCGCTTGATCTTGTTCACCTTGTCCACAATGGGTGCGACAAGGGCTTTGAGCTCCTCCACGTTGGCATCGGGCGGCAAGGATCCGAGGACGCCGTTAAGGTTGAGGCCCGGATTGCGGAAGGCCACCTTTATCAACACCTTCTCGAGGGCTCTGCACGGATCTGGCGCGATTTCTCGGCCAGCTGCTTTGGGACCTCTTCTCGAGTCATTTGGAGACCCGTCCTGCGCCTTTGAAGAATAAGCTGAGTTTGGCGCTGGGTTGGAGATGCTCGTCGGAGGTATGCAAGGTCCGCCATCCCAGCTCCATCACTCGTTGTGGATGTCGGCCCGGTGTCCACAAGACCTTCACCCAAAGGCTCCACGCTCTCCCTCAAGGTACTCTGGATGGAGGCAGCATTCGCTAGCAGCTCCTCCTTGGCCTTGATCGCCTCCAACAGACCCACCTCCCGCTCTCTGGCGCCGTCCAACGTCTGCGTCAGGGTGGTCAGCTTCAGCTCAAGATCCGCCTTGGAATCCTTGGCGGCGTCGAGCTCCTTGCCCCTATCAGCGAGACGACTCTGCAGCTCGCCAAGAGTGTAGGCGTCCTTCTCACGCTCATGCTTGGGCGCGGCAAGCTCTTCGCCGCCCTTCTTGAGGCTGGCCTCCACTGTGCCACCTTCGCCTTCACTCTTCCTTGGCGGCCTCGGCGGCTGCGGCAGCATCCTTCGCTTCCTTAAGCGCCCGCCAGTGCCTCCTCGCAGCGGCAAGGTCTTCTTCGTGGCTGTCCAGGTTGACCTTCCAGCTGCGCCCATTTCCTACTTCTGGCGGAGAGCTTCTCGGCAGCCGGCCGCTGCTCCTCCTCGATTCTGGCCTTCTCAAGGATAAAGGCCGTGCGCTCTTCTGCAAGTTGCCCCCGCGCTTCTGCTACATCGCGGAGAGCTTCTTGGTTGGTGCTCCGGAGCTCTTCTGCGCGCTTCTCCATGTCCGCTCCTGCCCTCGCGATAAGTGCTTCCCGGGACTCCAACTTGGCTTGCCGGGCGCGGTAGAGCGACAACAGCTTCTTCAGCAGCTGCTCCTCCTCGAGACTTCGCCGCTTCTTGCTGCTTAAGGCGTCCACCAGCCAGCCGAGAGGCGAGTAGCTCGCCGTCAAGGTCTCTACCTCGACCGGCGCCACAGAGCTTCGGTTCCCAGGGAGCTTGATGAAGACGCCCTCGCCGGCCTTCGTGGGGCGCCCGAGCTCTGACTCCTCGAACTGGCCTTGCAGCGCGGGAAGTCGGCTGTCGGTGTAGCGCTTGGCGCTCCTGCGACCTCAGGCCGTCGGTCGCGATCGCTTGACCCTCGCCGGCTTCTGCGTCGGCAGCCTCTGTGGTCTTCTCGCCAACAGGCTCGTCGGCGACGGCCTCTTCTTCCACAGCGACAACCTCTTCTTCCTCAACGGCGGCCTCGTCGGTGTTGCCGCGCGCTTCCTCCTCGTCGGCGGCCTCGAACTCCATCGGCTCTGCGTCAGACGAAGAAAGAGCAGTCAAGCAAATGTCGAAAAAGAGAAACAAAAGAAAGCAATCCCAAGGGAGATTTTCGTGTAAAGAAATTACCTGCAACGGGAGCCGCAGCCATGGCCTCGACCACTTTGGAGGTCATCAAGGCCGTCCCTTGCCGGGGTAGTCTCCCTTGCCGGAGTGGCCTCCCTTGTCGGAGGGCGCTCCCTTGCCGGAGATTCCTCCCTTGGCGGCGTAGTGGCAGCAGACAGGATTTCGGGGGCGGCTTCCGAGCCCTCCTGATGAGGCTGCTCTGCTCCTACAGATATCAATGAAGAAGAAGCACCCCTGCACACCTAATAGTAAGGAGAAAACTGCACACTTACTCTGGGGGCTGTGCTGGGGGCTGCTCTGAGGGAGGGTCGCCGGGTCCGGCAAGGGGGTCTCGGGCGCGTCCCCTGTTGCCACGGGAGAATCGTCCTCAACGACGACCGTCGGGATCTTGGCCCTCTTCGACGCTCTCTGGGCCAGCGTCCTGAAAAGGAAAGAGTCCAGAACAGAGCAAATCAGGTTCAAGATGAAGCAATAAAATTGAAGAAATACAAGCACAATCTCAAGAGCTTACTCTTCGCCTTCCTCCTCGGAGCTGAGCGCGGAGAAGTCAAACTCCGGCTCGCCTCCGGTGCGACGGCGGGAGTGGGCTCTCTTGGCCGCTTAAGCGGGCGTCAGCGGTGGCCTGAGAAGATCCCGCCCCAGTTGTCGCAGCAGTGTCGGGGGCTCCGCGGCAACCTCACGTGTCGCGGTAGAGCGCGTCGCCTGCAGCGCTGCTTTCTGGGCGATCGCCACCCGACTCGTCTCGGCCTTGCGGACGCCTCTTCAGCGGAGCCGGGGCTCAGGCGGCAAGTCGCTAGGTGGTGGAGAAGAAGCGCCCTCGGCGGGTCCACTCGACCGGCCTCGGGCTCGACAAGCTCGTCCTCGCCGGTGATCTCCCCTCGCTCGGCAAGGGTTGCCGCCTTCGCAGCGTCCGCCTCCTCCACGGTATACCCGAAGGCTCCAGCGGCAGCGGCTGCTGCCGCCTCCTCCACTGGTGGCAATCCGCGCCATCTCCTCGTCGGTGGTGTCGCGGGTGAGCCTTTACGCTTTCGTCGGGCGGATCGGCACTTCTTCCAAGTCGTCGAAGAACTGCTGCACGACCTCGTCGAGGCTCCTGCCAGTTGGAACGATCCCATGGAGTCGCTGACAAGCATCATAAGCGCCGGATGCTTGGTCGGCGTCGAGTTGTTGCACAATGGGGCTGACCCCTTGGCAACCTAAACCACTCAGGGTGGTCGGGGTCATTCTTGAACAGCTCGAGCAGCATCGCATCCAACTCCAAGACGGTGAAGTTCCAGTTCAGGCCCGGGCGCAACCTCATAATGTCTGCCGCATTTTGGAACTCCCAAGCAGGCCTCCTCCTCTCCTGCAAGGGAGCGATGCGGCGGCGAAGGAAGTCTGCGCCAACTGCGCCTCACTTGCTAGTCCGGCAAGCCCGAGGCGCAAAAATCCGGGTCACGGCTATCTTCAACTTCACATCCTCGGCGCCAAGTTACTCCAATCTCTGCCACGCACTATTGGGGTTTGGCGCTTGCAGTGAAGTGTCATGAGCTCTCCTCTATGACCCAACACCAATTGGCTCTCCACTCCTCCCACTTGTTGCGGAACTCTCCTTCCAGATATGCTTCTTTCTTGCCGATCCTGGAGACCCAAGCTATCCCTCCGGCAAGCGGCTCTCCTCTCTCGATGCTGGGCACGAAGAAGTGGCGTAAGAGTGCCACATTTGGGTGGACTCCGACAAAGTTTTCGCAAAGATGCGCGAAAACTGCCATGGTCAAGACGGCGTTGGGGGTGAAATCAAGGAGGCGGAGGCCAAATGTGTTCATGATGTCGCAGAAGAACTCGGAAAAGGGCGGGCAAAGCCCGCAATAGAAGAAAAGGGCGAAAAGGGGTACCCAGTTGGGGCCAAATCGGAAGCGGATGCGGGGAGTACCTTTGTGCGCGGATGCGCACGCGTCTCCGTCGACAAAAAGAGGTAGAAGACATCCCGCAGCTCCCTTGCGCCGAGCTGGGGGGGAAGATGGCCCGCCTCATGCGCCATAGCGCCGCGAGCGCTGCGCTTGACCCGACTTGACGCCCTTCTCCTTGTCGGCTTTGAAGCCATGGCGAGGCGGCGGAGGAGGCCGACGGCGGTGAGCGCGCCATGGCGAAAAGGCGGGCGCTGCTCTCTTCGCACCGGAGAAGAAGAGGGGAGCGGCGGTGGTTTTCTTGACAAGACAGCAATGGCAGAGTGGACGGCCTGCCCCTGTTTTCTCCGCTTATTAAGAGGGGGAGGGGGCGGACGATCCGCTTTTCCTAATAAAGAAACCCCCACGACCACGCCCACGATCTCTCGCACGACACCACGTCCGGTGCGTGCCGTTAGTGGGGATCGTGGTGGGTCTGGGACGAGTTGCGACGTGGTCGAGGCCGCGTGTGCCCGTGCACTATTTTGGGCCTGGCCCGACAGCGCTCGGCACCGTATACGGCCCAGGCCCGGGGGCTCCTGTCGAGGTACTAGAGTAGGGGTACCCTAGTATCCCGAACTCGTGCACGGACATTTGTAGCACCCCGCGGCAGGGTTTGCCTCGTCACCGCCAAGATCCTCCGTGGTTCCTTTGGAGCCATTCAAGAACAAAGTATTTGATTAAGAAGACAAGGCCCGGCAAGAGGAGCTTGTCGGGAAGGCCACTCAAGGCATGCAGAAGACAAGGCCCGGCAAGAGGAGCTTGCGGGAAGGCTCGGAGCGCCGACAAGCCTCCGGACGCGACAAGGATTCGGTAGCGGCAAAGGCGCTTACGCGGCAAGCAACCTCTCTCCATCTCCGCTCCAGCTCATCCAGCGATGTGTCGCCATGGGACCGTTCCATGCGCGGCGTGTCGAGGCTGTGCAGCCGGCCGGAGAGCAGCGATAAGCGGCCGACAAGCTTGCCATCGTGGTGAGCGGAGGCACACTGACGGTCTCTGTTGCCTTTGCTTGGGCGACAACTGGCGGGCATTTTTATTGCTTTTGTCCCTTGCCGTCGAGTTAGGTATTTTACTGCAGACACTGTTCTCGAGTAGGTGTACCAACTCCTGTTTTACATTTGTACCCTCGCCTGTGTTGCCACTGTCGGAGACCCTTAAGCATATAAAAGGAGGCCCATGCATAGCGTGAGAGGGGTTGGAGTTTGGTTCATTCGACTCACCAGACTAGATACGCTCACGCTTAGGTTTTGTAGCTCGTGACGCTCCCTAGCAAGAAGACAATACATCAAACAAGCAGCAGTAGGAGTTTTATCTCTCAGGAGAGCTCGGCCGGGTAAACTGCTCGTGTGCCTCGCCTCGATCCGCTCTTCATGCGATCTCCGCCCCCCTCCGAACCACAAAGGGGCCTGGTCCACCGGCCCCATAGGTGTCCGTGGGTACGATCAGCCTCCCCGACACCTGGGGATGAAGAAGGCACCGGGAGAAGTGCGAGAAACTCGCGGAACGAATCGCCGGAAAACGTTCTCTCTCGGAGGGGCTGTTTATGTGCAAGGGCAAAAAGGTCATTTTCACAGTGTCAAACCACAGTGAAAATGAAACCAACAGAACGGGCTTGACGAAACGAAGAAGTGAGCGTTGGTTTCACCTTATTTGGAGCTACGGATAAAAAGTTATGAAGACTTGAAGTTCAGGGACTTTTCTGCAAACATTTCATCACAAATAAGTCCCTGAGTGGATAAGATGAGCGCCAAATGTAAACACGCTTTCGGTCAACGTAAACGTATTCCGCAGAATACGTGTCCACTCATCCACGTCAGCGTGGACTGGTCAACGCGGGGCCGGCGGCTTAGAGTCTTACATGTGGGGCCTACCTTATCCACTCCCTCTCTCTCCTTTCTTCTCTTCTTCCTCTCTCCTTCTCCCGACGGTGAGCTGCGGCAGAGGCAGGGCTGAGGCCTTCCGGCGTGAGGCAAATCAACTCCGGCCACCTCGACGCAGTGCCCGACCTACGAAATGATCGAGGAGGCGGAGGCGCGCCCATCCCTCAAGACTAAACGGGCCTCGAAGAGGGCGGGAGCGAGAGCACCAGGAACAATGGCGGACGGCGGCTTGGTCGATCTTGGGGACGACAGCCCCAGCTACTCCGGCAACTAGTTGAGGGGAGGGGGAGGCTTGGTGGGTTGACAGGAGGTCTCTGGGGGTGGAATGGAGGAGGGAGGGAGCTCAGCTTGCCGGAATCGAAGAGGCGAGGCGGGCGGCCATGGCGGCAAGGAGGGCAAGAAAGCTCCTGGAGCTCGGCGAGAGGCTTGGAGGGGCTAGAGAAGGGTGGCTAGGCTGCTGGTGAGCTCGAAGGCTCGGGGAGGGCTTATATAGCCAGCTGGGAGGAGTTGTCGCCTTGTCACCTCCATGGACGCGTGTCCGGCGCCAGGTCTGGCGTGCTTTCACAAGCATGGACTCGAGGGCAAACGACGTGGGAGGAGCAAGTGGGGGCTCTCACGGGGCATAGGAGGCCAAAGGCGCAGAGAGGAAGACGGCAGCACGGGAAGATCCAAAACTCCATTGTACGTCCGTGGTAGGCGGCGGTTTCGTCGGTGAGGATCTTTGCACGGAGGGGGAAAGGGTCCATCGGGCGGCTGACGAGAGATACCCTCTTGGACATCATCACGGCCTTGAAGCCGGACGAGAGGGGAGTGGGTCCGGCACAAGCGGTCTCTGGACACGCCACGCGTAGCGCCAAGACAGCATGCCAACAGTAGTAGTCACCACGTGAACATGGGCATTAAATGCTCTCTGACACCCAAAATGTTGTCTAGCCGATAGTCCTTCCAAGATAGGTTTGAACTGTGGTGGTAACTTGGTTAAGCAGTCTTTGGGTAAGTAGTTAGTGAGCTCACGAAGTTTCTTGCAGTAAACTTTACCGACTCAATGTGGTCAACGAGGGATATGCTATGGGCCAAATAAGTTGTATGCAGGGGTGTTTAGGCTAGGAAGGACTATGATCCTGGAGGTTTTGAGGGTAAAAGGATCAAGATTTACTGCAGTTGCTTCACAACTGCATACTCGGTCCAGAAATGAAGATCAGCAAGATGCACTCACATGGAGTTATGGAATGGGATGAAACTTGGAAAATCCTCATGATATGAACATATAAAGATGATGTAAAAAGCTCATGCTAAATGGACAAGCCAAAATAGCACTTGCTTCACAAACATCATTTCTGTCCAGAAACTTGAAATAATATTGGTGGTCAAATGGATCAATTAAATGATGCCAAAATGGGTGGAGATATGTTTTATGGGTAGAATAATGATCTGGTAATTTATCAGGATTTTTGAAGCAATATAAAATACACTTGCTTCACAACCTGAAAATATTGCCAGAAACAAAGATTTGATCATGTGCTCACATAGATGATTGGATGGGGCTGCAAATGGGTGGAAGGGGTTAATATGAGCACATTAAGGAGTGTACAGAAGTTCAACTTATTTGGGTACTCCTAGCTAGTACTTCCTTCACAAAGCTTTCTGTTTGACAGAAACTTTGAAACTTCACTGAGGAAGATTTACTAGGCAAATAAATTTGAACTTGTGCATGGGGCAATTATCTGGACATATAAACATGCCCAAAAAGGTTTGGAGTCAATAGGAGAAATATAAATGACACTTCCTTCACAAAGTGCCATTCAGGGCAGAATAGGAAAAGGAATATTGGGGAATTATTTTTGAACATGGCAATGAAACGTTTTGCCATATTTGATCAATATATGACCCAAAAAATTTATGAGAATTATTTGGGAATTTTAGGAGTGAAGGAAGTATAGGTTGCTTCACAACCTAGGGCAATTTGAGTTATTCCTTTAATAGAAAAGGAATATTCCCAATAAAAAGAATATTGGTATTTGGGCTAGGATGGAAATGACAGGGTCTAGGGAAGGATTTGGATATGACAAGCCACTCTGGAAGCAAAGAAGAGGTCATCTTCTTGGTTTCTGACCACAAAGCCACGGAAAAAGAAAACTTCGAGCAAAAACCTCGGAAAAACAAAAGAAAAAGAAAGGGCCAAAAACCAGGCTGTCACAAACCTTACCCCCTTAAAGAAATCTCGTCCTCGAGATTTGGTTGCTCAGGGAAGAAGTATGAATATTCTAACTTGAGGAAACCATTTCCAACTCGGGTATCCTTTTTCCTTAATATTCGTTCCCATTAAATTTTTATCTGACTGGCCCTGGGTGGTTTGCTTTACTGTATCCTCATTCTGACAGACCTTACCTAGCTTGCTCATGCTTATATAGGCTCCAATTTCTTTTTAGATCTGCTGACTAGCTGAGTGTGATTTAATTATCACGACTGAAATATATGTCCGTCTCACAAATCCAAAAGTGATTTTCGATGGGTGTGCCATCCAGCACTGACAACCTTTCATCTAATGATGATCAGAATTTTCTGATGAAAACTCAAGGTCTGACTCATTGCATTGGGTTTTTCCACTAAATGCATGTCCTTTGGGTTCCAAATAGTGAGTTAAAACATAACCGTTTCCTGACAGATTCTGACTCATCGCAGAAGTTTCTGAATCATCTTAACTGGTTCCACTGTCGTGAGTATCGGATCCGTACCAAATATTTGATTGTCTCCTGTCGCGGCCAGCATAAAGGGTTTGGCCTGTATGATAATATCTGCAGACTTGACAGAAAAATTTTGTCCGCGACAGGCTATCCATGATGATTCATATAAGTGAGGACTCAGGCTTCTAGACTGTTATTCCTCATTTTTCTGACAGGTAACCCATTAAATGGTAGGTTCAACACCTCTCAAGTTCTGATCGTTGGGAAATGATCATCCAAAAGCCTTGCAAGAAATCGGCAAATAAATCAGTAGCCACCAGAACGGTCTTTACAACTCAGATCTGGGACATTACTGAAATAACTCAACCACGACTCAGAGCATGAGACCGGGTCGATAAGAAGAAGGTGGCAGCTCCCTAAAATAGCCAAAAAGCAGCTATAGGGCTACTGTCACAAAAAGAAACTCAACAGTTGTACGAGACGGCCGAAAAGTAGCTCAGACTCGTGACAGTCGTTGAGGAGAGAAATAAGAATAGGCATCCATCCCGGATAGCTAGAAACATCTCAAATCACAGGTGTGGTGCCGTCATTGGAGAAAAGGGGACAAGGGCTCATTAGGATCATTTTCCAGGTTCATGGGTACTTGTATGGAGCTCATTGATGTCATCAATCCTCATAATCCTTTGTCACACTGTGGTGTATACTGGCTTTATTCTCGTAACCATCCTCACGTGGTTACCAGATCCTCATCCGAGTGACTTGTAAGATCTTGATGGTATGCTCATTGCATATATATGAGAATACAATTCCCGAGACAGACGTGTATTTTGACTGATTCTTGATTCTGACCAAAATGTTGCGGATCTGATTCTTGGAATTCACTGCCATATGCTGTCAATTCACAGCGTACTACCTTGTACCAATGTCTTACTGAGGAAGATTAGCTGGCTTGTGCTCGAAACTTTCATTGGACAGCTTCTTTGAAGAAGACTAGGTATCGTGCTTGAAGCTTACCCCTTAAAGACTTTCTTTGAGGGAAAGACTCGATTACCTTATGCCGGAAGCTTTTGCGGTTGCTTACTGAAGAAGGAAGAGTACCTTGCGCGAGAAGTCATCCATGTATCGTACTGAGGAAGATAGATGAATCTTGCTTTGGAAGCTTCTCTGGTATCTTGCGAGGGAAAAGTGGGTTACTTACACTAGAAACTTCTTATTGTGATATGCGGACCAATTTCCACATATACGTACCATCTTAATATTTCTGATGTTGATTTCTTGTGTGAAACAGGGTTTTACTGGACTATCCTCCTTTCTGAGTATATGCCATATTTTTTCTTGCTTCCAGGTACATCGAGTTCCAAAATCATCCTCAACGAAAAATTTAGCTTGTATCTGAGCCATACCTTTGATAATATTCTGTCCACCTTGCACACAATTTATCTTCTTGTTGATTTAATCATTTTTTCGTGATGAGTGCACGCTAATGCAAACTTGATACTGACGGTCCATCCAGGATTTCTTATGCATCCATACGAGATATTCCAATTTTCATTGCAGTCTGCTAATAATTCAGCTTCGTTTAGCTGAATTTCCAAATATATGAATTTATTGCTCACTCTTCGGGTCCGGTGTCGGCTGACGAGCAACTTTAATAGGGGAAAACTTTGTAACACCGAAGGCCCAAAGTGTAACATCCCAAATTTTCAATTTGGAATGTTATACATAGGTCATTCATGCATATCATATTTTATTGCATCTTCGTTCCGCAATCCTCGAAATCCTAAGCAACTCAAGGACCCTCGGAGAGAGTTGGGGATTTTCCGGGTTTCATATTTGATTTTATCGAATATTGAAACGAGGATTTTTTTATTTTAATTATTTTTCTCTCTGAAAATATTTCAAATTAAAATAAATGAGAGGAGATAATATGACTTCTCCAAAACAATTGAAATATTGGAGGAAAAATGTTAAAATCATTTATTGGATTTTATTTGATTTTATTTGGATTTTATTTGCATTACAAAATTGCACGTTTTCAAAATTGCATTTTAGGGCCAAGAAAATGTTCATCTCGTTCTTAATATTTCATTTAGATGGTGAAATTTTGTTTTGGCATTTTTAGGTTTTTATTTTATTTTCTAGGAGTTTATTTCTGTCGGCGAAATTATTTTAAAATAAATCTCCCACTTGGATTGGGCGAAGCCCAGCCAAAGCCAGGCAGTCCACCTCACAGCACCGCCTCCTCACAAGGCCCGTGCTTGGCACGGACACCGAGGAGAGTCCGGCTCGGACTCCTCCCCGGGCGCCCCCTCGCCCAAGCTAGCTGCCGCCCCCCTTTAAATCTCCGCCGCCCGAGCACCACCACCCGCCAGCCCCGCCTCCCGAGCCATGAATGAGCATCATCGCGCCACACACATGCCCCCAGATCAGCCCTTGCTTGACTTTGCTTGCTCATCATGTCATCATGTTTAAATTCCGAAGAAACTTGAAATGGGGATGTTGAAACCCTAGCACCAAATAAATTCAACTAGGGTCAAAATAAAATCTTTTTCATTGAACCCAAAATGCCCTTCATAAATATTCACCATCTTTGGTCCTGGCTAAACCCTCTGCCAAAAATGGTTTCATATTTTTGGAGGCCATTCTGGATTTTTGCACCAAGCCATAAGTATTTGCATTTGGGCAATTTAAATCCTATAAATATTTTAAAATGCCCAAATAATCTTGAAGGTATTTTTAGGCTGTTGAGAATATTTTCAAATGTGCCTCTGAATATTTTCAGGTTTTTCCTAAATGGGATAGTATTTCTACTATTTCAAAACACATAATGTAAACAAATAAATGTAAAATGTAAAGCGAGAGAGAAGTTACCTCGCACCCACCAAAGCCCACCTGGCGGCCCAAGCGGCCAGCCCAGCCCACTGGCCTGGCACTGTAGCCCAGCCCACCAGGGGCGCCTCCCTGTCGTCTTCCACCTCCTGCCAAGAGGCGGGGAGGGCGTGTGGTCAGCCAGGCGCGCACACGCCCTGCCACCTCCCCCGCCCGCCACGCCCGACGCGTCTGGACGATGCCACGCACCCCCCGGCCTCTCTCTCCCTCACCCGTGGTCTCTCCCCTCTCCTGGACCTCTTCCTCTCACCCACCCGAACGGGTCCGTCGCCGCCGACAAGCACCACCGCGGCCACCGGCCTCCACACGTATCTCCGACGCGCCAAGAAGCTCCGCCATCGTCCCCCTCATCTTCACGACCGAGCCACGCGAGCCCGGACGCCCTGCATCGCCGGCAACATCACCATCTTCCTCCTCCGCCACCCTGGATCGCCAACGTTGATTGGTCGCCGTCCGGCCTCCCCCGAGCTCGCTGACGTCTCCAAACTACGCGGGGTGAGCCCCTCTTCGTTTCGCCCCTATCCCCGTCGCCCCGCACGTCCTCTAGCGCTAGCGCCGCCGTGCCCGAAGCTCGCCGCCGCCCTGCCAGGTCGTTGTCGTGGCCACAGCCGCCTCCGCCCGCTTTTGAGCTTGCAGCCGTGCTAGTTGAGCTCGCAGGAGTCCGTAGCACTGCCCAGTGGTGCAAATGGTGCACCGTAGACTCGTCCCGCACAACGTCGTGGCTCTGCCGCCGCTGAACCTCGTTGCCGACGAGATTCCGGCTGCTCTGTGACCTCCTGTCTGGTACATCAGATGCGCGAGAGCAAGAGCTCAAGCTCGGTGCCTCCCGAGCGACAAACCGCAGCCCCTAGCATGTTTCCGGCGATCCTCCGCTGCGGTTTGAGGTCGCCGCCGGCCAAACTCCGGCGTGCTGATGTGGCGCCGTCATTAGGGGCTAATCACCCTGCTAACTAAACCATGTTACGCTGACAGTGGGCCCTGTGCCCTAATTAACCCCGGATTTATTCTCTGTTTAGTTTAGGTTAATACAGCCGGCCCCACGTGTCAGTTTGACCCTGCCACGTCAACGTTGACCTGGACCCACTGGTCAGCCTCTGTTCCTGCCCTGTTACACTGACGTATGGGTCCCAGAGGTCAGGTTTGACCTGGACGACCCAGTTGACCTGCTGACGTCACACCTATGTCATGCTGACGCAGTAACTTATTTTCTGGATTTATTCTTATATAGGAAATTCCAGAAAATGTTGCAAACTTCTAAAAATCATAGTAATTCAACCGTAACTCCAAATGAAATAAATTATATATGAAAAATTATCAGAAAAATTCAAGGAATCTGTTTATGGCATTTGCATGCATGTTTGAACAACCTGGGGTTGCTTTAGAGGGCAATTTACATAATTGACATTTAAATAAGCACATATGGAGTTTGAATTTGAATCTTGGATTCAAACCAACTTCATTTAATCTGCTGCTAGTTGCATTAGCTCAAATCACAGCATTTTGACATGTCATGATCATGCATCATATTGTGCATTGCATTGATTGTGTTCTTCCTTGTTTGCCGGTATTTGTCCCCTCTCAAGAGACGCACGCATTTAATGATGAGTTCGATGACACCGATGAAGAGCTATAATATCTTCGTGGAGTGCCGTGCAAGCAAAACCCCTTGTTCATTCCGATATAATCCCACTCTCTCGCTCCTGCTCTATTTTACTGCATTAGGACAACAACGAATCATGTGTTACTTGTCATGTAGCTGAACCCCTTTATCCTCTGCATGACCTGTCATTCCACAGTAATTAGATGAAGCCCACTAGCATGAGTAGGAGTTGTTTGAGCCATGTTGTGCCTACTCATTCATGCTTGTTTGCCATGCCTGCTACTACTTAGAGTTGAGTCAGGTCTGATTCATCGGGAATGAATTGGAATGGTGTGTGAACATGTCCTCATCGTGTGTGAGCTAAGTGTGTGAACATGATTTGGTAAAGGTAGCGGTGAGAGGCCATGTAGGAGTACATGGTGGGTTGTCTCATTGAAACCGTCCTCGTGAACTGAGTTACGTGTTTGTGATCCATGAACAGCTACTAACACGCATTGGAATGCTTAAGTGCCCCTCTCGACTTATTAATCACCTCGATCTCTGTCCAGGAGTTGCAACTAGTTTCTGGTGTTTGTAGGTAGTGCTATTTTTCTACCGCGTGGCACCCGGCAGGGTGGGCTCGGGACAGACTAGGCACAGGTGGCACGGTGTACCAAGTGGCACACAGATGGTGGGCTTGGGAACCCTGCTCACATCGTTTGGGGCCGTGAGCGACACCCCGGCCGGATCTCCTTGCGGATGGAACCCGAATAGGCGATAAACCTGGACTAGAGTCTTGTGTGGTTAGTCACGTCGTGGCCGACACCCTCGCCAGGCTTCCGCTTGAAGGTTGCCGAGGTACATGACGTGTACATGGTGATAAGTGGTGAGAGCGTGTGTGAAGAAGTACACCCCTGCAGGGTTATCATGATCTATTCGAATAGCCGTGTCCTCGGTTATGGACTTCTTGGATGCTTACGTGGTACATAGACAACTTGAAGTGGATACTATAAAATGCTCAAGATAAGTGTGAGTGCTATGGATGGCCTTCTCGTATGGAGACGGGGATGAGTCCATAGTAGTGTATTGTGTGGTGACTAGTGGACTCGTGTGCGCCATATCACCTCAAAGAAGTTCTTGTAGTCGTAGAACAGGATAGCCACTGAGTCAAAGCTGGCTTGCTGCAACTAAACCCCACACTACCTCCTTGATTCAAATGCATGTATGATAGGATCTGATGTAAGTCTTGCTGAGTACCTTTGTACTCACGTTGCTTTATTTATGTTTTTGCAGCGGAGACTACAGTCTTACTAGTGGTTCCGCTTGGACTTCGACGAGTAGCTTGTTACCTCAGCTACGATCTTGTACCCTTGGGAGGGTCTTGTAGATAGCCAGGCTTCTCAGCCTTTTTCTTTTGTAGTTGTCTGTACTCAGACATGTAATGCTTCCGCTTGTTGCTTGTATGCTCTGAATGATGGGTCATGTGACCCCTGTTTGTATTTAATGATATGTGGCTCTTCTGAGCCTTTATCTATATGAGTTTGCGTTATGTTGTGATGCCATGTTGTACAACACATACTTGCATGTTATGCGTACGTGTAACGTGTATTGCTATGTCTGGGATCAGACAACCTAGTTGTCTATCCTTGGTAGCCTCTCTTATGGGGAAATGTAGTCTAGTGCTTCCACCGAGCCATGGTAGTCCGCTATAGCCCGGTTTACCGGAGTCCTGCTAGCCCAGCACTACTGCTCCGGAACACTTGACTGGCCGACATGTGATTCACTTCGTTCACATGGTTCTGTCCTTCGGGAAATGTCACGCGGTGACATTCGAGTCCCGCCTTAGCCTGCTACAACCCGGGTTCCCTGAGTCCTGTTAGCCCAAAGGTTACAGCCCGGATTCAAGACGGCGACCGACATGCTCGATGTTGATTCATGTATGCCTGTCCCCATAGGTTAGTGCCACTTTGGGTTCACGACTAGTCATGTCGGCCCGTGTTCTCCGTCACATGGATGCTAGCGACACTATGATATACGTGAGCCAAAAAGGCGCAAACGGTCTCGGGCCATGGTGAGGCGACACCCGTGGGAATACCGTGCGTGAGGCCACAAAGTGATATGATGTGTTACATGCTAGATCGGTGTGACTTAGGATCGGGGTCCCGACATCTGTCCTCCATTAACTGACATATGGGCCCTCTTGTGGTAGACCCACATGTCATCGGTGTAACTATTTACACTCCGAAGGACGGTATATCCTGGTAGTAGTAGTAGAATTGAGATTTAATGCACTTTCTTTCCCGTCTTCCACTCCTCTTCCTCCTCTCTTCTTCTTCCTACTCTCTTCCGCATCGCCGGTCGCACACCATTTCCTCCGCTCACTTTCGCCGCCGCGCTTATCTTCCTTGGTAGCTCGCGTGTACCATATCCCCGCTCCTTTGCCGCCACGCGAGGAGAAGCTTCTTCGCTCGCCCGCCCGAATCCACTTCCCCGCTGGCTCGCAGGCACCGAAAACCCCAATGGCAGAACCGACTGACACGTAGAGCCGCGATTGGAATTCCCTCCCCAATGTTCTCTTGGAGCAGATATGTAATCATATGGACCTGCTCAGCACCGTCCGTCTGGCCACATGCTCGGTGTCTTTGTACCGTCTACTCGTCTGCAATCGGCCGACTCTTTCAAGATACCCTGCTTGCTGATACCCGATCCTCGCAGGTGGTCCAGACACCGTCTCATTGAAACCGTCCTCAGGAACTGAGTTCTGTGTTTGTGATCCATGAACAGCTACTACCACGCATTGGAATGCTTAAGTGCCCCTCTCGACTTATTAATCAACTCGATCTCTGTCCAGGAGTTGCAACTAGTTTCTGGTGTTTGTATGATATGTGTTGGGGGCCGTGCGTAGCGCTGACCCTAGGGGTGGGCAATGTTGCGGTAGATACACCATGGCACGGTGTACCGGGCGCCCGTTTGGTGTCTCGGGAACCCTGCTCACATCGTTTGGGGCCGTGAGCGACACCCGGGCCGGATCTCCTTGCGGATGGAACCCGAATAGGCGATAAACCTGGACTACAGACTTGTGTGGTTAGTCGTGTCGTGGCCGACTCCCTCGCCAAAGCTTCCGCTTGAAGGTTGCCGAGATACACGACGTGTACATGGTGGTAAGTGGCGAGAGCGTGTGTGAAGAAGTACACCCTGCAGGTTAACATCATCTATTCGAATAGCCGTGTCCGCGGTAAAGGACTTCTAGGTTGCCTGTACAGTTCATAGACAAGTGAAAGTGGATACTCTAAAATGCGCAAGATAAGCGTGAGTGCTATGGATGGCGTTCTCGTAGGAAGACGGGAGCGGGTCCATAGTGGTGTATTGATATGGTGAATATGTGGACTCGTGTGCGCCACCTCAAAAGAGTTACTTGCAGTCATAGTTCAGGATAGCCACTGAGTCAAAGCTGGCTTGCTGCAGTCAAACTCCACCACCCCCTTTGTTGATACTGATGCATATGTAGTTAGTTCTGATGTAAGTCTTGCTGGGTACATTTGTACTCATGTTTGCTTATTTTATGTTTTGCAGAGAGACGTCAGTCTCGCTAGTAGTTCCGTGTGGACTTCGACGTTTAGCTTGATACCTCAGCTACGATCTTGTGCCCTCGGCAGATCTCGATAGATAGTCGCTTCTCACCTTTTTCATTTGTAGATGTTTGTACCGGACATGTTAGGCTTCCGCTTGTGCTTTGACTTGTATGTTTCACGAATGTTGGGTCATGAGACCCATGTTTGTAATATCTCGCTCCTCGGAGCCTAATAAATACTTGAGTCGTAGAGTTATGTTGTGATGCCATGTTGTATTTACACATATCGAGCATATTGTGTGTATGATTGAAATGCTTGGTATGTGTGGGATCCGACAACCTAGTTGTTTATCCTTGGTAGCCTCTCTTATGGGGAAATGTAGTCTTGTGCTTCCATGAGCCATAGTAGTCCGCCATGACCGGTTCACCGGAGTCCTGCTAGCCCAAAGACTACCGCTCCTAACACTTGACTGGCGGCATGTGATTCACTTCGTTCATGTGTCTGGTTCTTCGGGAAATGTCACGCGGTGACATCCGAGTCCTGCCTAGCCTGCTACAGCCGGGTTCCCGGAGTCCTGTTAGCCCAGTGCTACAGCCCGGATTCGCCACTGGCTGACCCGGCATGCTCGATGTTGATTCATGTATGCATGTCCCTGTAAGTTAGTGCCACTTTGGGTTCACGACTAGTCATGTCGGCCCGGGTTCTCTGTCATATGGATGCTAGCGACACTATCATATATGTGAGCCAAAAGGCGCAAACGGTCCTGGGCCATGGTAAGGCGACACCCGTGGGAATACCGTGCGTGAGGCCGCAAAGTGATATGAGGTGTTAATGGCTAGATCGATGTGACTTGGAATCGGGGTCCTGACAGCCGCCTCCCGCCGCCACCCCACGCCGCCCCGGAGCCCCACCGGAACCCCACCGGAGCCCCGTCGGAGCTCCGCCGGAGCCGACCGAGGTAGCCGCCTGCCGCCCCGGTCTTCTGTGAAAAAACCGTTTCGGTTTTTTTAGAAAACCCTAGTTTTCGTTTTTTTAAATAGATCGGTTTTTCTCCAGATTATTTATTTAGCGAGCGTTCGCTCGTTCGTTCGTTTTAACAAACGCGTTCTTCGTTTACATCCAGATAATGAACGTTCGTTCGTTAATCTGTTCGTCATTTTATTTTTTTCTCGGATTTATTCTGTGATTTTTCTGATCGCGATTTCTGATCCGATCTTAGTTTCTGTTTATCTTTTCGCTCGTTTGTCGGAATCAGGCGATTCAAGCGCCTAGATCTTCGTCTCGAGACCCTCTTTATGTCTAATCAACTTAAACAAGATTTTGGTACTGTAAAATTTGACGCTAGTTCAGATTAGTAAACGGATCTTGTTTCTTTCGCCGTTTGAGTTTCGTTGCTCCGTTTGGTTTGATTCTTTTGGCGAACCAGAGTTCTTAAGTTGAACTTTCTGGTCAACCTCTTTTATTTGAGTTTTGCTTGTGCATCTTGGCTTGTTGCTTATGTATGTTATTGTTTGCTTGCGATAGAATTCTGGAGTGCGAAGCGTGTTACTACGAGTCTCTAGGATTCGCGGATCGTCAACAAGGCAAGTAATGCATTGATCATATTCTTTTCATACCCAGTTTTTATGCATTAGTTCAATCCTCAAACATTGCATGATATGGATGTCATTAACTTGTGGGTTGGGAAGTAGTTGTTGAGGTAGAACCTATTGGCCTGTTACTATCAAACCCTTGGGAGTTACTTCTACGTGTTGCTTATATTGCTATGCTATGCTCGTAGACGTGGTTGGGTTTGAGTGAATCCATGACAGATGTGAGATTGTTAATTAATGGTTCAACTTAAGGTGGCAACTTAAAATTAACATCTGGGTGGATTGAGGCACCTGGGGAACCCAGTGTTGTCTGTTTTTTTGGAAATCTCGGGGTACTCGTGTGATCTTCCTTTGGACCGCCACCCACGCTTAAAGGGAACTGAGATGATTCATGCTAGAAACTTCCGTGTGCAGCCACAAGCTATTATGGGCTCTAGCATAGTTGAGTAGGTTACGTGAAGCTCTTGAAGAGGTAGATCAGCAGGTAGTGGGTTTTGTAGGTTTGGTACGGTCTACCCGAGTAGAGAGTTAATGTTTCCGAAGACTATGTCTCGGTCATCCGCTTCTCAAACACCGCGGCAAAGGCAAGAAATCAACGGAGGTGATCGAGTCTTGTGGGGAAAAGTGCGCAAACCTCTATAGAGTGTACAATCTAATCATGGTTACCCGTGTCCCCGGTTATGGACAATCTTGAGTATCTAGTACTTGGGTTATCACATGTATCTCATCATTCTTAATTAATATTGATGGGTTGATAACTACTTTAATTGGGATTGAGTTGGGGTTATACCTTCTCAATGTTTCAACCACCATGATAGTTAAATTAAAAATCTATTCCTTTGTAGTAGGGAAAAATTGGATTTTCGCAAAACTTTAACTATAGAGCTTTCCACCAGCCAAATATGCATGTAGTGATAGCATTATTCCGTTCTTGCTTCACTGTGTTATTTTGCTAGCATATTCCATGTGCTGACCCGTTCTCGGGCTGCAATGTATTATGTTGCAGACTTTTCAGACGAGGAGTAAGCTTCGTTAGGCCGTTGCCGTGCAGCTCAGCTATGCCGTTGGAGTTGATGGACTCACTTTATCTTCCAAGCCTTCCACTGTTATCGCATTAGATGGCCTTAAGCCATATTATTGTAATAAGTTCTCTTCTGAGACATTCGATGTAATAAGTGTGTGATTGCTACTCTGTTATAAATCCTTCGAGTACCGTGTGTGTCAAAGATTCTCGATCCAGGGATGACACTGAAGCACAGAGACTTGACTGTCTGAGGTCGGGTCGCTACAAGATGGTATCAGAGCACACGCTGAGTGTAGGACACGACCACTATGATAAACCATAGGTCACTCTTCTCTACTCATTTCTAACTCCTCTCCATTTTCCCACTCTTTAGGATGACGGAGATGAAGAACAAGTTTGCACAACCGGATGAAGACACACCTTTTGGACGCCACTTGAAGGAAGTCACTAGGAACTTGAACATTGGAATACCAAGCTTCACCGGGACGTACAACGCCACCTTACCAGAAGAGGAGCGCTGGATGATTCAAGTACAAGTTCCAGGAAGGACGCTCTTGCTAACTTCTAAAACCATAGAATTTTCTTTCGAAGCACCTACCTGGAGTCTAGGCAAGAGCATGGCAGCTCACATTACCATGGGACGTATTGGAGAAGTTTACAACAGGGAGCTTAAGGACACCATCTATCAAATATGTGGGCGCCGAGACGAGCAATGGGAAGTAATTAGCACCAAGAAGGATAGATCCATTACAGCTTTCATCCAGGAGCTAAACCAGCACATTCGACGTCAGGAGAACCAGATGTGCGCAGACATGATGGAGTTGAAGAAGGAAAAGACCAGGATCATCGAGCTGGAGGAAGAACTCAAGTTTACACGCGATGGATATGAGGAGGAAATCAAGACACTACTGGAGAAGAACGACAACCTGGTTAAGAAGATCGGAGTATTCATGGGAGGACCAGCACCGGGAGAAGAAGACGACGACCCCACTTGCCCGAACAACTACATCGTCATCGACGACACCGATTTCGATCCTAGTGATGATGACTACGAAGACGAAGCTGGAGCAGACATCATGGAGTCTTCCACCGATCAAAATTTCTAGATGACCACCATATATTAGTAGTATTCCCCCATGTATTTAGTAGTAGTTGAGCACTTATGCGATAGTCCTAGACCATTTGTATGCCCTTGCTTGATTGATTGAGTGAAATGATTGTGTTTGTCTCATGTGCATATGGGTAGTGTTTTCTCGTTAGACCTTTTTCTATTCTAATCTCTTCCATCTAAACCCATCAAATGCCTCCGAGATGTGACACCGGTTTTGCTTTCCCACCGGAGCTCACCCAGTTGATCCAGCAGCAGAATGCTTTGATGCAATTGCTAGTTCAGAACCAGGGCAACAACAACAACAACAATAACCCGCCGCCAGTGGACAACTTAGCCCGTTTTCTGAGGTTACAGCCGCCGGTGTTTTCCAGTAGCACCGAGCCAATAGTTGCTGATGATTGGCTACGCCGTATTGGAAGGGAGTTAACCACCGCAGGTTGCACAGATGCTGAGAAGGTGCGCTTTGCCGCACACCAATTGGATGGACCAGCAGCCTCATGGTGGGAGAATTACACGGCTACTTTTCCTATAGCCAATGTCACTTGGGACCAGTTTCAGCAAGCTTTTCGCACAGCCCATGTCTCAACTGGAGCCATGCAAATGAAGAAGCGCGAGTTTCGCAATTTACGCCAGGGGAACCGTACTGTGGCTCAGTACGTGGATGCGTTTAGCAAGTTATCACGCTTATGCCCCCGATGATGTGGCCACAGATGCCGAAACAGAGAAGTTTATGGAAGGGCTGAATGATGAGATGAGCATGCAGTTGATGGTGGCAACCTTCAGCAACTACCAGGAGTTGGTAGGTAAGGCCCTTATGATTGAAGGGAAGCAGCAGCAGATTGAGAGCCGTAAGAGGAAGTATGGACAAGGGAAGTATATTTCAGGAGCTCAGCAGAAGCCTCGCTTAACCCCGAACTCGGGAGGACTTGTTCATAACCATGGAGGTCACAACCACACTGGAGGAGGATCGCATAACCACAATGGTGCCAAGAACGGAAATGGGAACGGAGTTAATAACAACCAGAATCGCTCCAACCCAGCTACACCCGCCAAAAAGAGACCTAAGTCAAGTTACTTGCTTTAAGTGCGGGAAGACAGGGCACTATGCCAATGATTGCCCTGAAGGAAGGAATGGAAACGGAAATGGGAGCGCTGGGAAGAAGCCCAATCCATTCAACAAAGGACAAGTGAACCACGTTAACGTGGAGGAGGTTGAAGAGCAGCCGGACGCGGTAATAGGTAAGTTTTTGGTTAAGTCATTTACCGCTCTTGTTCTTTTCGATACTGGTGCATCGCATTCATACATATCAAGGGGATTTGTGGATAAGTTTAAACTACCAACCCAAACCCTTAGGACCCCTCTTTTAGTGAGCTACTTTGGAGGCGAGTACATGGCTAGCCGATGGTGCAAACCGATACCCCTAACCATTGGCACACATGTTTTTTCGTCCGACCTAATTATCTTGGAGTCACAAGGATTGGATGTGATATTAGGCATGGACTAGATGTCAAAGTATGGAGGAAGCATTGACTGTGCTAGCAAATCAATTTATCTCACCACCCCGGAGGGAAAAAGGATTAAGTATGTATCTAGGCATGTGCCTAGGAGGAGCCAAGTGAATGCCCTCACGGGAGTTGTTCAGGAGGAAGTGCCTGTAGTAAAGGATTTTCTGGATGTTTTTTCAGAAGAGTTACCAGGCATGCCACCGGATCGAGACATTGAGTTTTTGATAGAGCTATTGCCAGGTACATGGCTAATATCCAAGAGACCTTATCGGATGCAAGCAAATGATTTGGAGGAAATTAAGAAACAGATCAAGCAGTTATTGGAGAAAGGTTACATTCGAAGGAGTTCCTCACCTTGGGGAGCCCCAGTGCTTTTGGTTGAGAAGAAGGATAAATCCCTGAGGATGGTTGTTGATTACCGAGCCTTGAATAAGGTAACGATTAAGAACAAGTACCCACTGCCGATGATCAATGATCTGTTTGATCAGCTCCAAGGAGCTAAGTTGTTTTCGAAGATTGATCTGTGACGGGATACCATCGGTTGAAGATCCGAGAGAAGGATATACCAAAGACGACATTTACCATGCGATATGGATTATACGAGTATACGGTCATGTCGTTTGGACTAACTAACGCCCCTGCCTATTTCATGAGCATGATGAACAAGGTGTTCATGGAGTATTTGGACAAGTTTGTTGTGGTGTTTATTGATGATATTATGGTATACTTGAAGAATGAAGAGGAGCACAAGGAGCATTTATGCTTAGTTCTCGAGAAACTTCGTGGAACACCAGCTATACGCCAAGTTCAAAGCAAGTGCGAAGTTTTGGTTGAAGGAAGTTGATTTCTTGGGCATGTTATATCAGGAGAGGGTATAGCAAAGGATCCCAGCAAGGTTCAACAACAACGAATGGTTGGCACCCACTTCGCTTAGCGAGATCCGCAGCTTTCCTTGGACTCACAGGATACTATCGGAGATTCATTGAGAATTTTTCCAAGATTGCTAAGCCAATGACTGAATTACTGAAGAAGGATACTAAGTTTAAATGGACAGAAGATTGCGAGGCAAGTTTTCAGGAATTGAAGAAACGTTTGACTACAGCCCCAGTGCTAACACTGCCAGATATACATAAGGAGTTCCAAGTTTATTGCGACGCCTCGCTTAGGACTTGGATGTGTGCTTATGCAGATTTAAAGAGTTGTTTCATATGCCTCACGACAACTAAAACCCCATGAGTTGAACTATGCCACGCATGATTTGGAATTAGCAGCCGTAGTGCATGCGTTGAAAACCTAGAGACATTATATTATTGGGAACCGTTGTGATGTGTACACGGATCATAAGAGTTTGAAGTACATTTTCACGCAAAAGGAGCTGAACCTTAGGCAGAGGAGATGGTTGGAGCTTATAAAGGATTATGACATGAAGCTGCACTATCATCCAGGAAAGGCCAATGTCGAAAGGCACGCTTTGAGCCGCAAGAGTTATGCTAATATCCTTGAAAGTAAGGGATTGCCGAAGGAGTTAGCTGAGGATATCATGGAACTTTGGTTGGAGATTGTTCCAAGAGGTTTCATTGCAACAATGGAGGTTCAGTCGACATTGTTGGACAAGATTCGAGAAGCTCAGAAGAATGACAAAGAGATCACCGAGATAAAAGAGAAGATGAGCAAAGGAAAGGCCAAAGGTTTTCGCGAGGATGAGCACGATACCTTATGGTTTGAGGACCGAATTTATGTTCCCAATGACCCAGAGATCAGGAAGTTAATACTTCAGGAGGCTCATGACTCACCATACTCGATACACCCCGGAAACACCAAGATGTATTTGGATTTGAAGGAACGTTTTTGGTGGACTGGTATGAAGAAGGATATTTCCGAGTATGTAGTTGTATGTGTTGTATGTCAGAGAGTGAAGGCAGAGCATCAGAAGCCAGCAGGACTGTTACAGCCTATGTCCATACCAGAATGGAAGTGGGATAAACTTGGCATGGATTTTATCACCGGATTGCCCAGGACCAAAGCAGGATATGATTCAATATGGGTAGTAGTGGATCGCTTGACCAAAGTGGCTCACTTCATCCCAAAGGAAAACAACCTATACAAGTGCGAAGTTGGCCAAGATATATATGTCCAGGATCGTATGCTTGCATGGAGTTCCGAGGACCATCAGACGAGTAGAGGAACACAGCTTACCTCGTAGTTTTGGCATCACCGCACTGCACTTTGGGAACGAGATTGGAGTTCAAGACACATTTCACCCGCATGCATGGATGGACTCCGAGAGAGTTAACCAGATTACGGAGGACATGTTGAGAGCCTCAGATGCTAGATTATGGATCTAGTTGGGATGACAATTTGCCTTACGCAAAGTTCTCCTACAACAATAGCTACCAGGCCAGTTTGAAGATGGCACCGTTCGAAGCTCTGTATGGACGCAGATGCAGAACACCGCTGATGTGGGATGAGGTAGGAGACCGACAGCTGTTTGGACCAGACTTGATCAAGGAGTCTGAGGAGAAGGTTAAACTGGTCCGTGATAGACTGAAGATTGCTCAGTCCAGACAAAAGAGTTATGAAGACACGAAATGCAAGGAGGTAACTTATAAAATTGGAGACAGAGCATATTTGCGAGTATCACCCTTGCGAGGAGTGAAACGTTTTGGAGTTAAGGGAAAATTAGCTCTGAGATTTGTAGGACCGTACCGTGTTTTGGAACGGATGGGCGAAGTTGCCTACAAGCTGGAATTACCAGAAGGATTGTCAGGAGTTCACGATGTGTTCCACGTCTCACAATTGAAGAAGTGTCATGTTGAGATGGCCGATATACCCTTAAGAGATACAGTACCCTTGGAGGCAATTTAGTTGGACAGTGATTTGACTTATGAGGAGAAGCCAGTGAAGATTCTCGACTTTGCCAGCCGAGTCACCCGCAGTAAGGTTATTAAGTTTTGCAAAGTTCAGTGGAGCCACCATACCGAGGAGGAAGCCACCTGGGGACGAGAGGATGATATTCGCAAGGACCACCAGCACCTATTTTCTAGCCAACCCGAATCTCGAGGACGAGGTTCATATTAAGGGGCGTAGGTTTGTAACATCCCAAATTTTCAATTTGGAATGTTATACATAGGTCATTCATGCATATCATATTTTATTGCATCTTCGTTCCGCAATCCTCAAAATCCTAAGCAACTCAAGGACCCTCGGAGAGAGTTGGGGATTTTCCGGGTTTCATATTTGATTTTATCAAATATTGAAACGAGGATTTTTTATTTTAATTATTTTTCTCTCTGAAAAATATTTCATATTAAAATAAATGAGAGGAGATAATATGACTTCTCCAAAACAATTCAAATATTGGAGGAAAATGTTAAAATCATTTATTGGATTTTATTTGATTTTATTTGGATTTTATTTGCATTAGAAAATTGCATGTTTTCAAAATTGCATTTTAGGGCCAAGAAAATGTTCATCTCGTTCTAAATATTTCATTTAGACGGTGAAAATTAGTTTTGGCATTTTTAGGTTTTTATTTTATTTCTAGGAGTTTATTTCTGTCGGCGAAATTATTTAAGAAAAATCTCCCTACCGATGGGCGAAGCCCACCGAGCCAGCCGGGCCCACCCTGCACCGCTTCCTCACATGGGCCAGCCGTGCTTGGCACGGACACCGAGGAGAGTCCGGCTCGGACTCCTCCCCGGGTGCCCCCTCGCCCAAGCTAGCCGCCGCCCCCCCTCCCCCTTTAAATCTCCGCCGCTCGAGCCCCACCACCACCCGCCGCCTCCCGACCTGCCTTCGAAGCCGCCGGGCGCCAAGCAGCCGAGCACTGCCGCCGCCGCCTCCCGCCGCCACCCCACGCCCGAGCCCCACTGAACCCACCGAGCCTCACGGATATCTGTCGGAGCCGAGCCGAGGTAGCCGCCGCCGCCCCGGTTTTCTGTGAAAAAACCATTTCGGTTTTTTAGAAAACCCTAGTTTTCGTTTTTTAAATAGATCGGTTTTTCTCCAGTTTATTTATTTAGCGAGCATTCGCTCGTTCGTTCGTTTTAACGGACGCGTTCTTCATTTAGATCCAGATAACGAACGTTCGTTCGTTAATCTCTTCGTCATTTTATTTTATTTTTCTCGGATTTATTCCACGATTTTTCTGATCGCGATTTCTGATCCGATCTTAGTTTCTGTTTATCTTTTCGCTCGTTTGATGGAATCAGGCGATTCAAGCGCCTAGATGTTCGTCTCAAGACCCTCTTTCTGTCTAATCAACTTAAACAAGATTTTGGTACTGTAAAATTTGACCCTAGTTTAGATTAGTAAACGGATCTTGTTTCTTTCGTCGTTTGAGTTTCGTTGCTCCGTTTGGTTTGATTCTTTTTGTGAACCGGAGTTCTTAAGTTGAAATTTCTAGTCAACCTCTTTTATTTGAGTTTTGCTTGTGCATCTTTGCTTGTTGCTTATGTATGTTATTGTTTGCTTGCGATAGAATTCCAGAGTGCGAAGCGTGTACTACGAGTCACTAGGATTCGCGGATCGTCAGCAAGGCAAGTAACACATTGATCATGCTCTTTTCATACCTAGTTTTTATGCATTAGTTCAATCCTCAAACATTGCATGATTAGGATGTCATTAACTTGTGGGTTGGGAAGTAGTTGTTGAGGTAGAACCTATTGCCTTGTTACTATCAAACCCTTGGGAGTTACTTCTACGTGTTGCTTATATTACTATGCTATGCTCGTAGACGTGGTTGGGTTTGAGTGAATCCATGACAGATGTGAGATTGTTAATTAATGGTTCAACTTATAGTGGCAACTTAAAATTAACATCTGGGTGGATTGAGGCACCTGGGAACCTTGTGTTGTCTGTTTTTTTTTTTGGAAATCTCGGGGTACCCGTGTGATCTTCCTTTGGACCGCCACCCAGGCTTAAAGGGAAATGAGATGATTCATGCTAGAAACTTCCGTGTGCAGCCACAAGCTATTATGGGTTGTAGCATAGTTGAGTAGGTTACGTGAAGCTCTTGAAGAGGTAGATCAGCAGGTAGTGGGTTTTGTAGGTTTGGTATGGTCTACCCGGAGTAGAGAGTTAATGTTTCCGAAAGACTATGTCTCAGTCATCCGTTTCTCAAACATCGTGCAGTGCGAGAAATCAACGGAGGCGATCGAGTCTTGTGGGGAAAAGTGTGCAAACCTCCGCAGAGTGTACAATCTAATCATGGTTAGCCGTGTCCCCGGTTATGGACAATCTTGAGTATCTAGTACTTGGGTTATCACATGTATCTCATCATTATTAATTAATATTGATGGGTTGATAACTACTTGAATTGGGATTGTGTTGGGGTTATACCTTCTCAATGTTTCAACCACCATGATAGTTAAATTAAAAATCTATTCCTTTGTAGTAGGGAAAAATTGGCTTTTCGCAAAACTTTAACCATAGAGCTTTCCACCAGCCAAATATGCATGTAGTGGTAGCATTATTCTGTTCTTGCTTTACTGTGTTATTTTGCCAGCATATTCCATGTGCTGACCCATTCTCGGGCTGCAACGTATTATGTTGCAGACTTTTCAGACGAGGAGTAAGGTTCGTTAGGTCGTTGCCGTGCAGCTCAGCTATGCCGTTAGAGTTGATGGATTCACTTTATCTTCCAAGCCTTCCGCTGTTATCGCATTAGATGGCCTTAAGCCATATTATTGTAATAAGTTCTCTTAAAGACATTTGATATAATAAGTGTGTGATTGCTACTGTTATAAATCCTTGAGTAATCGTGTGTCAAAGATTCTTGATCGAGGGATGACACTGAAGCACAGAGACTTGACCATCTGAGTTTGGATCGCTACACAAAGAAAGGAACAACAGAAACGACTAAAACAAAAGCACACAAGCTTACTACTGCTACTCACACAATAATATGCATGCACACCTAAGCACACAAATCTCGCGGAAACTCTGGTATTGCGGTCTAATATGCTGTGACGATGTGCACGAGGACGAATAAATGTGTGGAAGAATTGGTGTAAACAGTGCTACACCAAGTGCTAGCTTAGCCAGGTTGCCACCTGAACTAGCTTGGACGCGAGGACGTACTCGGTAATCATGTAGTGGGACACGAAGGTCGCAACCGCATCATTATCAAGCGGACAGAAAAAGATCCGTACTCGTCCAAGAAATAGGATAGCGGGGAAAACTGAGGCTGCTGACATTGCCCTTTCTTGATAACTAAGATCATTAAGGGTTGCCAACGCGACAAAATAAAAGAATGATCCGGGATAGAAACATGTCCATCACCGAAACAATAGGCGGGACTGAAGGAAAGACATCGGCGCGATACCCGAGCACCATTTTTGCAAACAGTGTCGGGATCACTTGGCATCACTTTGCTGGGACAGAAGTAACACCAAACACCAAAAGAAAAAGGGACTAGGGAAATGCAAAGGTTGAGCTGTAGTGGATTCGAACCGATGCCAGCTACACTCACCAGATAAACCGTTATCACAAATACTTAGGCTATATGCATGCTATGCAACAAACAAATGCAGCAATCAAGTGCAACAAATCAACTGGGATCTATACTACCGCTTTCTAACGTTCGCGCGGTCTAGGGCGTCCTATAGCCAGACCTGCTGTGATACCACGCCTGTGGTACCCCGGCTCAGAGAAAACCGAAACGCCCCGTATTCCAGCCCAGAGATCGAGATGAAGTCTTCTGGGATACGGCACTGCTTAGCATAGAACAAACGCTTATCCTATCTCGCACGAACGGAAACCATGACAAGCAAGCAATCAAATCCGGCATGACCTGCAAACTGGCATGACACGCCAGGTCAGTACATTGAATGTACTTGCAAGCTCACAATAACCATAAGCATTCAAGACAAACAACAGCATGGCAATTACATGTTAAACAGGAATTTAACATGATTTCATCGGAATAACATGGCATGACCAACATAAACATGATACAGCTATCACAACATGAAAATATTAATCCGACAATACTAGCATGCATCATGGTAACACTATCATGCACTACTTATTCTGCTCGGGTTACCTCGTAACCAACACATGCATCACTTACCAACCTCGGACATCACACGGTCATCTCAGGATCAAATCAAGCTTGGTATAAACAATACCGTAGTAATCAGTAAATGACCACAAGGAGCTTGACCTTTACCCACGATTCTCGTACAACATCATGAATATACAACAACTCGGTATCCTCGATACCATTGTGATCCTTACGGCGATCACCACCCGACCAACATTTGGCACATGATCCTTACGGCGCTCACAACCTGACCACTAAATGGCCCGTGATCCTTACGTCGATCACAACCCGACCAACACCTGGCCCGTGATCCTTACGGCGATCACAACCAACTTATCTCACTGTTATTAAGCACATTATTCTTATTACTGTTGACTCATGTTGTGACCTACTTTCGACCTGGGCCCATATCCGCGGGCGCAGCTATCGATAGATTTAATATACACTCTGCAGAGGTTAGTACACTGTACCCACACTACGAAACTCATGGCCTCGCACTCCCATTCGGGTGGACCAACGGCGTTCCGACAAAACCGACCTACTAGCATGACACTCTCCCGGCCACTCCGACTCAGTCCCCATTGGACTAGTCCTGGGTGGCCCCATGTCTACCTCCAGACACAACGACCACCGTCGTGGCCTGATCCACTCTGGGACCCTCACGCAAAATCAAATCAAAACCGGGCACACAAGGCTTATGTCCGCCATCGGGCGAGTGCAAGACGTCCATAACCTTCCCTCGTTGGAGGCACCCCATGAGAGGCACGACAATAGACCCGATTAGGACTGTCCCATACCGGTAAGCGTGGTTGCACCGGTCATCATCGATTCAAGCGGCACCATGACTCAATAGCAGTTGTTCAAGTTCAATTTAATCCGGTTAACTTGAATGCAAATATGTTGAGCCATGATAAAATGCATGAACATGATATCAACATCATCATGAGAGTATCACATAACTTTCCACTATATCAACAATAAATCATATCCACTGAGCATCGCATACTGACTAGCATGACCATCTCTAACATCAACATGTACTACTAGCAAGCATAAACATGTGAAAGGTAATACTAGCAGGTATAACATGATCACAGAGTATAAGACAACATAGCACAAAAGTGAATATGCAAACCTGAACATCACCGGAACAACGATAACCATCTTTTCAACAAGCAAACATTTAATAAATATTCAAGTTGAAAACCATGGCTACTGCATGACTATCATGCAAGTGGGTATTGTGGCTTGCCAGGGGATGAAGAAGGCACCGGGGAGAAGTGCGAGAAACTCGCGGAACGAATCGCCGGAAAACGTTCTCTCTCGGAGGGGCTGTTTACGTGCAAGGGCAAAAAGTTCATTTTCACTGTGTCAAATCATAGTGAAAATGAAACCAACAGAACAGGCTCGACGAAACGAAGAAGTGAGCGTTGGTTTCACCTTATTTGGAGCTACGGATAAAAAGTTATGAAGACTTGAAGTTCAGGGACTTTTCTGCAAAAATTTCATCACAAATAAGTCCCTGAGTGGATAAGACAGAAGCGCAAAACAGAAACACTCTCTCGGTCAGCGTAAACGTATTCTGCGGAATACGTGTCCACTTATCCACGTCAGCGTGGACTAGTCAACACGGGGCCGGCGGCTTAGAGGCTTACAGGTGGGGCCTACCTTATCCACTCCCTCTTCTCCTTTCTTCTCTTCTTCCTCTCTCCTTCTCCCGAAGGTGAGTTGCGGCAGAGGCACGGCCAAGCGCTCCGGCGACGAGGCCGGCCGACTCCGGCCACCTATGACGCCCGACCTACCGAAATGATCAGGAGACGGAGGCACGCCCATCCCCGCACTAAACGGGCCTCGAAGAGGGCGGGAGCGAGAGCACCAGGAACCATGGTGGACGGTGGCTCGGTCGATCTTGGGGACGACAGCCCCAGCTACTCCGGCGACTAGTTGAGGGTAGGGGGAGGCTTGGTGGGTTGATAGGAGGCCTCTAGGGGTGGAATGGAGGAGGGAGGGAGCTCAGCTTGCCAGAATCGAAGAGGGGCAGAGGCGGCGGCCATGGCGGCAAGGGAGGGCAAGAGAGCTCATGGAGCTCGAGCGAGAGGCTTGGAGGGGCTAGAGGAGGGTGGCTAGGCTGCTGGTGAGCTCGAAAGGCTCGGAGGAGGGCTTATATAGCCGCGGGGAGGGATTTTTTGTCTAAAAGGACTACCTGCCTAACGGTATTGACAAAAAGAACCACCTCTGAGATAAATTGCCAAAACAGACCAGTCTAGCCGTGGCGGCAGGCGCGCCAGCCGACACATGGCGCCTGCCGCCACATGCGGAGGCGGCAGCCCCTGCCGCCATGATGTGAGGCGGCCGGTGGCCGATTACAGGAAAATTACAACCCGGCGAGCCGTGACGGAAATAGGGGCAGGGCAGGCTGGCCCTGCCGCCATGCAGTCAGGCGGCATGCACTGCTGCCGTGCGCCAGGTCACTTTACTTCACTCCTCATCGAAATAGACAACGATGGCAAAGTTGCGTGGATACATGCATGCATCAGGATTCGTTCTCTAGTGACCAAATGGTCCATTCATCAGGACATACATGCATCAGTAATGGCCCAAAACGAGGTACAGGTGGCCCGGCTCCCGTGCAGCTGCACCATCAGTGCATGCCGCCTAGATGCATGGCGGCAGGGCCCACTTGCCCTGCCCCCATTCCGTCGAGGCTCGCCGGGTTGTATTTTTCATTTAATCGGCCACCGGCCGCCTCACATCATGGCGGCAGGGGTTGCCGCCTTCGCATGTGGCGGCAGGCACCACGCGTCAACTGCCACGCGTGCAGCCACGGCTAGGCTGGTCTGTTTTGTCAATTCGTCTGGGAGATGGTCTTTTTTGTCAATACCATTGGGCAGGTAGTCTTTTTAGACAAAAAATCGCGGGGAGGAGCTGCCCCGCTGTCACCGCGGAGGACGCGTGGCCGGCGCCGTGGACGCGTGCTCGCGCGCATGGACTCGGGGGCAAACGAAGTAGGAGGAGCAGTGGGGGCTCTCACGGGGCATAGGAGGCCAAGGGGGCGCAGGGAGGAAGACGACGGCGACGGGAAGATCCAAAACTCCACTATACGTCCGTGGGCGCGCGGCGGTTTGCATCGGTGAGGATGCTGCCGGAGGGGGAGAGGGGTCCATCGGAGCGGCGACGACGAGAGATACCTCGACATCATCACGGCGCAAAGCCAACGAGAGGGGAGGGGTTCCAAAGACAAACAAAGGCTCCTGGACACGCCCACAACGCACAGAAGCTGCCCAAGACAGCATGCTACCGTATTCACCACGTGAACATGGGCATTAAATGCTCTACAGCACCCAAAACGTTGTCTAGCTGATAATCCTTCCAAGATAGGTTTGAACTGTGGTGGTAGCTTGGTTAAACAGTCTTTGGGTAAGTAGTTAGTGAGCTCTGAAGTTTACTGCAGTAAACTTTACCAGCTCAATGTGGTCAACAATGATATGCTATGGGCCAAATAAGTTGTCTGTGGTGTTTAGGCTAAGAAGGACTATGATCCTGGAGGTTTTGAGGGTAAAAGGATCATGATTTACTGCAGTTGCTTCACAACTGCATACTTGGTCCAGAAATGAAGATCAGCAAGATGAACTCACATGGATTTATGGAATGGGATGAAACTTGGCAAATCCTCATGATATGAACATATAAAGATGTTGTAAAAGCTCATGCTAAATGGACAAGCCAAAATAGCACTTGCTTCACAAACATCATTTCTGTCCAGAAACTTGAAATAATATTGGTGGTCAAATGGATCAATGAAATGATGCCAAAATGGGTGGAGAGATATTTTATGGGTAGAATAATGATCTGGTAATTTATTAGGATTTTTGAAGCAATATAAAATACACTTGCTTCACAACCTGAAAATATTGCCAGAAAAAAGATTTGCTCCTGTGCTCACATAGATGATTGGATGGGGCTGCAAATGGGTGCAAGGGGTTAATATGAGCACATTAAAGAGTGTGCAAAAGTTCAACTCATTTGGGTACTCCTAGCTAGTACTTCCTTCACAAAGCTTTATGTTTGACAGAAACTTTGAAAATTCACTGAGGAAGATTTACTAGGCAAATAAATTTGAACTTGTGCATGGGGCAGTTATTTGGACATATAAACATGCCGAAAAAGGTTGGGAGTCAATAGGAGAAATATAAATGACACTTCTGAGGGAGTCCTAGATTAGGGGGTGTCCGGATGGCCGGATTATAGCCTTTGGCCAGACTCCTGGACTTTGAAGATACAAGATTGAAGACTTCGTCCCGTGTCCGGATGGGACTTTCCTTGGCGTGGAAGGCAAGCTTGGCGATACGGATATGTAGATCTCCTACCATTGTAACCGACTCTGTAACCCTAACCCTATTCGGTGCCTATATAAACCGGAGGGTTTTAGTCCGTGGGGACGAACAACAATCATACCATAGGCTAGCTTCTAGGGTTTAGCCTCTCGATCTCGTGGTAGATCTACTCTTGTACTACCCATATCATCAATATTAATAAAGCAGGAGTAGGGTTTTACCTCCATCGAGAGGGCCCGAACACAGGTAAAAACATCGTGTCCCTTGTCTCCTGTTACCATCCACCTAGACGCACAGTTCGGGACCCCCTACCCGAGATCCGCGGTTTTGACACCGACATTGGTGCTTTCATTGAGAGTTCCTCTGTCATCATCTTTAGGCCCGATGGCTCCTCCGATCATCAACAACGATGCGCTCGAGGTGAGACTTTTCTCCCCGGGACAGATCTTCGTATTCTGCGGCTTTTTACTGCGGGCCAATTAAGCAGCCATCTGGAGCAGATTGAAAGCTACGCCCACAGCCATCGTGTCAGATTTGGAAGTTTGAACTACATGACATCCGCGGAGACGTGATCTTCGACGGGTTCGAGCCACTGACCAAGCGCGCGCGCCATCACGAGGGCATGATCTAGCTCTGCCGCCGAACAGTGTCCTGGAGGCCACACCAGAGTCCGCTCCGACCTTTAGCTCGGAGCCGACCGCGCCGATCGAGGACGGGTGGCTGGACACCGCCTCGGGGGCTGCAATCTCTACGGCGATTGAGCCGTACACCTACCCCGTCCTTTGTGAAGCTCGTAACTCCAAGGTGTCGGACTCCTCTCCAGACTCCGAGCCTTCCGCGCCCCTGCCAATCGAATCCGATTGGGCGCCGATCATGGAATTCACTGCCGCGGACATCTTTCAGCACTCGCCCTTTGGTGAAATTCTGAATTCACTAAAGTCTCTCTCTTTATCAGGAGAGCCCTGGCCGGATTATGGTCAGGAAGGTTGGGATGCGGACGACGAAGAAAATCAAAGCCCACCCACCACCCACTTCATAGCCATTGTCGATGATTTAACCGACATGCTCGACTTCGACTCTGAAGACATCGATGGTATGGGCGACGATGTAGGAGACGACCAAGAACCAGCGCCCACAGGGCACTGGAAGGCCACCTCATCATACGACATATACATGGTGGACATCGCAAAAGATGGGAATGGCGATGGAACAGCGGAGGATGAACCCTCCAAGAAACAGCCTAAGCGTCGGCGTCAGCGGCGCCGCTCTAAATCTAGCCACAGCAAAAACGGTGATTCCGGCACGGGAGACAATAACTCCCTGGACAGTGCCGAAGACAACCCCCTCCAGCAAGATTCAGCGCAGGAGGATGGAGAAGCCAGCCCTCATGAGAGAGCGGCAGAAAAAGAGGTAGAGGACGATAATTACATGCCTCCCTCCGAAGATGAGGCAAGCCTTGACGACTGATTTAATTTGTCGTGCCCGAGGATCCGGCCGAATAAGAGCGCTTTCAAACGCAGGCTCATGGCCACGACAAGCAGCCTCAAGAAAGCAGCAACAAATTAGAGCTGACCAAGACTTGCTAGGCAGACAGATGGATCAAGTCCTTGTGGCCGAAGAGTATGAACTCGAGCGCCCCTCCAAGAGCTACCCAAGATGCAGGCTGCTACCCCGATTAGAAGAGGAAGCACCCAAACCTACATCACCAGTGCATGATATGGCTGACCGGCCACCTCGTGGCCACGACAGAGAGGCCTCTCGGCCCTCAACTCAAGCCGCACCCCGTCGCCACTCAAAAAATACAAAGGCGCAGGAAATCGCCCGGACCTGCGAGATATATTGGAGGACAAGGCAAGGCAAACAAGATCGATCTACGGATCGCGTGGGCGCCCACACGTGGCGATTTACAATCACGCCCGGATATGGCAACTCCGGCCGGGCGAACCACGATGAAAAAGCTCATTTGAGCTACGCCGTGATATAGCCCAATACAGAGGCGCCAAGACACCCACTATGCTTCACGGATGAAGTGATGGATCATCAAATCCACGAGGGTTTCAAACCCGCAAACATTGAATCATACGATGGCACAACAGATCCTGCGGTTTGGATCGAGGACTATCTCCTTCACATCCACATGGCTCATGGTGATGATCTACACGCCATCAAATACCTCCCACTCAAGCTTAAAGGACCAGCCCGGCATTGGCTTAACAGCTTGCCGGCAGAGTCAATTGGTTGCTGGGAAGACACGGAAGCCGCATTCCTCGACAATTTCCGAGGGCACATATGTGCAACCACCGACGCCGATGACCTAAGCCACATAATTCAGCAGCGGAGGAATCGGCGGAACAATTGGACACGGTTCCTAACCAAGAAAAATCAAATCGTCGATTGTCCAGGATGCCGAGGCCCTTGCAGCCTTCAAACACAACATCCGCGATGAGTGGCTTGCCCGGCACCTAGGACAGAAAAGCCGAAATCCATGGCAGCCCTCACAACACTCATGACCCGCTTTTGCGGGAGAGGACAGCTGGCTGGCTCATTAGTAACAACATGACCAAGAGCCCCGTAATTTGGATACCAAGGACAACAATGGCAGGTTGCGTCGCAACAAACACAAGCGCCCGCGTGCAGCGATAATGCCGAGGATCTGGCGATCAATGCCGGATTCAGAGGCTCTAAATCCGGTCAGCGGAAAAGGCCATTTAAAAGAAATACTCCGGGCCCGTCCAATTTGGACCGAATACTCGATCGCTCGTGCCAGATACATGGCACCCCTGAAAAGCCAGCCAATCACACCAACAGGGATTGTTGGGTGTTCAAGCATGCAGGCAAGTTAAATGCCGAAAAAATGACAAGGGGCTGCATAAAGATGACGAGGAGGAGCCCCGGCCGCCGAACAATAGAGGACAGAAGGGCTTCCCCCCGCAAGTGCGGACGGTGAACATGATATACGCAACCCACATACCCAAAAGGGAGCGGAAGCGTGCACTAAGGGACGTATATGCGATGGAGCGGTCGCCCCAAAGTTCAACCCGTGGTCTTCCTGCCCGATCACTTTTGATCGAAGGGACCACCCCACTAGCGTCCGCCATGGCGGATTTGCCGCATTGGTTCTAGACCCAATCATTGACGGATTTCACCTCATTAGAGTCCTAATGGACGGCGGCAGCAGCCTGAACCTGCTTTATCAGGATACAGTGTGCAAAATGGGCATAGACCCATCAAGTATTAAACCCACGAAGACGACCTTCAAAGGCGTCATACCAAGTGTAGAGGCCAATCATGCAGGCTCGATTACACTTGAAGTGGTCTTCGAATCCCGGATAACTTCCGGAGCGAGGAGTTAATCTTCGACATAGTCCCGTTCAGCGGCTATCATGCACTTTGCTTTCGGACGAACCGCATTGCAAAGTTCAATGTGGTGCCGCACTACGCATATCTCAAGCTCAAGATGCCAGGTCCTCGAGGAGTCATTACGGTCAATGGAAACACCGAAAGCTCTCTCCGGACGGAGGAGCATACGGCGGCCCTCGCGGCGGAAGCACAAAGCAGCCTCTTAAGGCAATTCTTGAGTCCGACTGTTAAACGCCCGGACACCATCAAGCGTGCCCGGAGTAACCTACAACAAGACCGCCTGGCACGTTTCGAGCACGCATAGCAATGCGGCCCAAGCCCAGCCCTCGCGAAATTGCGAAACCAGTACTACGCGTACATAATTACGCTCTGGAAATACCATGGGCATAGGGGAAGGGGCATGACCTCGGCATGCCCAGAATGCGGCTCAACCGCACCAGGGGCTCCCGATTGTGTCATTCTTTTCTTCTTCCTTTTTACTTTCAGGACTCCGTTCTCACGAAGCCACATGCGGCATTAGAATCACCGAACACACGATGCAACAGCCGGGGAAGCGAAAGCTCGTCGAGTGTCCAGGTGGTCTCTATTACGAGCAATATATCTGTTTTACACACCATCCCGCTGGCTTACCCACGGAGGGAGACATATTAAAAGTCACGTCCCTTGCTTATCGCACTATTTGTATCGTTACGCTCTTCAAGCAGCCCTTTTGGATAAACAATATATAGCTTCTGCCTATTATTGAATTCCCTTTTTTCTATATATATATGTTCATTTATGACATTGTGCAACCGTACACTTTGGTACAGGCAAAACACCAGGGGCTTAAGTACCCCATAACATGGTGTGATAAGTCCGAACACTTTCACAATTGCGGCACCCCGAACTTATAGCATTATATGCATCGGCTCCGAATCATGTCTTGGGTCAATAGTTGGGTTTGCCCGGCTCCCATGTTTTGGTACTTTACGTTCCGTTATATCGGCTAAGGTAGCGCTGGGAGAACCACTGTGATTGTGCCCCGGTTGAGCTGGGTTAAGCACCTCAGTGGACAAAGCTAAAACTGATAGTCATGATAGGGCGAGAGCCAGTCGCTGTTCGAGAGGTTTTCGAGTCCCTAAAGACTTATGCCGCTTAGAGCAAGGAGTCGGCATTGTCCGGCCTAGGCATGGATAGCGCCCCGAACTCGGTCTTCTGAATACTAGGGGCTTCGCCGAAATTTAAAATTATAGAATTCTATGGCTAAGTGAGAGTGTTCAAGCATTATAGTCCAGTTGCCTTGTTCGTTGCGTTGAGCGCCTCCCTCGAAGGACCCAAGAATGGGAACAAGAGCGCTCAAGTTCATCCCGAACACCCCAGCACTCGTGGCATGGGGGTTGAAGCCGACGACTCGCCATCTCTCAAATTGTAACGCCCGGATGGTTATGCAACAGTAAACCCCCCGGTTCTGTTAATTAACTACTCGTTGATTCGATTCCGCCCTAAAAAAAACAAAATAAAACAGAGAGGGGGGATAACCCCCAGCCTAACCGGCCCCCTCCCTTGGCCCATCCCCCTTTCCCCACAGGCGGCCCAGCCCGCCACCCCCGCATAACCCCTTCCCACTGAGGCTAACCCTAGCCGCTCACTGCACCCTCGCTTCCCCTCGCTCCCGCTCCCGATCTGGATCGGGCGGAGGCCCGACCGACCACCCGCGCCACTCCCACCTCGCCCGCCACCCCGCCGCCCACCGCGGCCCCGGACCTTCCTCCTCCTCCGACGCGCCTGAAGCCCCCTCACCCCTCCGCCCCAAACGCGGGCACCCGCCCTTGGTCGGGCTCGGCCTCCGCTCCTCGTCGCCCGGCCTTCCCGACCCCTCCCGACGGTCTCCCCAGGCCCTCACCGAGCCCGCCGCCTAGGCCTGCCCCCCCTGTGAGGCCCCTCTCTTCCCCCCTCCCGTCGGCGGCCGCTCACGCGCCAGATTCCCTCCCGGCTCCCCCCTCCCCTCGACGACGCCGTGGCCCTTGCCCGTCCCGTCACGGCTCGGCGCCCATGGCGCACTGCGCCCCCGTTCCTCTTTCCCCCTGGGATCCGGCCGCCGTGGCCCACCGCCCAGCCACCGCCTGGCCCCTCTCCCTTCCTTCCCCCGTCGGCGTCCTCGCCCGCGCCCAAGGCGCTCCCGAACCTCGCCACCCCCGGACCGAGCCTCGTTTCGGCCACGGCCTAACCCGGCCCGCTCGTCGCCAAACTAGCCGGCGCCGCTTGGCCACGGCTGGCAGCGTCGTGGCCTCGGCCGCCCAAGCCCGTGCCTCGGGCGCCCCCGATCCGCCCCTGGATCGATCCCGATCCGCCCCTGGTTCGTGCCCGATTCGGGCGACGCGTCGCCCGCACCCACCTGCCCGTTTTGGCCTCGGGCCACTGACGTGGGGCCCCACCCCCAAAATGAACGTTTTGGTTAAAACAGAAATAAAAATGAACTAAAAATAAATATAAATTAATTAACTAACTAATTAATTAAGCAATTAATTAATCTAATTAATTCTGGATTAATTAACCCTAATCATTAGTTAAATTAATTGGGTAATTAATTAAACTAATTAATACTGAACTAATTAACCCTAATCATTGATTAACTTAATTAAGTAATGTTAATTAATCGATTAGGTTAATTAGCCATTAGTGGATGACATGCGGGACCCACATCGTGGTTGACCTAGTCAACCCTGTTGGTGATGATGTCGGCATGACATCATGTTGATGTCATAAATGCAATTTCGAAATTAATTAAATAATTAATTAAAATTCCGAATTTAATAAAATCTTTTATAAATCATATCTTTTAATCCGTAATCCGGATTAAAATAATTTCAACATGAAAGTTGCTCGAGCAGCAGAGACGAATCCGGATACGCAGCCCGTTCGCCCACCACACATCCCTAACCTATCGAACCTGCAAACTTTCCTCTCCGGTTCATCTGTCTGACAGACGTCCAGAACCGGGAATACTCCCCGGATGTTTCCCCCCCTAACCAGTATCCCCTCATACCACGTTAGGGCACGCCTAGCATCGCTTCTTGGCATGTCATGCATCGATATGCATCTGTTTACTTTGTATTCATTGTTTCTTCCCCCTCTTCTCTCCGGTAGACTACGAGACCGACGCCTTTGGCCGATTCGACTACGGTGTTGACGACCCCTCTCCCTTGCCGAGCAACCAGGCAAGCCCCCTTTTGATCATCCCGATATCGCCCATTCCATTCTCTCATGCTTGCATTAGATTTTACATCTTGTTATTGTTTGCTCCTATTACATTGCATAGCCTCGCTTATTGTAACCTGCTATTGTTACCTACCCGCTTATCCTAAACCGCTTAGTATAGGTTGGTTAGAGACCCATCAGTGACCCCCACCTTGTCCTTGTTGCCCTGCTTCATCATTGAAGACCCGATCAATCGGATCGAAGACCAGCCCCGACACCGCACATCACTTCCCCTTAGTTGCTCGACACTACTAGGTTACTATCGAGTACCGAGGGTGAAACCTCTACACTTCCGATATTAACCTGTAGTATAACTATCCGGTTGTGGTCATCGAGGGTGATTTCCTCTTTAACCACTTCGATACGACTCTGTCGTGCAACCCCTCAAGTGTGGACCTCGAGGGTGAATCCTCTTATGTTCACCTTGATGACTACATTGAGTGGAATTCACCGGGGGTGATTCCTCGTGTTTTCCCCTTGATGTTTGGACTCACGGTTACTTGGACTTTTACCATCGTTACTTGGAAAGACGGGTCGAATTCGAGGGGTACCCGCTGCGCTTAATTGCAGTGATGTGGAGACGGGTTGACACGGAGGGTGCCCGCGAGATAATTACGAGGCGTGGCGGGCATTCCTAGCCCTTGCCGCAAGTCCTCGAGGCAGAACAGCGGGGTCACATCTTTCGTGAGTCTCGCTTGTTACCGCGCTGCCCTAATCCACTACGATTTGGATATTTGATCCGAGGGGCCTTTGGCCCGATAGCACTAACCATCACGTGGGCTAAGTATGGGCGTTCTGCGTCGTATACATCAGCCGAAGCTTATTAGACGTCGGCTGACGGATGGCCGGCCGGGTTGGACTGGTAAGCTCCTGCCCTTTTGGGAAGGTAGCTAGGTCTGCTCACCGCCGCCCTCATAGCGTCTTGAGGAGTTCGGGGAGATGGCCCATGACCCACAGGGGCATAGGTTTAGTCCGTGGCTGGCCTCTCTATTAAGCCTAGGTCGGGTTGCGGCGTATTGTTTGGCCGAGGCCGGGCATGACCACAGAAAGTGTGTCCGGCGGAGTTAAGCGGCGTGGTGGGTAAGTTGGTGCACCTCCTGCAGGGAAGAAAACATCTATCGATAGCCTGTCCTCTGATAGCGGACACTTGGAGTTGTATCCCGATCGATACAACTAGAACTGGATACTTGAGATGAGACATGGATATGAGCAATGGATTGCGATGAGAATTGGATTGTGATGATAATCGGATAGTATGGCTCAGGATTTCTTTCTCGCAGGGAGTCGAGAAAGGATCTCTGGCGAGGTTGATAACACTACTGCTACTTTAAGTTATGCTACTCTACTCCCTCTTGTTTCTTTGCAAGATGGTGTTTACCGAAGATGCTAGTCTTCGATAGGACTAGGCCTTCTCTCTATTCTCGCATTTCTGCAGCCCAGTTCACATATCGGCCTTCCTTTGATAATGTTGCATATGTAGTGTAGCTCCTTGCTTGCGAGTACTTTGGATGAGTACTCACGGTTGCCTTGTTCCCCTTTTCCCCCTACCTCTACTCGATTGCTGCAACTGCATTTACGATGGAGCCCGAGCCGACGCCACCGCCTATGACGACTACTACCCCGGGCGCCTACTACTACGTGCAGCAGCCCGCGGCGACCACCAGGAGTGACCTAGGAGGATCCCAGGCAGGAGGCCTGCTCCTCTTTCGATCTGTATCCCAGTTTGTGCTAGCCATCTTATGGCACCTTGTTTAACTTATGTCTGTACTCAGATAATGTTGCTTCCGCTGACTCGTCTATGATCGAGCACTTGTATTCGAGCCCTCGAGGCCCCTGGCTTGTATTATGATGCTTGTATGACTTATTTTATTTGTAGAGTTGTGTTGTGATATCTTCCGTGAGTCCTTGATCTTGATCGTACACATTTGCGTGCATGATTAGTGTACGATTGAACCGAGGGCGTCCTGAGATTGGTATCGAGCCGATTGCTGTAGGAATCCCCTTCCACACTCCTTGGCCGAAGTCGAGTCTAGACATTGCAAAAACTTTTACTAACATGGCTGTGCGGCCCATAGGCCCACGTCGCCATCGGGTGGTACTAGGATCTTTTACTCCTCGACCTTTACTCTGGGACTCTGAACTCTCTTCTACTCGGGTTAAACGAATTTGCTAACTATCACTAGGATCCCGTGGCCGCATTCACCCCAAAGTTGGATATAGCCCTAGTTGTTTTTGGAATTGTATTTGAGCAATTTCCACACTGTCATTTGACTCCTTTGAAACGTCTTTGTTTTCGTATGGAATCCACGAGGCAGGTCGTGCGCCACACGACGGCCATTGGTGCCTCGGGATCACTGCGGTGCTAGCCGAGATGATGACCTATCGGGTTATCGCTGGCACCCTGAGTACACCGTCTATGAGGAGTACTGTGACTATAACCGGGGAAGCGATGCAGCGCCATCGTCCACCTCTACTCTCGGGAGTACGAGTCCACTACTGTGCTGCACACTGCACATGGTGTTGGAGTGACTATCGATATGGCAGTCCACGATGCTGCCTATGCTGCTCTGACACGTCTTCGTGCAGAGTATCGAGAGTTGGACACCTCCCCCTTCAGGCACATTGCTATCGCGTCTGATGTTGGAGAGGAGGGTTACTACACTGCTGCCTACACCACTGTCACCAGAGAGCCCTTTCACCATCAGAACTTTGTTCTGCATGCTGATGGGCTGGATCGAGCTAACCGAGCTCTTCGCCACGAAGTTGTACATCACCCGTCGGCACCTCTACCGTGCTCGACGCTGATGCACCCTTCGTCCGATCCGGAGAGCTGCTGCGTTCTGCGATCTACCCCGCCAGACCGTGATGCCCTCAGGTGTCGGTTGGCGGGCGTGGGAGGCTACTCTCCGCACTTGGCCCCTTTCGCCACTCGACGCCGGATTCAGCACCAGAGTATCCGCGGCCCCTGTGTCACCGACGTGGAGGACTATCCATGCCGCTTTTACCAGCTTTCAGCTCTGACTACCTCCATGATGCAGCGTGGGACTGATGTAGACTTGCTTGTTAGCATTTGGTGTATTCGCCGCGAGCCTGTGTGCCACCTATGATGTAGTAGTCTATGTACTGGACTCTATGTATCGAACTCTATGCATGCTTCCTCTTGTAAGATATGCCAACTACTATGTAGTTCCCATCATGCTGCTTTCATTATGCATGTTTCATCATGAATGATTCCTGTCACTTGCTTAATTTCTCAAATGCTGAACTACCCCTGTTATATAATAGCAGGATGGTTAGGCCAGCAGGTCGTGGTCGTGGTGCCAACCTTCCACCACCGCCTGAGTACATGGCTGGTATGATCCAACAGCTCGAGATGAATCGCCAGTTCATGGAGAACATGATGGCTCAGTTCCCCCGCCCCAATATGCACCAGCACCCAAACGGGACAACTCTGCAGGATTTCATACGCCTGAACCCGGCGTGTACCGCAGCTCAACTCAGCCACCGGATGCCGATGGCGGCTCCGTGACATCACCTATGAGATGGAGTCTGCCGATGTAGCCCTGCCAGCTATGTCACCTTTGCTTCCTTTTTCCTGAAGGGACCCGCAGCTCAATGGTGGGACAGCCACCGCGTACTCTGCCAGCTTGGAACACTCATCACCGCCGGACTTCCGTGCTGCCTTCCGTGCCGCTTCATCCCTCAAGGGGTCATGGACGGAAGAGGCGTGAGTTCCGCAACCTCACCCAAGGCAACAAGACTGTTGAAGCCTATCAACGAGTTCTTGGACTTGTCTCGCTATCTTTGAAGAGGATATTGCAACCGATGCACGCAGACAGAGAAGTTCCGTGACGGTCTTCAAGTCGACATCAAGCTTCGACTCTAGTGCACGACTTTTGCTGATTTCGCCACCACAGTGAACAAAGCTATCAACGTCGAACCGGACTGCAGGAATACCAGAGCTCTAACAGCGCAACCGAGACACGGGCTCATCTTCGGGCCCGTCCTCGCAGAAGCGCAAGATATGGATTCCCAACAGCATGTACCAGCCGAATGCACCTGCTTCAAAGCAGAACTATGCTACACCTCGTCTGCCTACAACTAAGCAGCCGAAGCTTCCAGCTCCACCACCCCAAGCTCCTGTTCCCACCCCCAATAATGGTTTGTGCTTCAGGTGCGGACAGCCAGGGCACCGTGCTAGAGAATGCAACCGTAACCGTAATCAATCGCCCTTCCAAAGAATTTGGCCGTGGAAACACCTGTAACCGCAACAAAGACCGGCAAGTCGTATGGGCAAGCTCAGGCCAACCACGTTGATCTGAACGAAGCTCAAGACCAGCCTGCTACTGTGATGGGTACACTTCTCGTAAATTCAGTACCCGCATGTGTTTTATTTGATACAGGGGCATCTCATTCATTCTTGTCTGAAGATTTTGCATTCATGCATGGCATTAAAAGTGAAGACATGAATGCTTCACTATTAGTACACACCCCTGCGGGCCAATGTCGAACCTCCATGATTTGCAACGACGTCCCCGTTGAAATCGAAGGACTGGAATTCCTTGTCTCTCCCATCGTGCTGAAGTCTTGTAGCATTGACCTCATTCTGGGAATGAATTGGTTGAAAGCGCATACGGCGTCAATCGTTTGCGCCACTAAGACCGGCCCATCTGCTACACCCTTCGGATGAAATAGTCACTTACCAAGCTCATCTGTGCAAAATGTTGAGGCAAGGCTCTATGCATCGAACGCATTGAACGCCGCACCACTCGAGGGCATTGAAAACATTCCTGCTGCTTATGCGATTTCCAAGACGTCTTTCCTGAAGAACTTCCAGGGATTCCCCCTGCTAGAGCTGTCGAATTCGTCATCGACTTAAAACCAGGCACCACTCCTATAGCCAAGCGTCCCTACAAGATGCCGCCGCATGAACTCCTTGAGCTAAAGGAGGAAATCGACAAATCTCTTCAAAGCGGTTTCATTCGCCCAAGCTGCTCACCTTGGGGAGCACCTTCTCTCTTTGTCAAGAAGAAGGATGGGACAAACCGATTGGTCCAAGACTACCGTCCTATAAATCAAGCTACCATTCAAAATAAGTATCCTCTTCCTCGGATCAATGATCTTTATGATCAATTGGCTGGTTCGTCAGTGTTCTCGAAACTCGACTTGAGGTTGGGTTACCACCAGATCCGTGTTCGTGAGGAGGATATCCCCAAGACCGCATTCGTGACTCGTTATGGTTCATACGAGTACACCGTCATGTCCTTGGCTTAACCAATGCTCCAGCCACCTTCTCTCGCCTGATGAACTATATATTCATGGATTACCTCGACAAGTTCGTCGTGGTTTATCTGGATGATATCCTGATCTATTCCAAGAATGAAGAAGAACATGCTGAACATCTTCGTCTTGTCTTTGGAAAAGCTACGAGAGCATCAACTCTATGCCAAGTTCTCCAAATGTGAGTTCTGGCTTCCCGAAGTAACCTATCTTGGGCATGTCATTTCTAAGGATGGTATTGCCGTCAACCCTGAACGAGTTCAGGCTATTCTCGATTGGACTCCTCCGAAGAACGTTAAGCAGGTCAGAAGTTTTCTCGGTCTCGCCAGCTATTGCCGTCGATTAAATGAGAACTTCTCCAAGATTGCCGAACCTCGACTAACCTGTTGCATAAAAGGCGTCAAATTCCAATGGATGAGATAAGTGTCGGGGAAAGTTTCCGGGCACTCAAGGACAAGTTAACTTCTGCCCCAAAGGCTAGCTCCTCCACGATACTAAGAAGGACTTCGTCATTTATCGCGACGCTTCTCGTCAAGGATTAGGCGGTGTCCTAATGCAAGAGCGCAAAGTGGTTGCTTATGCCTCTCGGCGATTTGCGCCCTCACGAGGAGAACTACCCAGTTCACGACCTCGAACTTCTTCTTTGTCATTCATGCGCTAAAGCGATGGCGACATTACCTTCTCCGTACTCGCTGCGAGATCTACACCGACCACCAAAGTCTGAAGTATCTGCTTACTCAGCCAGACCTGAACCTCCGTCGGCAGAGATGGATGGAGACTGCAGCACTTTGATTTGGGTATTTCCTATCGCCCGAGCAAGGCTAATGTAATGGCTGATGCCTTGAGCCGCAAGTCTTCATCGCAACCACCTTCAGATTCACCAAGTTCAGCCCCCACTTGTTGAAGAATTCAGGAAGCTGAACCTTCATATTGTTCCTCCGGGTGCACTCGCTCCCCCTCCTCCGGAGTTCCGCAAGATGAATCTCCGTGTTGTTCCCCAGGGTTCCCTTTATACCCTGGCTGTTGAACCCGATCTCGTGGGCACCATAAAGACAATGCAGGGATTTGACTCTGAAGTCTACAAGCTTAAACAAGATGTCAAGAAAGGAAATCCCTCATCTTTCACTATTGCTGATGATGGCGCCTTGTACTTCAAAGGCCGCCTAGTGGTGCCGTGCAAGGAGGAAAACCTGAATATGACTCAGAAGGTTATGAAAGAAGCTCATGATACGCCTCTATGTATCCACCCTGGCAGTACAAAGATGTATCAAGACATTCGTCAGAGATTCTGGTGGTCTAATATGAAGCGGGACATTGCTCGCTATGTGTCCGAGTGTGACGCGTTTGCCGTCGTATCAAAGCAGAACATCAAAGGCCTCTTTGGAACTCTGCAGCCTATCTCTATTCGGAATGGAAATGGGACCATGTTGAAATGGACTTAATCCTTTGGTTTTCCCAAATCGCAGAAAGGTAATGATGCTATTCTTGTCGTCATTGACGGCTTTCTAAAGTTGCACATTTTCAAGCGGTCAAAGAAACGATCATCGCTAGCCAGCTTGCAACGCTCTATATGTCCAGAATTGTTTCACTTCACGGCATTCCACCGTTATCGATTCGGACCGTGGCAGCTTATTCACTTCAAGATTACGGGCAAGTTTTCAAGAAGCTATGGGGACTCATTTATCTTTCAAGATCGCGTTTCATCCATGATCTCAAGGGCAAGTTGAACGTGTCAACCAAATTCTCGAAGACATGCTTCGAGCTTGTGTCGCCTCCTTGACAAGAAATGGGAGGAATCTCTCCCGTATGCCGAAGTTCTCTTATAATAATAGCTTTCAAGCTAGTCCGAAGATGGCCCCTTCAAGTGTTATATGGACGAAAGTGCCGAACCCCTCTGAATCGGGTCGAAGCGGGAACGTCCACTCTCCGGTCCGGATATTATCCAACATGCCGAAGAGCAAGTCCGCATTATTCGCGAGAATCTCAAGACTGCTTTCGATCACGCTAAAAGAGTAATTATGACCGTCATCACAAAGACATGGTCTATCAACTTTGGCGAAAAGGCCTATCTTCGCGTTACACCAATGAAGGGTGCTCACCGCCGGGATCAAGGGCAAGCTAGCTCCTCGCTATATTGGCCCTTTCACTATTCGGAAAGACGTGGAAAAGTGGCTTATCAATCGAGCTTCCGTCGAACCTTTCTCGGTTCACGATGTGTTCCACGTGTCCCAACTCCGACGCCGCTTCAAGGACCCAATCCGAGCAAAGTGGACCATGAAGTGCTCGAATTGCAACAGGACCTCTCCTATAAAGAGCATCCGGTCCGCATTCTCGACCAAGCTGAACGCCGCACCCGTCAGAAGGCGATCAAGTTCCTCAAGGTCCAGTGGTCGAATCACTCTGAAGACGAAGCCACCTGGGAACGCGAGGATCGTCTACGAGATGAATATCCCGCACTCTTTCCTTCTACCTCCTAAATCTCGGGACGAGATTTCTTGTAGTGGAGGAGATTTGTAACACCCGGATGGTTATGCAACAGTAAACCCCCCGGTTCTGTTAATTAACTACTCGTTGATTCGATTCCGCCCTAAAAAAAACAAAATAAAACAGAGCGGGGGTATAACCCCCCCCCCTGGCCTAGCCAGCCGGCCCCCTCCCCTTGGCCCATCCCCCCTTTCCCCCTGGGCCGGCCCACCGGCCCAGCCGCCACCCCGCATAACCCCCTTCCCACCAGGGGCTAACCCTAGCCGCTCACCAGACCCCCCCCCCTCGCTTCCCCCCCCCTCGCTCCCGCTCCCGATCTGGATCGGGCGGAGGCCCCGACGGACCACCCCGCCGCCACTCCCACCTGCCGCCCGACCCCGCCGCCCACCGCGGCCCCGGACCTTCCTCCTCCTCCGACACTTTGAAGCCCCTCACCCTCCGTCGCCCCAACGCGGGCACCCACGTCAGTCGGGCTCGGCCTCCAGCGCTCCTCGTCAGCCGCGCTTCCCGACCCCCTCCCGACGGTCTCCCCGACCCTCACCGAGCCCGCCGCCTAGGCCCTGCCCCCCCCACAGAGGCCCTCTCTTCCCCCCCCCATCGGCGGCCCAGCTCACTTGTGCCCTGATTCCTCCCGGCTCCCCCTCCCCTCGGCAGCCTTGGCCCCTTGTCCAGTCATGGCTTCGGCGCCCATGGCTGCAGCGCCCCGTTCCCTCTTTCCCCCTGGGATCCGGCCGCCAGTGGCCCCAAGCCCGACCACCGCCTGGCCCCTCTCCCTTCCTTCCCCGTCAGGCGTCTCGCCCGCCAAGGCTCCCGAACCTCGCCACCCCCGACCGAGCCTCGTTCGGCCACGAACCTAACCCGGCCCGCTCGTCGCCCAAACTAGCCGCGCCGCTTCATGCCGGCGGCCAGCGTCGTGGCCTCGGCCTTGCCACCCCGTGCCTCGGGCGCCCGATCCGCCTCGATCGATCCCGATCCGCCTGGTTCAGTGCCCGATTGAGCGACGTCAGCCGCACTCCACTGCCTGCTTTTGGCCTCGGGACATCGGCGTGGGGCCCCACCCCAAAATGAACGCTTTGGTTAAAAATGTAAATAAAAATGAACTAAAAATAAATATAAATTAATTAACTAACTAATTAATTAAGCAATTAATTAATCTAATTAATTCTGGATTAATTAACCTAATCATTAGTTAAATTAATTGGGTAATTAATTAAACTAATTAATACTGAACTAATTAACCCTAATCATTGATTAACTTAATTAAGTAATGTTAATTAATCTGATTAGGTTAATTAGCCATTAGTGGATGACATGCGGGACCCACCTGTCAGGGTTGACCTAGTCAACCCTGTTGGCTGATGATGTCGATGACCTCATGCTGATGTCATAAATGCAATTTCGAAATTAATTAAATAATTAATTAAAATTCCAGAATTTAATAAAATCTTTTATAAATCATATCTTTTAATCCGTAATCCGGATTAAAATAATTTCAACATGAAAGTTGCTCAGAACGACGAGACGAATCCGGATACGCAGCCCGTTCGCCCACCACACATCCCTAACCTATCGAACCTGCAAACTTTCCTCTCCGGTTCATCTGTCTGACAGACGTCCGGAACCGGGAATACTCCCCGGATGTTTTCCCCCTAACGGTACCCCCTCATACCACGTTAGGGCACGCCTAGCATCGCTTCTTGACATGTCATGCATCGATATGCATCTGTTTACTTTGTATTCATTGTTTCTTCCCCCTCTTCTCTCCGGTAGACTACGAGACCGACGCTGCAGCTGGCCAGTTCGACTACGGTGTTGACGACCCCTCTCCCTTGCCAGAGCAACCAGGCAAGCCCCCCTTTTGATCATCCCGATATCGCCCATTCCATTCTCTCATGCTTGCATTAGATTTTACTCAAGTTATTGTTTGCTCCTATTCATGCATAGCCTGTTTATTGTAACTCGCTATTGTTACCTACACCTTATCCTAAACTGCTTAGTATAGGTTGGTTAGAGACCCATCGATGACCCCCACCTTGTCCTTGTTGCCCTGCTTCATCATTGAAGACCCGATCAACGGGATCGAAGACCAGGCCCGACACCGCACATCACTTCCCTTAGTTGCTCGACACTACTAGGTTACTATCGAGTACCGAGGGTGAAACCTCTCAAAGACTTCTGATATTAACCCTGTAGTATAACTATCCGGTTGTTGTCTTCGAGGGTGATTTCCTCTTGAAGCACTTCCGATACGACACTGTCGTGCAACCCCTCAAGTGTGGACCTCGAGGGTGAATCCTCTTATGTTAACCTTGATGACTACATTGAGTGGAATTCACCGGGGTGATTCCTCGTGTTTTCCTTGATGTTTGGACTCACGGTTACTTGGACTTTTACCATCGTTACTTGGAAAGACGGGTCGAATTTCGAGGGGTACCAGCGTGCTTAATTTGCAGTGATGTGGAGACGGGTTGACACGGAGGGTGCCCGCGAGATAATTACGAGGCGTGGCGGGCATTCCTAGCCCTTGCCGCAAGTCCTCGAGGCAGAACAACGGGTCACATCTTTCGTGAGTCTCTGCTTGTTACCGCGTTCCTAATCCACTACGATTTGGATATTTGATCCGAGGGCCTTTGGCCCGATAGCACTAACCATCACGTGGGCTAAGTATGGGCGTTCTGCGTCGTATACATCAGCGAAGCTTATTAGACGTCGACGAATGGCGCGCCGGGTTGGACTGGTAAGCTCCTGCCCTTTTGGGAAGGTAGCTAGGTCTGCTCACCGGCCGCCCTCGCAACGTGCAGGAGTTCCCGGGGAGATGGCCCATGACCCCTGGGGGCATAGGTTTAGTCCGGCGGGCTGGCCTCTCTATTAAGCCTAGGTCGGGTTGCGGCGTATTGTTTGGCGAGGCGGGCATGACCTCGGAAAGTGTGTCCGGCGGAGTTAAGCGGCGTGGTGGGTAAGTTGGTGCACCCTGCAGGGAAGAAAACATCTATCGATAGCCCTGTCCCACGGTAACGGACACTTGGAGTTGTATCCCGATCGATACAACTAGAACTGGATACTTGAGATGAGACATGGATATGAGCAATGGATTGCGATGAGAATTGGATTGTGATGATAATCGATAGTATGGCTCTGGGATTTCTTTCTCGCAGGAGTCGAGAAAGGATCTCTCGCCGAGGTTGATAACACTCTGCTACTTTAAGTTATGCTACTCTACTCCCTCTTGTTTGCTGCAAGATGGTGTTTACCGGAAGATGCTAGTCTTCGATAGGACTAGGCCTTCTCTCTATTCTGGCATTTCTGCAGCCCAGTTCACATATACGGCCTTCCTTTGATAATGTTGCATATGTAGTGTAGCTCCTTGCTTGCGAGTACTTTGGATGAGTACTCACGGTTGCCTTGTTCCCCTTTTCCCCTACCTCTACTCGATTGCTGCAACTGCACGATGGAGCCTGTGAGCCAGACGCCACCGCCTATGACGACTACTACCCCTGAGGCGCCTACTACTACGTGCAGCCCACGGCGACCACTGGGAGTGACCTAGGAGGATCCCGAGGCGGGAGGCCTGCTCCTCTTCGATCTGTATCCCGGTTTGTGCTAGCCATCTTATGGCACCTTGTTTAACTTATGTCCGTACTCAGATAATGTTGCTTCCGGCCGACTCGTCTATGATCGAGCACTTGTATTCGAGCCCTCGAGGCCCCTGGCTTGTATTATGATGCTTGTATGACTTATTTTATTTGTAGAGTTGTGTTGTGATATCTTCCCGTGAGTCCTTGATCTTGATCGTACACATTTGCGTGCATGATTAGTGTACGATTGAATCGAGGGCGTCACACAAATTTAATACACGGCCGCACATAAGGTAATATTTTAAATTCAAAAATGTTGCTTAGCGCATATGAACAAGTTTTCAGCGTACAGGATAACAAATGCGAGTCTACTCAAAAATTATATCTTTGGAGCATTCATCCACTATAAGGCAGGCACCCTTCAGGACGCCCTCATAATACATTTCAGGCTTGCGATGCTCCTTCTTCGGTGGTGGTCCGTCCGTCACAAGCTTCTCAGCGTCCATCTTGCCCCAAAGTGCACCTTAGCAAGGGCAAGGCCCTCTGAGCACCTTCGATGCAGACGGAGCGCTTGATGACTTCAACCCATGGACAAAGGCGTCCACCACCGCCTCACCAGCCCAGTAGCTCCCTGCATGGCTTCCTTAGGCCACAGCCGAACTATGAGGCCTTTCATGGCCTGTTCGGCCACCTTATGGAGCTCGACCAGCTGCTTCAACTGGTCGCTTAAGGGCACTGGTGTCCGCCTCGATATCTTGAGACCAGAACACCTTCTCTGTCGAGCTTCCCTCCTCGGCTCGGTAGAATGCGGCAAGATCAGCCCTGCACCGCAGGCAGATCTGCGAATGCTCTGGAGAGCTCCGGATTCAGGTAAGTAAGAGATAATTCACTTTCACATGCTTGCTTTGCATATAGAATGCCTTACCACGCTATCTTCTTAATCGCCTCAATCTCCTGGAGGGATTTTTGGGATTCGGCCTTAGCGGCCTTGGCGCTCTCAAGGGCCGAGGCGAGCTCGGACTCTCGAGTCTTTGAGTCACGCTCCAAACTCTCGTGTTTTTCCACGAGAGCCTGGAGCTCTCGCCGCACCTCCGCCACCCGCGCCTCCTGCTTCTCTCACTCGGTGCGCTCCGCGGCCGCATTACTTTCGGCCATGGACACCGCTTCCTTCAGGGTCGCCACCTCGTTCGTGGCCCCTGCAATATTCACATTATTCCTGTCATTTTTTGCAAACACATCTTTTAAATACTCCCATAAGGTATTACTTACCTTCCTTGTCCTCGAGCTGCCTTTTGGCAAGTCCGAGCTCGTTCTCGGACCGCTCGAGGCTCTGCTTTAATGCATCAACCTCCGCAATCGGTCTTGGCGAGAGGTTAGCAGCGCAGCCTGCATTCCCATATTGACATACTTATGTTAGACTCCTGCGTATATCTTTTTAGATCCTCAGTTCGGCTATTTATTTCCGAACACCAAATTGAGCATCAGGGGCTACTGTCTATGCGGTAATATTTTTACATATCTTAAATACATACCTCAAAGCCTGTTAGAAGGCTGACATAGGCTTCTGTCAGCCCGCTCTTGGCGGACTGAACTTTCTGGATCACCGCACTCATAACAGTGCGGTTCTCCTCGTCGATGGAAGCGCCGTTAAGCGCCTCCATCAAATCATCCGGTGCCTCCGGTTGGACGGAGGTCACCGGCGTCCACGATCTTGCCCTTCTTACGAAAGGGTCGCTGTCGGACTCGGAACCACTTGAAGGTTCCGATGCGAGTCCGCAGGCTGCACTTGAAGCCCTTCGTGGTTTTATCCCCTTTGAGCCCGGGTTCCGGAGGTCGCCTTGCGGCGCCTCCAGGCCACCTCCTCTGGTGGGCCCTTTTGGGACTCCACCCAGGCGTCATCCGCGGCGGGAGGAGACGAGGCGGTCGGAAGTGAGGTGCTATTCACATCCGACGAATCTAGGGAGCCGCTCGACGAATCGTCGAGCCCGTCCTTGGGCGGGCTGCATGGTTATACTTGGCATTAGAAGATATTGTGCGACAAATGGAACGCCATGAGTTATTCTGGTGTCCGGACACTTCGATTTCGCCAGGGGCTTGGTCCTTGGTGCCCACCCTCTTCGCCGCGTCGTCGGCATTGGCGGTGTAGTCCCGAGGAAGGGTCCTTCCCTTCTTGGACCCTCCGGCCTCCCGGTTAGGCGGCCTTCCTTTTCTTCTCTCCCCGATGGGGAGAGGCCTCTTTTTCCTCCTCCTCGTCTTCGTGGGGGGAGTCCGCCTCGGAGTCATCGGACGATGAGTCCGACAGCACCTAGCGCCGGGAACTCCTTCGAGTTCCCGTGGCCTTCTTCTTGGCCTTCTTCTCCGGCACCACGTGAGGTGCCGGAACCAGCAGCCCCGTCAATTGGGCGTCCGCTGGGTCTTCTGGCAAGGGAGCCGGACAGTCAACCTGTCCGAACGTCTTCAGCCAGTCCTGTCAAAGGTGAGGGAGTTTTAGATCCCGCAAAGAGTCGAACTATGAAAAAAAGTCCCGTAAAGGGTAAAATAACTTACCTCGCTGGCTTGATGCTGCGAGCTGAATCCGCGATCTTCGGTAGCGGATGCGGAGCTTCGGCGCCTTCAACACCTTCCTGCATCTTCGTGCGTAGTGTCAAGAGCCGGCTCAAGGTTCGGTCTTTGTGCGGATCAAACTCCCACAAGTTGAAGGCCCGTTCGGGCATGGGAGAATCCGGCGGATGAGCATCACCTGGATTACGTTGACAAGCTTGAGATTCTTGTCCACCAGGTTTGGGACGCAGGTTTGGAGTCCGGCCAGCTCTTCCGAATTACCCCACGTCAGGCCCGTCTCTTTCCATGAGGTGAGCCGTGTAGGGAAGCCAGATCGGAATTCGGGGGCCGCCGCCCATTGAGAGTCGCGTGGCTCGGTGATGTAGAACCACCCTGATTGCCACCCCTTTATGGTCTCCACAAAGGAGCCCTCGAGCCATAGGACGTTGGCCATCTTGCCCACCATGGCACCTCCGCACTCCGCTTGGCGGCCGCCCACTACCTTCGGCTTGACATTGAAGGTCTTTAGCCATAAGCCGAAGTGGGGCTGGATGCAGAGGAAGGCCTCGCACACGACGATAAACGCCGAGATGTTGAGGATGAAATTTGGGGCCAGATCGTGGAAATCTAGGCCGGAGTAGAACATGAGCCCCCCAGACGAATGGGTGAAGTGGAAACCCTAGTCCGTGGAGGAAGTGGGGGAGGAACACCACCCTCTCATGGGGCCTGGGGGTGGGGATGACCTGCCCCTTGTTGGGGAGCCTATGCGCGATGTCGCCGGACAAGTATCCACCCTTCCGCAGCTTTTTGATGTGCCCCCCGTGACGGAGGAGGCCATCCACTTGCCTCTCGCTCCGGACATGATTGGAGAAGGTTGAGGTGGGATGTGCGGACTTGGGCGCTGGAGCTCGAGTGCGAGGAAATGGATAAGCAAAGGAGGAAGAAGGTGTGTGTGAAAAGTGGATCCTTATCCCCTTATATGGACGAACAAAGCTATGTGTCCCCACCGGCCTGATAAAACTCGCTTATCTCCCAAGCGCCGTAATCAATGGCGCGGTTGGGTTACCCACGCCCGTATTGATGAGAATCCCGGAATAAGGGGACACGATCTCTGCTTTGACAAGATGTGCCAAGGAAACCGCCTCGCTAAACACGCTGAGGTGGGACAGTAAAAACGATTCGAATAAAGGCTTGGCCATCTTTGTGATGTCACGCCATGAATACGTCGCCAGATTGAACTTGTGTAAATATTATTCTCTCTACGGTGGTATGTGGAACTTATTTTGCAGAGCCGAACACTATCCTTGTGTTCAAAATCTTCTATGAAGTATTCGGAGGAGGAACCCGCCTTGCAATGCCGAAGACAATATGCGCGCCGGACTCGTCGTCATTGAAGCCTGGTTCGGGGCTCTTGAGGAGTCTGGATTAGGGGGTGTCCGGATGGCCGCACTATAGCCTTTGGCCGGACTCCTGGACTTTGAAGATACAATATTGAAGACTTCGTCCCGTGTCCGGATGGGACTTTCCTTGGCGTGGAAGGCAAGCTTGGCGATACAGATATGTAGATCTCCTACCATTGTAATCGACTGTGTAACCCTAACCCTATTCGGTGCCTATATAAACCGGAGGGTTTTAGTCCGTAGGACGAACAACAATCATACCATAGGCTAGCTTCTAGGGTTTAGCCTCTCTGATCTCGTGGTAGATCTACACTTGTACTACCCATATCATCAATATTAATCAAGCAGGAGTAGGGTTTTACCTCCATCGAGAGGGCCCGAACCTGGGTAAAAACATCGTGTCCCTTGTCTCCTGTTACCATCCGCCTAGACGCACAGTTCGGGACCCCCTACCCGAGATCCGCCGGGTTTGACACCGACAACTTCCTTCACAAAGTGCCATTCAGGGCAGAATAGGAAAAGGAATATTGGGGAATTATTTTTGAACATGGCAATGAAAAGTTTTTCCATATTTGATCAATATATGACCCAAACAATTTATGAGAATTATTTGGGAATTTTAGGAGTGAAGGAAGTATAGGTTGCTTCACAACCTAGGACAATTTGAGTTATTCCTTTAATAAAAAAAGGAATATTCCCAAAAAAAAGAATATTGGGATTTGGGCTAGGATGGAAATGACAGGGTCTAGGGAAGGATTTGGATATGACAAGCCACTCTGGAAGCAAAGAAGAGGCCATCTTCTTCAGTTTCCAGACCACAAAGCCACGGAAAAAGAAAACTCAGGCAAAAACCTCGGAAAAACAAAAGGAAAAGAAAGGGCCAAAACCCAGGCTGTCACATGCTCCCCGGCAACGGTGCCAGAAAAGAGCTTGATAATGCTCAAGTGCAAGGAATCATCGTAGAAGTTTCCAAAGGTGGAAGTGGTAAGTATGGAGTGTCGAACCCACAAGGAGCTAAAGGTAAGATCAATATTCTCTCAAGTCCTATCTACCACTGATACGACTCTACGTACACCGAACGTTTGCTTCTAACTAGAAATGAGAAATAAAACTACGTTGTGGGTATGAAGAGGATAACTTTGCATGATATCGGAGAACTAAAATATAAAAGTAGTTGTTGTTAATATAAAGTTAGAATATATTAATATATATTATAAATAGCGAGTGTGGAATAATGATGGGTCGGTGTGCGGAATTTTCTTAGGCAATTGTTAACAAGATCGGTAGTCGTCATTGCAATTTTATATGAGGGAGAGGCATAAGCTAACATACTTTCTCTTCTTGGATCATATGAACTTATGATTGGAACTCTAGCAAGCATCCGCAACTACTAAAGATCATTTAAGGTAAAACCCAACCATAGCATTAAAGTATCAAGTCCCCTTTATCCCATACGCAACAACCCCCTTACTCGGGTTTAAGCTTCTGTCACTCTAGCAACCCACTATAAGCGAATCATGAACGTATTGCAACACCCTACAGCAGGAATCCTTCACGTGTGTGCGGCACGGAAGGCACCATAGGACAGCACCAAAATAAAACATACAACTCAAACCAATGTATATCTTCAATCAACCCAAAAGACAAAAGAAATCTAATCAAAACATCATAGGATGGCAACACATCATTGGATCATAATATGTGGCATAAAGCACCATGTTCAAGTAGGGGATTACAGCGGGGTGCGGGAGAGTGGGCCGCGTAAAAGAGATGAGGATGGTGATGATGAAAGTTATGTTGATGAAGACGATCACCGCGGCGATGGTTCCCCGAATGGCACTCCAGCGCCACCAAGAGAGAGGGGGAGAGGTTCTCCCCCCTTGTGCTTCCTCCTCCATGGCCTTCCCCTTAGATGGGGAAAGGTTCTACCTCTGGTCCTTGGCCTTCATGGCGATGATGGCCCCTCCAGCTTCCTCCTCCATGGCCTCCGGTGATGTTGGACCCCTCTGGCAGGGTGCCAGAGAGGGGCCTAGATTGGGTTTTTGTGGCTACAGACGCTTACGCTGGCGGAACTCCTGATCTAGCTTTCCTTCTGTAGTTTTTGGGATTTATAGGAGTGTTTGGCGTTGGGGGCAAGTCAGGGGGCCCACGAGGCGACGACAAGGACGGGGGGCGCGCCCTAGGGGGGTGGGTGCGCCCCCCACCCTTGTGGTTAGCCCGGGACTCTTCTCTGGTATCTTTTTGCTCCAGTATTTTTTATATTTTCCAAAAATATTCTCCGTAAATTTTCAGCCCATTCCGAGAACTTTTATCTTTGCACAAAAACAACACCACGGTAGTTCTGGCGAAAACAGCGTCAGTCCGGGTTAACTCTAATCAAATCATACCAAAATCATATGGAATTATTGTAGATATGGCATGAATACTTCATAAATTATAGATACATCTGAGACATATCAATGAGCAGCGCGTCCTGCGCATTCGGCGGCCCCCGGCGGGCGAGGGAGGAAGAGGCCGTAGCGGTACAGCCATCCGACTACACAGAAGGGTGCATGGAGGATTCCTGCTGCTCATGGGTGGCAGGGTCGGTGGTAGTGACAGCTGCGGCCTCGGCAGAGTGACGGCGATTGCCGCGGCCCGCAGGCTCCGTCTGGGCGACGCGAACCACACGGCGCTCGGCGCACACATGGCGAGCATCAGCCATGTAGTTTGGCGGAGCGGAAAATGAAGCAGAGCAGGAGAACGGCAGTGCATCCCTACCTGGCACGCCAAATGTTAGAATCGGGGCTCCGAGGACCCTAAGGTTTGAACTCTGGGGTGCGCTCGTTCTTACCGCCCTACTCCTTTCTGCTACGAACCACGGTGAGGCTACAACGAGAGCGAGCTAGTGTGAGCAGACCGGAGGCACATCAGTTACCCAGGTCCAGGCCACCTTGCGGTGTAAAATCCTACTCCTGCTTGGTTTGGATTGGACTAGTGTGAGAGCAAGAATACAAGAGTGGAAGCTCCAGTGGTCGACCTCCTCTACGGCAGCACCCTGCCCTCCTTTTATACATGCCTTGGTCCTCTTCCCCCGAAAACATTGGCGGGAAGGATTGCCACACAACGGCAATTTTGAAGGGGGACAGGGGCACAGTCTATCCTGACAAAAGGCGGTCTTTGTCGGCAAAGCCACCATCTATGACGTGCTGGTGGGCTCGGTGATGACCTCTGCCCTACGCGCCCGCCGTCTTGGTCTTCTTGCACCGACCAAGCAACCTTTTGGAGTTGCTTTGGGAACCAGCATGCTGGCCCTGCTTCCTTAGCACAAAAGAGGAAAACCTCCTCATTCGTGCTTGTTGGCACGGCCTCTGGCATCGTTCCTTGTCGCACGCGTCACCCATGTGAAGACTGAGAGCCGCACGATCGTGTTGAGCAACCCTTGACTTGTCCGCCCCGAGAGAGGGCCTCAGCAGGCAGCCACGAGAGGCCACCTCGCGAGGCTCCTGGTGGCGCCTTGCGGTCCGCCTGGAGCGCCTGCTGACTGGGGCCCCGCGGGGCGAGAGCCTCGTGAGGAGTCTTGCTTGTGAAGCTTGCTAGTGGGCCACCTGTTGGGCCTTCGACACGCGCCGCATCCTGGACCAAAGGCAGAAAGGTCTGGGTACCTTTTGTCCCACGGGCCCTACAACAACAAGGTTGATGAAGCATCCTCCGTGGATTGGTTCCCCCTCCGACAGAGTGTAGGAAAGGCCTCCATATGGGATCGTCGCAAAACAGGAACTTGCAATGGTGGAATAATTATTCTGAGGGTACGACGGAGGGTTCGGTATTTATATGAAATTGTAGCGTTGAAATCATATGAAAAGGGTGTCAGCGGGACCACAAGCCCTGGGCGGCTACCCCCCCCCCCCCCGCCAGGTCGCACCACCTAGCCTTGTGGGGCTCTATGGCCTCTTCTCGCAGACTCCGGAAGCTTCCAACACTCCATTTAGCCCATAAAGATAGTGTTAAATTGGCATTTAATTTGACCTCCGTAGGTATTGATTTTCTGCGAAACAAAAAACAAGAAGAAAAAAAACATGAACTAGCCCTGGGCACTAAATTAACAAGTTAGTCCAGAAAAATAATATAAAAGTGTACCTAAACCATATATAAATGATGTAAGTATAGCATGAATACTTCTTAAATTATACATACGTTGGAGATCTATAAGTCACGGACAGAGTAATATTTGTGAAACAAGGAACTTTCATATTCTAATTTGAAGAAACGCGAAGTTGAATATCATTAGCCGCAATTGCAAGCAACCATCCAACCCCGACCAAATAATTTGGCCCCAACTCGGCTCCCTCCTCTCTAGATAGGTAACATGGCGACATAACACCTACTGCCACAACACCTTCGACACCACTCTCTGCCGACACTCCCATCTGGATTCTCTCAGCAAGTCACCCATGCGAGATCACCATGGGACTACTCGTCCACTCGAGGTATTCACCTCTAGCGACTAATGTCACGTCTTCAACTTCGGCAACTAGTGTTTGCTGACGGCCGAGAACCTCCTTCGACCTCCTCTCCCTCCTTGAGCCGCTCCATGCATGGTCCTCGACCAGCTGAAGCACAACCTATGTCGAGCGAGAGCGAACGTGGTGAGAGTGATCAAGCTTCAAAGTTGAATGAGAAGTGTGGACTTGAGATTGAGAGTGTTGAATCAAGGAATTGCGTATCATGAAGGGTCCCCAAATAGGCTCTAAGTACGAGGAAATGATTCACGGTCAAGTGATCAACTAACTAATTCATCTCTAGATCGGCAGGGCGAATCGCTCCTTTGGTTTGCTCTTAATCACAAAAGCCTCTCATGCTAGCCTTCCAAAGCTCACAAGTTGGTGTCCAAAGGATGTGGATGGATCAGGGATCACCGGCGGGGCATTGGTGAGCCGTGATCATGGCCAAGTCAAGATGGTGGAGGCCGGGAAGTCTCAAATGTTGATGATAAGAAGTTAGCAAGTATCCATTTAGTGACCCCCGTGGGCCCCGTGCCCCCACCCACCTCCCCCTCCCCCCCCTCCCCCCCCCCCCCGCGCGGGCAACCCAGGCACTCAACCCTACCCACCGGCCCCTTGATCCCCCTCTCCCTTTCCTTCCCGCCACCGCTGTCAGGCAAAGCCCGCGCGGTGCCGATGGCAGCGGGATCTGCATCGCCTTCTCCTAGAGTGGGGCCGCGGGAGTCTCCTCCTTCAATCTGACAGCGATGCTCAGAGGCTGACGCGTCGTGGCTGGGTGAGGCACATGCAGGTGGTGGAGCGGGGCAAGGCAGCTTGTTGGCCGGGCGTGGCACGTTATGGTGGTGTGGGTTGGCTGCTTGCGGCGTAGCGCACTGATGTCTACTATGCAACTTTATTCTTGTAGACACGTGTTGGGCCTCCAAGCGCATAGTTTTGTAGGAGAGTAGCAATTTTTCCTCAAGTGGATTACCTAAGGTTTATCAATCCGTGGGAGGTGTAGGATGAAGTTGGTCTCTCTCAAACGACCCTGCAATCAAATACAAGAAATCTCTTGTGTCCCCAACACACCCAATACAACGGCAATTTGTATAGGTGCTCTAGTTCGGCTAAGAGATGGTGATACAAGTGTAATATGGATGGTAGACATAAAATTTTATAATCTAAATAAATAAAAACAGCGAGATAGCAAATAGTAAACGGGCACAAAAACGGTATTGCATTGCTTGAAAATGAGACCTAGGGTCTGTACTTTCGCTAGTGCAACCTCTCAACAATGCTAATATAATTGGATCATATAACCACTCCACAAAGTGCGATGAAGAATCACTCCAAAGTTCCTATCTAGCGGAGAACATAAGACGGAAATATTTGTAGGGTACGAAACCACCTCAAAGCTATTCTTTCCGATCGATCTAACCAAGAGTTCGTACTAAAATAACACCAAATAATTTCAGATTCATAATACTCAATCCAACACAAAGAACTTCAAAGAGTGCCCCAAGATTTCTACCGGAGAAACAAAGACAATAACATGCATCAACCCCTATGTGTAGATTATCCCAATGTCACCTCGGGAATCCGCGAGTTGAGTGCCAAAACATATATCGAATGAATCAAAATAATACCCCATTGTCACCGTGAGTATTCATTTGCAAGACATATATCAAGTGCTCTCAAATCCATAAAAGTATTCAATCCGATAAAACGAAATCTCAAAGGGAAAACTCAATTCATCACAAGATAGAGAGGAGAAAACACCATATGATCCGACTATATTAACAAAGCCCGCGATACATCAAGATCGTGACATCTCAAGAACATGAGAGAGAGAGAGAGAGTGAGAGAGATTAAACAAATAGCTACTCGTACAAACCCTCGGCCACGAGGGTGGACTACTCCCTCCTCATCGTGGTGGCCGCCGGGATGATGAAGATGGCCACCGGAGATGATTCCCCCATCCGGCAGAGTGCCGAAACAGGGTCTACATTGGTTTTCGGTGGCTACAGAGCCTTGCGGCGGCGGAAATTTTTATCTAGGTTAACCCCGAGGGTTTTCAGAATATTTGTGAATTTATAGGGTAATTAGGGGTGCGGGAGGCCACCGAGGTGGGCACAACCCACTTGGGCGCGCTTGGGCCCCCAGGCGCGCCCTGGTGGGTTGTGCCCCCCTCGGGGCAACCCCCAGGTGCTGCTCAGGCCCATTGGTGTTCTTCTGGTTCATAAAAAAATCCACAAAAAGTTTCGCGGTGTTTGGACTCCGTTTGATATTGATTTCCTGTGATGTAAAAAACAAGCAAAAAAACAGCAACTAGCACTGGGCACTGGATCAATAGGTTAGTCCCAAAAAAGGATATAAAGTTGCTATAAAATGATTTTAAAACATCCAAGAATGATAAAATAACAGCATGAATACTTCATAAATTATAGACACATTGGAGACGTATCAGCATCCCCAAGCTTAATACCTACTCGTCCTCGAGTAGGTAAATGATAAAGAAATAATTTGTGAAGTGTGAATGCTAGCAAAGTGCATAAGTTTGATCAATGATAATTTCAATCACTTTTCCTAGCATCATAACAGCAATTCATTCTTATAAAACTTCTCATGTTAAAGTAGCAACCAATTCACATGTTAAGGTTCAGACAATGAATTCTCCTGAAACTCAACAACCTATATTCTTAGTCACCAAGCAATTGTAATTCAACTTATTCAACATAGTTTAAGTAAGAACTCCACATACTAAACCATCATATAGTCTTCTATGATTGCTAACACTCATCGCATACACATGAGCAAAACATTTCAACCGGACACATAGAAATATAGGGGCTTATTGTTTTGCCTCCCAACGTATTCACCTCAAGGGTGATGTCAACAATAATAACTCATGCTACCCATATTCAACTGGACATATGTGACTAGATCTTTCCTCACCACATAATGCTTGCCAAAAGAGAAAAATAAAAAGGAATAGAGAGAAAAACTTTGACTCTTGCATAAAAGTAAAGGATAGGCCCTTCGCAGCGGGAAGCAGAGGTTGACATGCACTTATTTGTGTGTATGTTCAACCCTTAGTGCAAAAGAATGTCATGTTATATTGCTCCATATGATAGCAACCTTTATTATGCAGTCTGTCGCTTTTATTCTTTGCCATCACAAGTTCGTACAACGCTTAATTTTCTCTTACACTAAATGATCTAACACTTTTAGAAGCAATTTTTATTGCCTTATTGCACCGATGACAACTTACTTGAAGGATCTTATTCAATCCCTAGGTAGGTATGGTGGACTCGTGAAAATAAGATTTGGGCTTAAGGGTTTCTGGATGCACAAGTAGTACCTCTACTTGGTGCGGAATTTTTGACTAGCAAAGATGGGGGGCAAGCACCACATGTTGAAGGATCTATGACAATATAAATTCTATGTGAATATGAGCAAACATAAATCATTACATTGTATTCCTTGTCCAACGTCGACAATTTTGGCATATAATATTTTGATGAGGGCTCACAATTACAAAAGATTTCCAAGATAGTGTATTTGCATGTCAAAGTTCTCTTCTTTCTTCTAATCATTGATGAATTGCTTGTATGACCAATATTGTGATAGTCAAGCTTCAAAAGATTTCACTTTCTAAACCCAATGTGAAGCTACCACTAGGCATGATATAATTTCAACTTCATAATTTTCAATTCATTCAACAATTTACTCAAAGGATATAAGTGAAGCACATGAGTAAATGACAAGCTACTCCAAGAAGATATAAGTGAAGATCAAGCGAGTAGTTAAGTAAATATGTAGCTATTTGAGGACTCTCTCTTATTCAAAAACATTCAGATCTAAGAATTTTATTAAAACAACAAGCAAAACGAAAATAAAATGACATTTCAAGGATAGTGCAACTCATGTGAAGAAGCAAAAACTTAGGCTCAACCGATACTAACCGATAATTGTTGAAGAAGAAAGGTGGGATGCTTACCGGGGCAACCCCAAGCTTAGATGCTTGAGACTTCTGGAAATATTATTTTGGGGTGCCTTGGGCATCCCCAAGCTTGAGCTTTTGTTTCTCCTTAATTCCTTTTATATCACGGTTTCCCTAAATCTTAAAAACTTCATCCACACAAAACTCAACAAGAACTCGTGAGATAAGTTAGTATAAAAAAAACCAAAAACTTTATAATTCTCTACTGTAGCAGATCACTAAAATTATTATTCAACATTGCATACTAAATGCCTCTGCATATTTAATACTCCTATCCTCAAATAGAATCATGAAAAAACAAACATATGCAAACAATGCAAACATAACAGCAATCTGCCAAAACAGTATAGTTTGTAAAGAATGCAAGAGAATCAATACTTCTTAAACTCCAAAGATTATGAAAATCTACCACACTATAGAAAAATTTATCAGAGATTATTCTGCAAAAAATTTCAACATTTTATCACATTCTAACTTTTCTAGGGAATTTTTGCGACAGCGGTAAACTTTCTATTTTCAAACAGCAACATGTAGACTTGTAAAATAAGCATAGTAAAGGCTATCAATGCCACTTTTATTGAAATAAAAGATGCAAAACATTATTCTAAATAACATCAAGCAAATTCTAAAAAAATAAATTGACGCTCCAAGCAAAACACATATCATGTGACGAATAAAAACATAGCTCCAAGTGAGGTTACCGATAATATTGCAGATGAAAGAGGGGATGCCTTCCGGGGCATCCCCAAGCTTAGTTGCTTGGATATTCCTTGAATATCACCTTGGGATGCCTTGGGCATCCCCAATCTTAGGGTCTTTTCACTCCTTATTCTCCTCATATCGACATCTCACCCAAAACTTGAAAACTTCAATCACACAAAACTTAACGGAACTTCATGAGATAGGTTAGTATGATAAAGAGCAAACCATTTCACTTTGGTACTGTCAAAGACAAGATTAATAATTTTTTCCACACAATGCCTACTGTAGCATATCATTTCCACAATTATTCGAGCAATATAAGCCACAGAAACTAGAAAACAAGCAAACTATGCATTGAAAACAAAATCTGTCAAAAACAGAACAGTTTGTAATGATCTGGATAACTACTATACTTCTGCAACTCCAAAAGTTCTGAAAAACAGGGAAAACCTGGATAATTTCTATATCTATCATATGTAAAAAAATCAGATCAAAAGCACGTTCCAGTGAATTTTCAAAATTCCTGGACGGAGCGGAAAAGTTTCTGTTTTTTGGACAGAATCAAGTCAACTATCATCCACACTATCCCAAAGCCTTTACTTGGTACTTTATTGAAACAAAAGCTATAAAACATGATTACTACAGTATCATAATCATGTGAACACACAAAAACAGTAGGTAAAAGTGTTGGGTTGTCTCCCAACAAGCGCTTTTCTTTAATGCCTTTTAGCTAGGCATGATGAGTTCAATGATGCTCACATAAAAGATAAGAGTTGAAGCATAAAGAGAGCATCATGAATTATAATACTAGCACATTTAAGTCTAACCCACTTCCTATGCATAGGGATTTTGTGCCCAAATAATTTATGGGAGCAAGAATCAACTAGCATAGGAAGGCAAAACAAGCATAACTTCAAAACTTTCAACACATACAGAGGAAACTTGATATTATTGCAATTCCTACAAGCATAAGTTCCTCCCTCATAATAATTTTTAGTAGCATCATGAAGAAATTCAACAATATAAATATCACATAAAGCATTCTTTTCATTACACAAAAGCATAGAAAACTTATTACTCTCCACATAAGCAATTTTCTTCTCATCAATAGTAGTGGGAGCAAAATCAACAAAATAACTATCATGAGAGTGAAAATTAAAATCATGATGACAAGTTTCATGGTTATCATTATTCTTTATAGCATACATGTCATCACCATAATCATCATAGATAGCAACTTTTTTATCATAGCCAATTGAAGCCTCATAGAAAATAGTGGATTCATCACTAAATAAAGTCATGACCTCTCCAAATCCACTTTCATCATTATAATCATCATAAATAGGAGGCCTGCAATCATTATAACAAATTTGCACATCAATTCTTAGGGGACTAAAAATATCATCTTCATCAAACATAGCATCCCCAAGCTTATGGCTTTGCATATCATTAGTATCATGGATATGCAAAGAATTCATACTAACAACATTGCAATCATGCTCATCATTTATGCCAAACATTTTATAGCATTCTTCTTCCGACAATTGAGCACAATTTTCTGAACCATCATTTTCAAGAAAGATATTATAAAGATGATCAATAATATGATGCAACCTCAATTCCATTTTTTTGTACTTTTCTTTTATAAACCAAACTAGTGATAAAACAAGAAACTATAAGATTCAATTGCAAGATCTAAAGATATACCTTCATGCATCACCTCCCCGGCAACGGCTCTAGAAAAGAGATTGATGTCTACTATGCAACTTTATTCTTGTAGACACGTGTTGGGCCTCCAAGCACAGAGTTTTGTAGGACAGTAGCAATTTTCCCTCAAGTGGATGACCTAAGGTTTATCAATCCGTGGGAGGTGTAGGATGAAGATGGTATCTCTCAAACGACCCTGTAATCAAATACAAGAAATCTCTTGTGTCCCCAACACACCCAATACAATGGCAATTTGTATAGGTGCACTAGTTCGGCGAAGAGATGGTGATACAAGTGTAATATGTTGGGAACGTAGCATGCAATTTCAAAAAAACATTATTCCTACGCTCACGCAAGATTTATCTAGGATATGCATAGCAGCAAGAGGGGGAGAGTGTGTCCACGTACCCTTGTAGACCGAAAGTGGAAGCCTTTGACTACGCGGTTGATGTAGTCGAACTACTTCTTGTTCCGACCGATCAAGCACCGAACGTACGGCACCTCCGAGTTCTGCACACGTTTAGCTCGATGACGTCCCTCGAACTCTTGATCCAGCAAAGTGTCGAGGGAGAGTTTTGTCAGCACGACGGCATGGTGACGGTGATGGTGAAGTGATTCGTGCAGGGCTTCGCCTAAACACTATGAAGATATGGTCAGAGGCGTAAACTGTGGAGGGGGGGCGCCGCACACGGTTAGGAATCAATATATATAGCCGGTCTATTCTGATAATATTATCAGAATAACTATTCTGATAACACTTCTGCACTGCATGCTCAACGCGAGGGCACTGCACTTTCTTTAGCTAGAGCACTGCATTACAGAGACTAGTCAACTTCGTGTCGTAAAAACTGTACGCAGTATTTTTTCGGTAATATTTTTGCTCTAGTTTTTTAATCGTTTATCGGAATGAGGCGTATGATATACCGTTGGAAATCTATGGATTAGGCGCAAATTCGCCATGTTGAACACTTTCCGAGATTCCTCACGGTTTAAGAGCAGTTTTGAAAATGGTGCGGCTCATGACGAGTGGCAGCGAGAGTTTTATCGCGTTTTTTTCTAAACCGCTCATCGGAATGAAGCAACCGATACACCATTGGATAGATATCGTCGAGGCGCATCTTTTTCATACCTATTATTTTCACTAATTCGTTACGGTTTAAGAGCAGTTTCAAATTTACTAAATCGCGGAATTCTGTTTTTCAAAAGTTTTCAAATTTTCGGTACTGTTTTCGCTCCAGTTTTCTAACCGTTTGTCGAAACAAGGTGTGTAATATACCGTTGAAAAGCTATGGGCGAGGCACAACTTTCATATGTTGAAATGTTTTTGAGATTCCTTATGGTTTTAAGTTAAATTTGAAAATCGTGCGGCGAACGACGAGTGGCAGCAGCCGTTTTTCATGAAATTTTCACAAACCGCTGGTCGAAATGATTGAAATTATATGCCGCTGGAAAGATATCGATGAGGCGCAACCTTTTCACGTAGATCGCTTTCTCCGATTCTTTACGGTTTAAGAGCAATTTTGATTTTAACAAAATGCGGACACTCTGCTTTTCGCGACACCAAAATCGTCGTATGTACTGCATAAGACAGAAAACCGCACTGCTTCAGACTGAATACCGCACTGCATCAGACGGTCAAGCACACTGCATGATTTCTTTTTTGTGGGACGTAAATTTTCCCAAACGAGGTAGCAAACCGCACTTCATCAAACGAAAAGTGCACTGCATGATTTCTTTTTATTGAGACGTAAATTTTCCCAAACAAGGTGGAGCGCACTTCATGTCAAACGTTGGTGAACCTCAATACTATGAAAATTGAACCTCGAGACTACCATAAACGGGCCGCTACACTACCGAAAGTGAACCCCGCGTGAGTTTTTTTTTCCAAACTTATTTTCTTTACGTGATTAGACCGGGCGAGTGGACCACTGGGAATGAGCGAGTGAACTACATATAATGAAAAGTGAGCTTCTTTGAGATATAAAAATGCACTTCTATAGACAAAAAACGACACTGCATCAAACATGTAAGCGGGCTGCATGATTTGTACATAACCACACTCACGTTTTACTTCTAAAACTACAACGGTGACACAGGGAACTTCACACAACAACGAAGTGCACTGCAAGCGTCGATGATTTTTTTATTGTTTTTGAACACACTACACCACACGGGACGATTGCGAAAAATGAACCGAGAGACAAGTCTAAGTGTACCGTATGATTTTTCTTTTGTCTTTTTCTGACTTGTTTTATAGGGTTAAGTGGACCATATTTGTCAATGTTAGTGTGCTACATTAGATGGAAAAGCGCACTGCAATGTCATCACTTCTAAAACCGCAATACAATAGGCCCCCAGCCGGCTACCACGCAAAACACACACATACACACAAAACCATCATGAGGCACACTCTACTACAGTGGGGATGGCATCGACAGTAACCAAAACGGACTGAAGGCCGTCGCCGGCGAACTGCATGTTGGGGGAGAAGAGAGCTGCGAGGGGGTGCTTCGGTGAACCACCGGTGATGTGTACGAGCAGCAGCGAAAACACTAGCATTTCGGGTATTGCACCAATGGTCCAACCGACCTGCAACAAAGACCAACTAGCACTGCTCGCTGCATGGGCCAGCTGGAGAACCTCCTGTCCACACCAAGTAAACTTCAGCAACAATCCAACTGGAGAACCACCTATCGCGCGCATCCATACAGCGGCTTCGCACGATCGAAACTGAAGTGTGTGCCAGTCATCCTCAAGTGCTTTGCGCACTGCACGGATGCCCCAACTAACCTACAACGATAGCAAGCTGCACTGCTCGCCGTCAATGGATAACAACAATGAAAAATTGGATCCGGCAAGCATGGATCCAGTGGCCATGTCCGTTTTTTCACCAGGCTTTGGCCGCCTGCTTGGAGAGGGGAGGGGCGTCTGGCAGGTTGCCGGCTGGGGAGGGGAGGGGAGGGACGGGCGTCCGCTAGCATCCTCTCTGATGACTGTGTGGAGAAGAGGGGGATTGATCTCCTCGTTGCTAAGAGAGAAGCTTGGGGGATGAGAGTGTTGCCCTTTTTTGCTACTGACCTGGATCGGGGACGGGGGATGGAGCTCGTTGGCGGGACCTCGCCGGAAAGGGGAAGCAAGGAAGGCTGGATCCGATGGATCCATGGAGATGCGGGTGGTGGGCGCGTCAGGGCTCCGGGAGGGAGCTGGCATAGGAGGAAGATGGCGCCGCCATCGGGCCCCTGCTGCACGAACTAGGGGAAATGCACGACGGCGTGATGCGGTTGGGTAGTGGGCGCTCTGTCTGCCGAGGAATCATGCGTCGAAGCGTGGTGGTGCGGCCGGGATCTGGTGGCGCTTGGAGAGGCGATGGTAGTGGGGGAAGGCGTCGGGGGTGGCTGGCCCGGCGCTCGGCCAATGGCGCGCGGCCCCCTAGCTCTGGGGCGGCGTATGGAGGAGCCAGGAGGAAGAAGGTGGAGGGGATCGGGAGGGGATCAAGAACGGGGAGGAAGAGGGTTTGGGGGTGATGTGGCTCTGTTGTGCGTGTCGAGTCGATACAGTGGGTTAGATGGGGTGTTATCAGAATAAGGGGTAGGTGTTATTAGAATAAGGTCTTAAGGGGTGTTATTAGAATAGACCCACCCTATATATATATAGGGTAGCATTATTCTGATCCTGGATTCAGAATAACTATTTGGATCACAGCAGGTCCTTAACAGAACGATCGGGTTGTTCTAACCGCGCAACCCGGCCAAGGAAAAAAAAGGATCCCACCCCACCACCCCACGACCGCTCGTCCCTAACCTCCCCCGATCCCGTACAATCCACTGCGATGGCGCCTACCTAAACTGGATCCGGCGCCTCCCGCCGCCGTCTCCCCGGCCCCAGCGCGCCTCTCCTCCCGCCACCTCCTGCATCTCGCCGCCCCCGCTCCTTCACCCTACAACGTGCCGCCACCATGCATCTCGCCTCCCTGGATCTCGCCGTCGCGTGTCTCCTCCGCTACGGCCGCGGGCTTCCTCCCCCACGGCCGACGTTCCTCCTCCCCAGCGGCCACCGCCTGCCACCACCACCATTTATTTCTTTTGATGCTCTACCTTTTCATCGGCATCTTCTTCTTCTTGCTTGGATTGGCCTTAGAAAGACGGGCATGAGCTTGACCGCCGCCCAGTTGAATCGGTGCGCACTCCTCTCACTGCTTCATCATCTTCATTTCTTAATTTCTTGCTAACAAAACAACATTTTTCTTGTTCGGTAGGTTATATGTCTCGCCTGTGACACCGAGCAGCCGGTTAGCATCTGACGGCGATTCCCTTTCTTCTTTCTTGTGCTGCTACTAGTTTCAGAGTTGAGTTTGGGTATAACAAATTGATTGGTTGGTGATCATCAGGTGGCGCAAGTGTGCAGCAACTATGGCGTGCGCATGGGGGAGTTCTTCTGCCGTGCATGCAAATTCTTCGACGACGATGTGAGATTTGAGATCCCTATCCCTGTGTCTGTGCTGGATTTGGATTTGGTGGTGATTGGATTGTTGTTGATGGGATCTTGCTGCTGCTGTGCAGGTTGACAAGGAGCAATACCACTGCAAAGACTGCAGCATCTGCAGGTAGGTACTCCTACCTATCATATCTTCACAACCCATGCTTAATCGGGAGACTCAGAGCATAAGAAACCATGCCAAATTATGCAAGATTGTAGTAAAAAAATCACAAATGAGTTTCCACTTTCGGTTGTTTCACTTTGACATATCCCCCTGAATGCATGAAAGTTGCCGAGCTGACTAACTGAAACTGTGATACATGCATATCTTCCAATAGAGTTGGAGGCAAGGACAAGTTCTTCCACTGCCACAAGTGCAGTAAGCAAGCACGATCCTTTCACGACACAGTCCGACTTTTGACGATTCCAACCATGTATCTCAATCCGTCGTGTGCCTCCTCCACCCAGGTCACTCCCGTTGGGTCGGGATAGGATCCTCGTGCGGACTACGCCCAGCCGTCACTGTGGAATGCTCCGCATCGTCACCGTTAAGAGCTTCTGAAGCTTTCCTACATGTTGATGTATCCCGCATGCACATCTTCAACCTCATTCATGTATCTTCTATGTTTAGGAAAAGTGCCCAATGAAATTTATATTCCGAGAAGTTCATATATTATTATGTGGAAAGGTCATGTATTAGAATTACCTAGTAAGTGAAAAAATTGCAGTGTGTTCATCTTCTTTCAGTCCGTGTTCATATGTGTTCAGTACGTGTTCTGTTTGTTTCCGCAACTCTTATGTGAAATGGCTCTACGCTAAACACCTCCGTAGGGTTGTGGCCTGCTGCCGCTGGGTGAGTTCGTGTCCTAGCGATGTGTGCATGTGCTGATGGTGTGAGTGCGTCAGTATGTCCTGCGGCACACGAAATGGAAAAGCTTCAGATCTTGTAGCCTGCTCGTGTGCACTACAAGTGTTTGTGTTTATGCCCCAAGGAAGAAAACATGTTATTTTTAACCGAGAACATAATTTAAAACACACACTTGGGCAACCAAAGCTATCTATGTTTTTCTATCACAAAATTAATCATGCCAAGGCAGATTCAAAAATCATTTATGGATTAAATATTTTGCATGGGGTTCCAGTTTGTTTGTTTGTTGATTCAAAACTTCATGAAATTTGATGTCTGTAAAAAAGGATTTTGAGCAAAATGATTTCCCCCATTCAAAAAAATATAGAAGATCAAATTAAAATAACAGTGTAGTTCAAAGTTAAAAAAACTAAAATTTCGTTTTTTTAAAAAAACTCCTAGAAGTTCAATTTAGAAAAAACAATCATTTGAATTTCATCTTTTAAAAAAAACCGAGAAGTTCAGTTTAAGGAACCTAAGAAGTGTGAATTTAGAAACTCAAATTCTCCTTGGTGCTAAACAAATAAAAATTGAGAAGTTCAAAATAAAAAACACACTAGTTCGATGTATACGGAAAAACCAAATTATTTTCGTTTCTAGGAAAAATAGAAGTATGAAAGTTCAATTTTAAAAAAATTGTTTGGTGCTTATTTTAAAACATATTTTTTCTAAGAATAAGGCTAAGAAGTTCAAATTAAAAAACAGAGAAGTTCGACGATATAAAAAGCTCATATTTTTCTCAAGCATTAAAGAATAAAATGAAGAACTTTAAATTAAAAAAGGAACAACTAAAAAAGTTTACAAAGTGCTCATGTTTATTAAAAAATCTAGGATTTTCATAGATATCCGTTTTTGTTGAATTATCAACGATGAAGTTCGAATTGAGAAGGTAGTCAAATTTGATGTTTATTTAAAAATCGAAAACAATTCTTTACTCAAAAATATAAAAAGGTGAAGTTAATATTGAAATAATAGAGAAGTTTAGAGTTTATTAAAACCCAAGATTTACCTGTTCGAAAAATAAAAAACACAACGCCATTTTTTGCACTTTTAAAAACAACTCATAAATGGAAAAAATGGTTGCTAGAAGTTCAAGTGCTCGGCGAGGAAAAGTTCAAAAAATTCTTGTGAGAGAGGTTTACCGTGTATTTAGATGTCCAAAATACATAAATAATATGTTGTTTTTTGTGCTTTAAAATAATTCTCTCAAACCAGAGAGAAGTTCAAAGTGATAACAACCAGAAGTTCACGTACTACATGATGTGTATTTCATATAAGGAAAATACAAATAAAGTGAAATAGAGTGAAGTTCAAACAGACATGCCCCAGAAGTTCAACTACTTCACGCAGTGCAAAAAACAACACGACAAAAATAGAGTGAGGTTCAAACAAACATGCCCGAGAAGTTGAACTACTTCATGCAGTGCGTTGCCATTCGCAATGAAGGCAGAAATCATGATCTCGTCATTTCTCTAATTTACTTCAAAACGACAGGAATATCATTTGTGTAAATTCAAGTCCTCGTTCGGAGAAAGTTAAAAAAATATTGTGAGAGAGGTTTGTACAAAAAGAATATCATTTGTGTAACACTGACGAAATGGATGAGAAAATTACAAATGAAAATACGTCACAGAAGTTCAACGTGAAAACAACACGAAGTTCGGCTACTATAGTGAATGAATTTGAGATGAAAAACTTTTAAAAGTGTCGCGAGTATGAAAAAACGATCAACACAGGAAAGTTGCATGTTTACAGCAGCTGTTCATCGGTATATCACTTGCTCAATTCCGGTGAGTGGATGGAGAGCTAAGAGAAGTTGATGGAGATCTACGAGCAAAAAAAGCACGTGAAAAACAGAGTGAAGTTCAAGTAGACATGTCGAGAAGTTCAGGTTCTTCACGTGGTGCATTTTCGAAGAATTTGTTTCGTGATAAAGGCATAACGAATGATCTTGCCACTTTCAAAATTACTTGAAAACAGCTAGAAATCATAGAAAACCATCAACATGAAAAAGTTTTGCATTTTCCTTAGCTTTTCAATGGTATATTATTTGCCCCATTCCGATAAAGTTTGTAGAAATTACGGCAAAAATACGTTTTTAGCCATTTTTAAAATTGACTTAAAACAGTAAGGAATTGGGAGAAACAATATATACCAAAATGTTTCGCATTTCCTCAAGTTTTCCAACGCCGTATCATTTGCTGCATTTGGACATACGGTTAAAAAAATAGATCGAAAATACGAACTCGGTGAAACTTGTACCGTTTTCTAAATTACTCTTAAACCATTCAAAATTAGAAAAGAAAAACTTTCTAAATGAAAAAGTAGCGCATTTTCATAATCTTTCTAACGCAATATTATTTGCCTCAATTGGATTATCCGTTTAGAAATGACATCGAAAATACGAACTCGGTTGTTCGGTTTGCGAAATTTTATGATTTTCCAAATAACTCTTTAACCGTAGGGAATTAGAGAAAACTTTCAACGTGCGGAAGGAGCGGTTTTGCAGCAGCTTTCCAATGCCATATTATATGCCCCATTCCGATAAATGGTTTAGAAATGCAATCGAAAATACAATTCACGTTTTTTGTATGAAGAAAAAACGGTTTCCAAAACTGCTCTTAAACCGCTTACATTTTCCCAAAAAGTTAACTTGGCTCATGATACTGGTGTCCATAGCTTTCCAACGGTATATCGTAATCCCCATTTGGGCAATGTTGGCGGAAGTTCAACCTAACACTAGGAGAAGTTCAGGTCGAACAACTCGGGCAGTAAAATTGCAAAAAACGCAATTTCATCACGACCCGAGAGCAAAATCCGCCAACGAGCGAGATTCCTATTAAAAACCGGTATTTAGTTGCTAAAAAACGTTTCTAGATTACACTAACATCATATAGAACATGACTAACAAGAATAATTCGCGGGGGAAGCCACGATTGCGAAGATAGCCCGAAGGTCGGGTTCGTACAGAGGGAAGTTCAGGCGCGTTACTCAGGCAGTTCAGGTTGTGATAGGAATATTATTCTAATCCCGTGATCAGAATATATCTGTGTGTGTGTGTGTAGGTGGGAGAGGGAGAGGGGTTGCAAGGGGCGCCCCAAGTAGGAGTAATCCTACTTGGGCGCCTCCTCCATCGGAGGGGGAAGGAAAGAGAGGGGGAGGGGAAGGAAAGGGGGAGGCCGTATCCTCCCCTTTCCTCCTCCCTTCCCTTACCTTCATTCTCCTCCTATTCGACCTATAGGGGGCGCACCAGCCCCTTTTGGGGCTGGTATGTCCAACTCTTTCCCCCATTAGGCCCATATAGCTTGCCGGGGGTTGCCCGGAACCCCTTCCGGCGACCTGATACGTACCCGGTACCCCCAGAACACTTCCGGTGTGCGTATACTATCATCCTATATATGAATCTTTACCTCTCGACCATTTAGAGACTCCTCGTCATGTCCATGGTCTCATCCGGGACTCCGAACAACATTCAGTCACCAAATCACATAACTAATATAATACAAAATCATCATCGAACGTTAAGCGTGCGGACCCTATGGATTCGAGAACTATGTAGACATGACCAAGACACCTCTCTGGTCAATAACCAATAGTGGAACCTGGATGCTCATATTGGTTCCTACGTATTCTACGAAGATCTTTATCGGTCGAACCGTTATGACAACATACATTATTCCCTTTGTCATCGGTATGTTACTTGCCCGATATTCGATCGTCGGTATCTTCATACCTAGTTCAATATCGTTACCGGCAAGTCTCTTTACTCGTTCCGTAATGCATCATCCCGCAACTAAATCATTAGTCATATTGCTTGCAAGGCTTATCATGATGTGCATTACCGAGAGGGCCCAGAGATACCTCACCGATAATCAGAATGACAAATCATAATCTCGATCTATGCCAACCCAACAAACACCTTCGGAGATACCTGTAGAGCATCTTTATAATCACCCAATTACGTTGTGACGTTTGATAGCACACAAGGTATTCCTCCAGTATCCGGGAGTTACATAATCTCATAGTCAAAGGAATATGCATAAGTCATGAAGAAAGCAATAGCATAAAACTTAACGATCATTATGCTAAGCTAACGGATGGGTCTCGTCCATCACATCACTCTCCTAATGATGTGATCCCGCTCATCAAATGACAACACATGTCTATGGTTAGGAAACTTAACCATCTTTGATTAACGAGCTAGTCTAGTAGATGCTTACTAGGGACATGGTGTTTTGTCTATGTATCCACACATGTATCAAGTTTCTGGTTAATACAATTCTAGCATGAATAATAAACATTTATCATGATATAAGGAAATATAAAATAACAACTTTATTATTGCCTCTAGGGCATATTTACTTCAGTCTCCCACTTGCACTAGAGTCAATTATCTAGTTCACATTGCCATGTGATTTAACACCAATAGTTCACATCCTTATGTGATTAACACCCATAGTTCACATCGCCATGTGACCAACACCCAAAAGGTTTACTAGAAACAATAATCTGGTTCACATCGCTATGTGATTAACACCTAAAGAGTACTAAGGTGTGGTCTTGTTTTGCTTGTGAGAGAAGTTTAGTCAACGGGTCTTGCCACATTCATATCCGTATGTATTTTGCAAAATTCTATGTCTACAATGCTCTGCACGGAGCTACTCTAGCTAATTTGTAGCGACCCGACCCGAATGGGTCAAGTCTCTGTGCTTAAATGTCATCCCTGGATCGGTATGCTGACACACACAGTACTCGAGGATTTATAACAGAGGTAAATCACATGTATAAATAACGTAAATACTATTACCTCAATCCAAATAGCGGAAGTAACAAGGTTGTGGATTCCCATCAACACCAACGGCAAAGTTGAGTGTAGAAATCGTAACCCTAACGTATCACTTACTCGTCGTTCAAAAGCTCGCAACATGAAACGTTGCAGTACCGAAACGGGTCAAGACATGGAATATCCGCAATGTAACACAGAGAGAGTAATGAAAGAATAAGCCTATACTATATGCATATATGGCTGGTGGAAAGCTCTATGGTTACAGTTTTTGCGAGAAGCCCATTTTTCCCTACTGCAAAGGATGACATTTATTTAACTATCATGGTGGTTGTTGAACATTGAGAATGGTTGACAAGATCCTCAATCCCAATTAAAAGTACTCATTAACAACCCAACAATATTAATTAGAGTGACATGATGAGATCAACATGATAATCCAAGCACTAGATACTCAAGATGTCCATAACCAGGGACACGGCTTACCATGATTAGTTTTTACACTCTGCAGAGGTTTGCGCACTTTTCCCCACAAGACTCGATTGCCTCTGTTGGATTTCTCGCACTACATGTTGTTTGAGAAACGGATGACCGAGACATAGTCTTTCGAAAGCGCTAGCACCTTACATGTGGGTAGACCGGTACACCTACTTTCCCCTACATCTGCTAGTCTACCCGTAAGAGTTCGCACAACTTAATCAACTATGCCAGAGCCCATAATGGCTTGTGGCTGCACACGGAAGTTTCTAGTTTGAATAATCTCATGATCCCTTTGAGCCCGGGTGGCGGTCCAAGAAATACTGAGGCAAATCTCGATAGAAACCAGGTGCCTCAATCCACCCAGATGTGTGTTTAATTTGCCACCTTAAATAAACCATTAAATAACAATCTCACATCCATCATGGATACACTCACCCAATCCACGCCTACTAGCATAGCATGGCATAATAAGCAAACGTAGAAGTAACTCCCAAGGGTTTGATAATAAAACAGGTAATAGGTACTACCTCAACTACTTCCCAAAACCCACAATTTAATTAGATCCTAATCATGCAAGTGTTTGAGGATTGATCTAATGCATAAAAACTGGGTATGAGAAGAAGTATGATCAAAGTGTTACTTGCCTGCAATGTTGATGAAGATGATTCGCACTCAAAACTCTTGATGGATCTACTCGTCACACTCCGGTCAATCTATCGTGAGCAACCAATAGTAACCACACATAAGCAATCACTCAAAACATCAGACCGAACGAAGAAAAACGATTCGGAAAACATCAAAACCAAGCAAATAACTCTTGCAACATAAACCAATTTCTAACAGTACCAAAATTATATGAAGTTGGCCTTATCGGAAAGTTTAGGTCAAGAGCTTCGATATGCAAAAAGAATCAACTCAAACGGAGTTATAAAACTCAAGTTATGATCAAACGAAGTTTGAATACAAATCTGTTTGAATTCAAATTTTAAAACTTTCAAAAACATGTTTGAGTTGGATTACTGGATAGAGGAGATCGTAATGAAGAAGTGGGCGTTGGTTTCGTTGGATTTGGATAAACGAGTAAAAAGTTATAGCCGTTTGAAGTACAGGGGCTAAATTGTAAATAAAACATCTACAAAGAAGTCCCTGATTAAAACTAACAGAAAAAGAAAAGAACTAAATAACGAACGTTCGCTGCCAAACGTTTAACTAACGAAACCCGTTCGGTGCAAACCCTAACTAATGAACGTTCACCGAATAATAATAAAAACGTTTTTTTAAACTAATCTGGATCGTTGGATCCATATCCAACGGACGGGAGGCGGCAGTTACCGCGGCGAGGAAGAACGGTGGCGGTGGCTCAGATTCGAACGGGGTGGCGGCTCCGGTGGCCCTCCGGCTCGGCAGAGTGAACGGAGGGGTGCGGCGTGGGGCGGCGGTGAGGTGGGTGGTGGCTACGGGGTTCGGGGAGGTGCGGGGCGGCGGCGAGGAAGCTCGGCGGCGGCGGTTGGTGGCAGCGATCTCCGGCTGCGGTGCGGCGGGGAAAAGAGGAGAGGAGGCGGGGCCAGCGCGACTTTTAAGGAGGGGGAGGGGCGAGATGGCGTGGAGGACGGGGCACGTCGTTGAGGGGAGTCCCAGGTACTTGACGCCGAGGCGGCGGCGGTCACAAGGCGTCGCCGGGATTCCGCCCCGAGCCGAGGGCGAGGCGGACAGGCTGGCCGGGCCTGGCCTGGTTCAAGACGGGCCAGCCAGACGGGGAAAAGGTTTTTTTTAATAAAGGTTTTCCAGTCAAACAAAAATAATTAAAACTAAATAAACAAAAATATAATATAGTCATATAATATACCAAAATTTGCAGAAAAAGATTTTCTACAACATGGACATTTTTATAATGCCAAATAAAATCCACACAATTTCAGATAATTCAAAGAGTGCCACTGGTCTAATAAAATCCAATAAAAATCATTTTAGAAATACCAAAATTAATTCAAATTTATTTCTCTCCAATTTTCTGCTGTAGGGAATCATGTTACCCTATTTTCCAAATATTTTATTTTTGGAGAAAAATTTTTTGATTAAAACTCAAATAACTACAATTTGAAAATAAATAAATTCAAAAGAACTTTGAATTTAATTCTTTGAAACTCCCAACTCATATTTCATATGTTTTGAAGAAGTCATTTTATCTTCGCTCGTGAAAATCATTGATTTGCTTGAAGTTTCTGAATTGAAATATTTCCAAATTAAATTCAAATATTTTCAAATACCCTTTCATTTAAATAAATGGAAGAAGTCATGTCATCTTCTCTCCAGGGTTTTGTGATGAAAATAATTTGAATTACCGAAGATCATAAAAGCAAAATGAAAGTTTGGGAAAGTCCTTTTATTCCCTCTCATTTAACTTTCAAAAAGTTTCAAACTTCACTCACTTTCAGTCAATCAATCAAACAATCAATCAAAACTATCTATTTATTATATCATTCCAAAATTTAGAATTTTGGGATGTTACAAAACTACCACCCTTAAAATGAATCTCGTCCTCGAGATTCAGAGAGGCTAGAAAGAAAAAGGTTAGGGTAGGGGGGTCTTCTCAAAATCCATCGATCATCTCCGGGGTCTCGGGTGCTACCACCCTTAGAAGCATGGTTACGGTTCCATCAAAACTCATATACTCCATCCTTATTCTTGACAGTGTTGGTCTTCTCAGTTTCTCGGAAAAATTCCTTCTCTGGGCTCTTCCGGTAGCGGCATAACATTTTTCCTCAATTCTTTTGTCCTTTCATCTTGGTAAGGCTATCCCGAAACTGGGTCTTCTTAGTTGACGGGTCTGGCGCCAATACTAATCAGATATCGATATCTCATGGTGGTCAACAATTTATTGTTTGTCCTGCAGGAAATGGGTCTGGGTTGAACCTCACCGTATAACCTACGGTTGGCAACAACTGCCTTGTACAAGGGGAAAAAACACTTATACCATTCTAAGGTTCAAACAAGGTTTTGATCGTCGTCTCTCTACTATAGGTAAGTCACTCAGATTTACCATCCCATATAGCAAGGCGAATAATAAGAGTAAGTCGGTATGGTGATCAATCCATCCCGCACCCAAATCATTTTCTTGTATATGGTTTAGTGAATCTCGCATTCTAACACTTGGTCATCCTCACAAGCATTGCAAAATTTCTCTTGTCGACGAACCAAGTTCGGATAAATCCATTGATTCTGCAAGCCAAACAAACATCTATCGTTCCTTAACAACTCTCAGGTTTTTGCGTTAACTCCTATAGAATCGTCGGTTGATAAAATCGTAACTCCTTCCAGGGTTTTTCCTTCAGCAAGAATGTGCTTGCTTCTTGGCAGGTCCTGGGGCTTGTGGGTTATAGCCCATCTCATCACTTGCAAACCTTGAACACATCCTCGGGCAATCGATCATTATCCCAACATCCAACTTCCCGGCATACTTAAAATCCATCCAATTGTACTGTCTCTTTTCCTTATATTTGCACCAAACTAAGACGTGATTACTCAGACTCATCATGGAATTTCCATTGATCCATATTTCCAACATCATACCTCCTTTATATCCAATAGTAGTTCATCTCTTCATCCTCGTGGGATATCCCACATACCAAGATAAAAAATTATACTATGAAGTCCATACTCCACTTCGTGGAACATCATTATCCTTTCTAGGTTCAAGCATCCTTACAGGGGAATATTGGCCATCTCTGCATGGCACTTCTTCAACTGGCAAACGTGAAACACATCATGAACTCCTGACAGTCTTTCGGGTGACTCCAACTTGTTGGCCACTTCTCCCATACGCTCCAAAACTCGGTATGGTCCTACAAATCTCGGGGCTAACTTTCCCTTAACTCCAAATCGTTTAACTCCTCGCAGAGGTGGCACACGAAGATATGCTCTGTCTCCGATTTCATAGACTTCCTCCTTGCGTTTTTGAGTCTGCGTAACTCTTCTGCCTGGACTAAGCTACCTTCAGTCTATCTCGAAGCAACTTAACATTCTCTTCTACATCCTTGATCACATTTGATCCAATCAATTGACGGTCTCCAACTTCATCCCACATCAACGGTGTCTGGCTCCTTCTCCCATACAAAGCTTTACAAGGGGCCATCTTCAAACTGGCTGGGTAACTGTTGTTGTATGAGAACTCCGCGTAAGGTAGATTATCATCACTACTAGATCCAAAATTTAGCACACACGCTCTCAACATGTCCTCCAGAATCTGATTGACTCTCTTGATTTATCCATCTGTCTGCGGATGAAAGGCTGTACTGAACTCTAGCCTGGTACCCAAAGTCCGTGCGGTGATTCCAAAACTTTGAGGTAAACTTGTTCCTCTACGATGGTCCTCGGAACTCCATGCAGACATACGATCCTTGTCAAATATATCTTGGCCAACTTTGCACTTGTATAGGTGGTTTTCACTGGGATAAAGTGAGCCACTTTGGTCAAGCTAATCAACTACTACCCAGATAGAATCATATCCCAATCGGGTTCTGGGAAATCCGGTAATGAAATTCATGCCAAGCTTATCCCACTTCCATTCGGATATCGGCATAAGCTGTAGTAATCCGACTGGCTTCTGATGCTCTGCTTTACTCTCTATGGCATACATCACCTATGACTACATACTCCGTAATATCCTTCTTCATACTAGTCCACCAGAAACGCTCCTTCAAATCCAAATACATCTTGGTGTTTCCAGGGTGAATCGAGTATGGTGAGTCATGAGCCTCCTGAAGTATTAACTTCCTGATCTTTTGCATTATTGGGCACATATACACGATCCTCGAACCATAAGGTGTCGTGCTTATCCTCATGAAAGCCTTTGTCCTTTCCTTTGCTCATCCTCTCTTTTATCTCAGCAATCTCTTTGTCATCCTTCTAAGCTTCACGGATCTTTCTCAACAATGTAGACTGAACTTCCATTGCTACAACAAAACCTTTGGGAACAATCTCCAACCGAAGTTCCCTGAGATCTTCGGCTAACTCCTTTGATAATCCTCTGATTATGAGGGTATTTGTCCTTATTTTCTTTATGGTTGTGTCCTATTTCTCCACAAAGCTTGTATGCACAAGGTTTCTTCATATCCTTTCCATAAGGCCTCAATTTCTGGGACACTAGCCAAGACTTTAACAAAGTCCACTTAAATTCTTTCCAACTGGTTACTCCTTGCCATCCATTGATGGTTTGGTACATCCTCCACCAAGTAGCAGCACCTCTTTCAAAACATTGAAGAGCATGTTGGGCCATATCCTTTCTGGATATAGGGTTATTCTCCATGTGATCCTCCATGTTCTGAATCCATCGGTCTGTATCCAATTGACTCAACGGTCCAGAAAATACAAGCTCATCTCCATTCATCATCTATTGGGTCCATGGGTTTGGGGTGGGATAAGAGAGATAGAGAGGGATACACACAATACAAACAAAAGTTTTGAAAAGACAGATTTTAGTGTGGCTGTCGGAGAAAAACATCAAACAAATGACAGCTCACAATCGTCGCATCTAACGCTGGTATAACGGGGTTTGGTCTTCTAATGGTCTATAGATCTCAACGTCATCAAACTCCTCAAGCCTTGGTCATGTCTCCGATGGCTTCTTCCGGTCATGCTTGTCCTTTTTGCCAGATCATCTTTGTTGACGTGAAATCTCTCATGACATCCTTTAATATTTCTGGGGTTGCATTCCAACTTCTGGATTTCATCAACCTCGACATGAACGACGATCCTACTATCCTTCAGTTCCTGACGAATCTCCGGTATCTCGAGGTTTTGCTCCTCCCGCTTGGCTACTTTCAGCTTCGGGGTCCTAATTTCTTCACGAATTGCCTCCTTGTCAAATACGGCTTCCGGCAGATCCATCTTAACTTCTTGATGTAACACTCCAGATCCTGGTGATACACCAGCAATGTTAAAACTGCATCCTTCGCTGACAGATGCTCCTTCAGCCTTCTACCTTCCAATCCTTCCGAGGAAATGCATGCTTAACTCAGCACGGTGAAAAAAGCATAAGAAAACAATAACATCATGAATATCCATGTTTCTGCTCTTATTATTTTCATGAGCTATCATTCCATAATTGATATCTCCTGCCTTAGGGTTTTCTTAACAAAACTTTGAGTTTTTAACTCTACATGCCCCGGTCTTTTTCCGATACACCTTGATCTCGGGTATTGATAGCTTCCATAGCATGTCAAGTTCCATAAGGGTAGCCTTCCTAGGTCTTACTAAATCTGGAAATTCTTCATATCCCTCAAATTCTCCTAGTCTTCGGAGTCTTCAACCATTGTAGTTTCCATTATTCAGATGCATGGTAAAATCTCCTTCATTCCAAATGGTCTTAGTTGTCCAATATCTTGTCTCCTTGGAGTGGTCTCATCAGTCAAATCTTCGAGTGGTCAAAAGGGAAAAAGGGTATGGTCTCACTAAAAGGAATTTTTTGAATAAGCTCAGAAGAGAAGAGAGGTAAAAGATCATTTTGAAAATGAAGTTGTAGAGAAAAAATCTTTCCTATGGGCTTGCCAGTTTCTAGGGTCACGTCCTACAGCCAACATGTGCTCTGATACCATCTTGTAGCGACCCGACCGAATGGGTCAAGTCTCGTGGCTTAAGTGTCATCCTCGGATCGGTATGTCGACACACACAGTACTCGAGGATTTATAACAGAGGTAAATCACATGTATAAATAACGTAAATACTATTACCTCAATCCAAATAGCGGAAGTAACAAGGTTGTGGGTTCTCATCAACACCAACGGCAAAGTTGAGTGTAGAAATCGTAACCCTAACGTATCACTTACTCGTCGTCTGAAAAAGTCTGCAACATGAAACGTTGCAGCCCGAAAACGGGTCAGCACATGGAATATGCTGGCAATGTAACACATAGAGAGTAATGAAAGAATAAGCCTATACTATATGCATATATGGCTGGTGGAAAGCTCTATGGTTACAGTTTTCGTGAAAAGCCAATTTTTCCCTACTGCAAAGGAATACATTTATTTAACTATCATGGTGGTTGTTGAACATTGAGAATGGTTGACAGCATCCTCAATCCCAATTAAAAGTACTCATTAACAACCCAACAATATTAATTAGAGTGACATGATGAGATCAACATGATAATCCAAGCACTAGATACTCAAGATGTCCATAACCGGGGACACGGCTTACCATGATTAGTTTTTACACTCTGCAGAGGTTTGCACACTTTTCCCCACAAGACTCGATCGCCTCCGTTGGATTTCTCGCACTACATGTTGTTTGAGAAACGGATGACCGAGACATAGTCTTTCAGAAGCGCTAGCACCTTACATGTGGGTAGACCGGTACACCTACTTTCCCCTACATCTGCTAGTCTACCCGTAAGAGTTCGCACAACTTAATCAACTATGCCAGAGCCCATAATGGCTTGTGGCTGCACACGGAAGTTTCTAGTTTGAATAATCTCATGATCCCTTTGAGTCTGGGTGGCGGTCCGAAGAAATACAGGCAAATCCTGATAGAAACCAGGTGCCTCAATCCACCCAGATGTGTGTTTAATTTGCCACCTTAAATAAACCATTAAATAACAATCTCACATCTGTCATGGATACACTCACCCAATCCACATCTACTAGCATAGCATGGCATAATAAGCAAACGTAGAAGTAACTCCCAAGGGTTTGATAATAAAACAGGTAATAGGTACTACCTCAACTACTTCCCAAAACCCACAATTTAATTAGATCCTAATCATGCAAGTGTTTGAGGATAGATCTAATGTATAAAAACTGGGTATGAGAAGAAGTATGTTCAAAGTGTTATTTTCCTGCAATGTTGATGAAGATGATTCGCACTCAAAACTCTTGATAGATCTACTCGTCACACTCCGATCAATCTATCGTGAGCAAGAAGTAGTAACCACACATAAGCAATCACTCAAAACATCAGACCGAACGAAGAAAAACGATTCGGAAAACATCAAAACCAAGCAAATAACTCTTGCAACATAAACCAATTTCTAACAGTACCAAAATTATATGAATTTGGCCTTATTAGAAAGTTTAGGTCAAGAGCTTTGATTTGCAAAAAGAATCAACTCAAACGGAGTTATAAAACTCAAGTTATGATCAAACGAAGTTTGAATACAAATCTGTTTGAATTCAAATTTTAAAACTTTCAAAAACATGTTTGAGTTGGATTTCTGGATAGAGGAGATCGTAACAGAGAAGTGGGCGTTGGTTTCGTTGGATTTGGATAAACGAGTAAAAAGTTATAGCCGTTTGACGTATAGGGGCTAAATTGTAAATAAAACATCTACAAAGAAGTCCCTGATTAAAACTAACAGAAAAAGGAAAGAACTGAATAACGAACGTTCGCTGCCGAACGTTTAACTAACGAAACCCGTTCGGTGCAAACCCTAACTAATGAACGTTCACCGAATAATAAAAAAACGTTTTTAAAAAAAACGAATCTGGATCGCTGGATCCATATCCAACGGACGGGAGGCGGCGGTTACCGCAGCGATCGCCGGCGGCGAGGAAGAACGGCGGCGGTGGCTCGGATTCGGCCAGGGCGGCGGCTCCGGTGGCCCTCCGGCTCGGTGGAGTGAACGGAGGTGCGGCGTGGGGCGGCGGTGAGGTGGGTGGTGCGGGTTCGAGGAGGTGCGGGCGGCGGCGAGGAAGCTCGGCGCAAGCGGTTGGTGGCGGCGATCTCCGGCTGCGGCGCAGCGGGGACAAGAGGAGAGGAGGCGGGGCCGGCGCGGCTTTTAAGGAGGGGGAGGGGCGAGATGGCGTGGAGGAGGGGGCAGGGCGGCGAGGGGAGTCCGGGCGAGGTACGGACGTCGAGGCGGGCGGCATGGCCGCGGCTGCCGGACTCCGCCCCGAGCCGGGAGGGCGAGGCGACGGTCGGTTGCTGGGCTGGGCCGGCCTGCACGGGGAAAAGGTTTTTTAATAAAGGTTTTCACCAAACAAAAATAATTAAAACTAAATAAACAAAAATATAATATAGGCATATAATATACCATTGCAGAAAAAGATTTTCTACAACATGGACATTTTTATAATGCCAAATAAAATCCACACAAATTCAGATAATTCAAAGAGTGCCACTGGTCTAATAAAATCCAATAAAAATCATTTTAGAAATACCAAAATTAATTCAAATTTATTTCTCTCCAATTTTCTGCTGTAGGGAATCATGTTACCCTATTTTCCAATTATTTTATTTTTGGAGAAAAATAATTTGATTAAAACTCAAATAACTCCAATTTGAAAATAAATAAATTCAAAAGAACTTTGAATTTAATTCTTTGAAACTCCCAACTCATATTTCATATGTTTTGAAGAAGTCATTTTATCTTCGCTCGTGAAAATCATTGAGTTGCTTGAAGTTTCTGAATTGAAATATTTCCAAATTAAATTCAAATATTTTCAAATACCCTTTCATTTAAATAAATGGAAGAAGTCATGTCATCTTCTCTCCAGGGTTTTGTGATGAAAATAATTTGAATTACCGAAGATCATAAAAGCAAAAATGAAAGTTTGGGAAAGTCCTTTTATTCCCTCTCATTTAACTTTCAAAAAGTTTCAAACTTCACTCACTTTCAGTCAATCAATCAAACAATCAATCAAAACTATCTATTTATTATAACATTCCAAAATTTAGAATTTTGGGATGTTACATAATTAATCCCACTTTCAATACGTATCCAGATTGAGACTCAGAGTCATCTGGATCAGTGTAACATCTTGCATTGATGTAACTCTTTACGATGAACTCTTTATCACCTCCATAACCGAGAAATATTTCCTTAGTCCTCCAAGGATAACTTTGACCGCTGTCCAGTGATCCACTCCTGGATCACTATCGTACCCCCTTGCCAAACTCATGGCAAGACACACAATAGGTCTGGTACACAGTATAGCATACTTTATAGAACCTATGGCTGAGGCATAGGGAATGACTTTCATTCTATTTCTATTTTTTGTCGTGGTCGGGTTTTGAGTCTTACTCAACTTCACACCTTTGCAACACAGGCAAGAACTCCTTCTTTGATTGTTCCATTTTGAACTACTTCAAAATCTTGTCAAGGTATGTACTCATTGAAAAATCTTATCAAGCGTTTTGATCTATCTCTATAGATCTGGATGCCCAATATGTAAGCAGCTTCACCGAGGTATTTCATTGAAAAATTCTTATTCAAGTATCCTTTTATGCTATCCAGAAATTATATATCATTTCCGATCAACAATATGTCATCCACATATAATATCAGAAATGCTACAGAGCTCCCACTTACTTTCCTGAAAATACAGGATTCACCATAAGTCTGTATAAAACCATATGCTTTGATCACCTAATCAAAGCGTATATTCCAACTCCGAGATGCTTGCACCAGTCCATAGATGGATCGCTAGAGTTTGCATACTTTGTTAGCACCCATAGGATCGACAAAACCTTCTGGTTGCATCATATACAACTCTTCTTTAATAAATCCATTAAGGAATGCAATTTTGACATCCATTTGCCAGATTTCATAAAATGCGGCTATTGCTAACATGATTTGGACAGACTTAAGCGTCGCTACGAGTGAGACAGTCTCATTGTAGTCAACTCCTTCAACTTGTCGAAAAAACATTTTTTGCGAAAAGTCGAGCTTTGTAGATAGTAACACTACCATCAATGTCCGTCTTCCTCTTGAAGATCCATTTATTCTTAATGGCTTACCGGTCATTGGGCAAGTCCACCAAAGTCCACACTTTGTTCTCATACATGGATCCTATCTCAGATTTCATGGCCTCAACCCATTTTGCGGAATCTGGGCTCATCATCGCTTCCTCGTAGTTCGTAGGTTCGTCATGGTCTAGTAACATGACTTCCAGAACAGGATTACCGTACCACTCGAGTGCGAAACATGCTCTGGTTGACCTATGAGGTTCGGTAGTAACTTGATCTGAAGTTTCATGATCATTATCATTAGCTTCCTCTCTTGTTGGTGTAGGCATCACAGAAACGGTTTTCTGTGATGAGCAACTTTCCAATTTGAGAGGAGGTACAATTACCTCATCAAGTTCTACTTTCCTCCCACTCACTTCTTTCGAGAGAAACTCCTTCTCTAGAAAGGATCCATTCTTAACAACAAAGATCTTGCCTTCGGATCTGTCATAGAAGGTGTACCAACAGTTTCTTTTGGGTATCCTATGAAGACGCACTTCTCCAATTTGGGTTCGAGCTTATCAGGATGAAGCTTTTTCACATAAGTATCGCAACCCCAAACTTTAAGAAATGACAGCTTAGGTTTCTTGCCAAACCACAGTCCATACGGTGTCATCTCAACGGATTTAGATGGTACCCTATTTAACGTGAATGCAGCTATCTCTAATGCATAACCCCAAAACGATAGTGGTAAATCAGTAAGAGACATCATAGATCGCACCATTTCCAATAAAGCATGGTTACGACGTTCAGACACACCATTACGCTATGGTGTTCCAAGTGGCGTTAGTTGTGAAACTATTCCACATTGTTTTAAATGAAGGCCAAACTCGTAACTCAAATATTCGCCTCCGTGATCAGGTCGTAGAAACTTTATTTTCTTGTTACAATGATTCTCCACTTCACTCTGAAATTCTTTGAACTTTTCCAATGTTTCAGACTTGTGTTTCATTAAGTAGATATACCCATATATGGTCAAATCATCTATGAAGGTCGGAAAATAACGATACCCGTCGCGTGCCTCAACATTCATCGGACCGCATACATTGGTATGTATTATTTCCAATAAGTCATTGTCTCGCTCCATTGTTCCGGAGAATGGATTTTTAGTCATCTTGCCCATAAGGCATGGTTCGCAAATATCAATTGATTCATAATCAAGTGATTCCAAAATTCCATATGCATGGAGTTTCTTCATGCGTTTTACACCAATATGACCTAAACAGCAGTGCCACAAATATGTTGCACTATCATTATCAACTTTGCATCTTTTGGCATCAATATTATGAATATGTGTATTACTACGGTCGAGATTCAATAAACCATTCACCTTGGGTGTATGACCACAGAAGGTTTTATTCATGTAAACACAACAACAATTATTCTCTGACTTAAATGAATAACCGTATTGCAATAAACATGATCTAATCATATTCATGCTCAACGCAAACACCAAATAACATTTATTTTAGGTTCAACATTAATCCCGAATGTAGAGTGAGTGTGCGATGTTGATCATATCAACCTTGGAATCAATTCCAACATTCATCGTCACCTCTCCCTTAACTAGTCTCTGTTTATTCTGCAGCTCCTGTTTTGAGTTACTAATCTTAGCAACAGAACCAGTATCAAATACCGAGGGGTTGCTATTAACACTAGTAAATTACACATCAATAACATGTATATCATATATACCTTTGTTCACTTTGCCATCCTTCTTATCCGCCAAGTATTTGGGGTAGTTCCGCTTCCAGTGACCATTTCCTTTGCAGTAGAAGCACTCAGTTTAAGGCTTGGGTCTAGCTTTGGGCTTCTTCACGGGAGTGGTGATACGTCTCCAACGTATCTATAATTTATGAAGTATTCATGCTGTTATTTTATCATTCTTGGATGTTTTACAATCATTTTATAGCAACTTTATATCATTTTTGGGGACTAACCTATTGACCCAGTGCCAGTTGCTGTTTTTTGCTTGTTTTTTACATAGAAGAAAATCAATATCAAACGGAATCCAAACACCACGAAACTTTTTGGAGATTTTTTCTAGACAAGAAGACATCCATTGGGCCAGAGCAGCACCTGGGGGGTGCCCCGAGGGGAGCACAACCCACCAGGGCGTGCCTGGGGGCCCAGTCGCGCCCAGGTGGTTGTGCCAACCTCGGTGTCCTCCCGCACCCCCTCCTTACCCTATAAATTCACAAATATTCCAAAACCCTTCGGGGCGAACCTAGATCAGAAGTTCCGCCGCCTCAAGGCTCAGTAGCCACCGAAAACCAATCTAGACCCTGTTTCGGCACCCTGCCGGAGGGGGGAATCATCTCCGGTGTCCATCTTCATCATCCCAGCGGCCACCATGATGAAGTGGGAGTAGTCCACCCTCGGGGCTGAGGGTCTGTACCAGTAGCTATGTATTTAATCTCTCTCTCTCTCTCTCTCTCTCTCTCTCTCTCTCTCGTGTTCTTGAGATGTCACAATCTTGATGTATCGCGGGCTTTGTTAATATAGTCGGATCATATGGTATTTCCCCTCTCTATCTTGTTGTGATGAATTGAGTTTTTTCCTTTGAGATTTTGTTTTATCCGATTGAATACTTTTATGGATTTGAGAACACTTGATATACGTCTTGCATATGAATACTCATGGTGACAATGGGGTATCGTATTGATTCACTTCGTATATGTTTTGGCACTCAACTCGCGGATTCCTGAGGTGACATTGGGGTAATCTATGCATAGGGGTTGATGCACGTTCTTGTCTTTGTTTCTCTGGTAGAAATCTTGGGACACTCTTTGAAGTTCTTTGTATTGGATTGAGTATTATGAATATGAATTTGCTTTGGTGTTATTTTAGTACGAACTCTAGGATAGATCGAACGGAAAGAATAGCTTTGTGTTATTTTAGTACAGACTCTTGAATAGATCGAACGGAAAGAATAGCTTTGAGGTGGTTTCGTACCCTACAAACAATTTACTCTTATGTTCTCTGCTAGATAGGAGCTTTGGAGTGATTCTTCATCGCACTTTTAGGGATTGTTATATGATCCAATTATTTTAGCATTGTTGAGAGGTTGCACTAGGGAAAGTACGTACCCTAGGCCTCATTTTCAAGCATTGCAATACCGTTTTTGTGCCCATTTACTATTTGCTACCTTGTTGTTTTTATTTATTCAGATTATAAAAAAATATATCTACCATCTGTATTACGCTTTTATCACCATCTCTTCACCGAACTAGTGCACCTATACAATTTGTCATTGTATTGGGTGTGTTGGGGACACAAGAGATTTCTTGTATTTGGTTGCAAGGTCGTTTGAGAGAGACCATCTTCATCCTACGCCTCGCATGGATTGATAAACCTTAGGTCATCCACTTGAGGGAATATTGCTATTGTCCTACAAAACTCTGCGCTTGGAGGCCCAACACGTGTCTACAAGAATAAAGTTGCGTAGTAGACATCAAGCTCTTTTCTGGCGCCGTTGCCGGGGAGGTGAGTGCATGAAGGTATATCTTTAGATCTTGCAATTGAATCTTTTAGTTTCTTGTTTTTATCACTAGTTTGGTTTATAAAAGAAAACTACAAAAATGGAATTTAGGTTGCATCATATTATTGATCATGTTTATAATATATTTCTTAAAAATGATGGTTCGGAAAATTGTGCTCAATTGTTAGAAGAACAAGTAAATAAAATGTTTGGCACAAAATATTTGAATGATGATCATGATTGCAATGTTGTTAGTATGAATTCTTTGAATATCCATGATGCTAATGATATGCAAAGCTACAAGCTTGGGGTTGCTATGTTTGATGAAGATGATATTTTTTGTCCCCCAAGTTTTGATGTGCAAATTTATTATGATGATTGCATGCCTCCTATTTATGATGATTATATTGATGAAAGTGGATTTGGAGAGGTCGTGACTTTATTTAATGATGAATCCACTATTTTGGAGGAGGTTGAAATTGATTATGACAACAAAGTTCATATATATGATGATTATGGTGATGACATGTATGCTATATTGAATAATTATAAACATGAAACTTGTCATCATGATTTTAATTTCCAATCACATGAGAGTTATTTTGTTGAGTTTGCTTCCACAATTATTGATGAGAATAAATTTGCTTATGTGGAGAGTAATAAAACTTCTATGCTTGTGGATCATGAAAATAATGTTTTATGTGATAGTTATTTTGGTGAATTCATTCATGATGCTACTGAAATTATTATGAGGGAGGAGTTTATGCTTGTAGGAATTGCAACAATATCAAGTTTCTTCTCTATGTGTTGAAAGTTTTGAAGTTGTGCTTGTTTTGCCTTCCTATGCTAGTTGATTCTTCTTCCCATAAGTTGTTTGCTCACAAAATCCCTATGCACAGGAAGTGGGTTAGACTTAAATGTGCTAGTCATATGCTTCATGATGCTCTCTTCATGTTTCAACTCTTATCTTTTATGTGAGCATCATTTAAATCATCATGCCTAGCTAAAAGGCATTAAAGAAAAGCGCTTGTTGGGAGACAACCCAACACTTTTACCTAATGTTTTTGAGTGTTCACATTATTATGCTACTGTAGTGATCATGTTTTATTGCTTTTGTTTCAATGAAGTGCCAAGTAAAGCCTTTGGGATCATGTTGGGTGATAGTTGATTTGATCTTGCTGAAAAACAGAAACTTTCGTGTTCACGAAATAATTCTTATTTTTAACAAAAGAGTGATTTTGAGTTGATTCTTGTTGCATAAGTTTAATATACAAATTGATCACGTGTTACTAATTTTTTCAGAATTTTTGGAGTAGCAGAAGTATGGTTTGATTACAGATTACTACAGACTGTTTTGTTTTTGACTGATTCTGTTTTCAATGCATAGTTTGCTTGTTTTCTAGTTTCTATGGCTTATATTGCTCAATATAAATTGTGGAAATGATATGCTAAAGTAGGAATTGTGTGGAAACAATTATGAATCTTGTCTTTGGCAGTACCAAAAGTTAGTGGTTTGCTCTTTATCATAGTAACATATCTCATGAAGTTCCGTTAAGTTTTGTGTGATTGAAATTTTCAAGTTTTGGGTGAGATGTCGATATGAGGAGAATAAGGAGTGACAAGACCCTAAGCTTGGGGATGCCCAAGGCACCCCAAGGTGATATTCAAGTAAGATCCAAGCAACTAAGCTTGGGGATGCCCCGGAAGGCATCCCCTCTTTCGTCTCCAACATTATCGATAACCTCACTTGGAGCTATGTTTTCATTTGTCACATGATATGTGTTTTGCTTGGAGCATCAATATATTTTATAGGATTCGCTTAATTTATTTAGAATAATGTTTTGCATCTTCTATTTCAATAAAAGTGGCATTGATAGCCTTTACTATGCATATTTTACAAGTCTACATGTTGTTGTTTGAAAACAGAAAGTTTATCGACGTTGCAAAAATTCCCTAGAAAAGTCAGAAGTGATAAAATGTTGAAACTTTTTGCATAATAAGCTCTGATAAATTTTCTATAGTGTGGTAGAGTTTCATAATGTTTGGAGTTTAATAAGTATTGATACTCTTGCATTATTTACAAACTGTACTGTTTTGGCAGATTGCTGTTATGTTTGCATTGTTTGCATATGTTTGCTTATTTAATGATTCTATTTGCGGATAGGAGTATTAAATATGCAGATTCATATAGTATGCAATGTTGAATAATAATTTTAGTGATTTGCTACAGTAGAGTGTAACACCCCCAGTGTCATGCTATAGTAATCCCCTGTTAATGGTGCCATGTCATCATGTTACTTTTGCTAATCTTCACTTGATCCAAATCATAATTCAAATTCAAATCCAATCTAAAGTATAAAAAAAGTCATATTTGTCAGACATGAAAACTAAAATGTTCATCATTCGTCAAACATTCCATAACAAATGATTGTTAAGGAAAACAACATCACCTCCAAGCCATGATGGACTATAGCAATTAAAATTGTGCCATTTCGGCATTTCAAAATGCTATTTTATTTGTGTAAAATCCAAATCGGTTCGGTTGCCCCTCAAACTTTAAACACTACAAAGAATTTAAGTGGCCTAGTCCCAAAAAATTTCAAAGTATTTGGCTAGCCCAAACCTTTCCCTAGTTGTCTCTGTCTAAAAAAACAGAAAACCAGAAAAGAGTAAGGGCCTACTCGGCCTCTGACCTATGGCCCAGCCCACCTACTCCACATCTCCTTTCTCCTCAGACACAGAGGGCGTGTCGCCCATCCACCGACACCATGGCCGGCGATGCACACACGTCGGGCATCCACCCGAGCTCCGGAGGAGATAAGGCCGATCCCAAGCCCCCTACAGCGAAACCTTAGACCGCCCACATCCGTCTCCCCTCGATCCCCTGTCTTCCTCATCCCCTTCTGCACGATCTCAGACGCGTAAGCTCCGCGTGACCAAGTTCCTCCCCATCGTTGCCGCGGCCATTGCACGCCCCTCTCCACGCAGGCGAGTCCAAGAGGACCGTCGCCGTCCACTATGTCGTCTCAGCCACGAGGTCAAGCCGGGAGCCCCCACATCGACCGGATCGAGGTCATCTTCAACCTCTGCCCCACTGCTTGCCGTCTTCGATTCGCCTCATCGGAACCTCCCCGAGCCCGCTTTGCTCACCTACAGGCTCGATGTTAGCTCCTCTCTCTGTTCCCTTTTCTTTTCCCTCAAATTCGCCGTTGTTTGGCCGCCCCACACATTGGCCGCCATGACAGGGAGCTCGGGCGCGCCCCTGTTCGCTGCTCCATTTACGCGCCCCTAGCCGCTTATGGCCTATGGTCGCATTGGGTCATGACCTTGGCCGCCCAGCAAGTGCCAGCCCGCACCTGCCTTGTCGCTCTGCTGAAGCCGCAGAATGCCGCCGCCGCCACTCCCGCGAGTAGTCGCCGCTTCGCTTCGCTTACCGCTGTCATTGCTAGTGCCACTTCCTCGCTGCCTGTTATCGTGCTGCTAGTGCCGCCACATGCTATTTCCATTGCAGGTTCAGCCACCAGCGCCCCTAGGTGCGCCGTGCGTGGCACGGCACAGTGGCCGGTGACTCTCTGCCATGGCCTTGTGTGGTGTGCGTATGCGTGTATTCTGGTATGAGGCCGGCCCTATCCGCATTAGTTAGTACTAATTAGATTAGTTTAGGGCTGCTACTCCTTATGTTAAATAGCCTAATGTGTTTGTGACAGTGGTCCCTCACACTAAATCCCCTTTAGTTAAAATAGTGGTCAATGACAAGTAGGCCCCACGGCCACTATTCACACTTTGACCAGGTCAAACATTGATCGTGGACTTGCCGACCGTGTATGCCGACTCACCCACCGGACCCCACCTGTCATTCTAATAGGCTAGATGCGTGTGTGTATAAAAAGTAATACACTGTTTAAAGTCGAATTTAGGTATATTCCAGAATTCCAGAAAATCATTAAAACTTTGGAAATTCATAGTAATTCATCTATAGCTCGGATGGAAAAAACTTTGTACATGAAAGTTGTTCAAAACGACGAGACGAATCTGATCGTGTCGTCTGTTTTCATGTCGAAACCCTCTACGTAGGTGAACCCGTAACTTTTAGCCCGATTCCGGTAGATGAATAGTGCATATACACCGGTTGTTAAATCCAACTTTAATCCTAAAGTAACTAAATGACTTAGACATATCTTTAGGCAACCCAAAGATCGCACGTTAGCATAGCTTACAATCGTGTTGCATGTGATTACTGTGTACTTATCTGTTTCTTCTCCCTCTTCTCCCCGGTAGACCCCGAGACCGATGCTGCCCTTGTGATCGACTACGTCGACGACGACCCCTCCTTGCCAGAGCAACCAGGCAAGCCCCCCTTTGATCATCCCGGTATCGCCCATTCCATTCTCTCGCGCTCGCATTAGATTTTGCTACTGTTATTGTTTGCTCCTATTCTGATGCATAGCCTGCTTTTGTATCTGCTGTTGTACCTTACCTGCTTATCCTAAACTGCTTAGTATAGGTTGGTTAGTGATCCATCAGTGACCCCCACCTTGTCCTTGTTGCCCCTGCTTCATCATTGAAGACCCGATCAACGGGATCGAAGACCAGGCCCCGGCACCGCACATCACTTTCCCCTTAGTTGCTTGACACTACTGGGTTACTATCGAGTGTCGAGGGTGAGACCTCTACATCACTTCTGATGTTAACCCTGTAGTGTAGCTATTCCGTCGTGGTCATCGAGGGTGATTCCGCCTTAACCACTTCCGATACGGCTCTGTCGTGCAACACCTCAAGTGTGAACCTCGGGGGTGGTTCCTCTTACGTTCACCTTGATGATTACATCGAGTGGAATCCATCGGGGGTGATTCCTTGGGTTTTCCCCTTGATGTTTGGACACACGGATACTTGGACTTTACCACTGTTACTTGGAAAGACGGGTCGAATTCGAAAAGTACCATGAGCTTAATTGCGAGTGATGTGGAGTCGGGTTGACCTGGAGGGTGCCCGCGAGATAATTACGAGGCGTGGTCGGGCATTCCTAGCCCTTGCCGCAAGTCCTCGAGACGAGGCAACGGGGTCACATCTTTCATGAGTCTCTTCTTGTTACCGCGCGCTCCTAATCCACTACGATTTGGATATTTGATCCAAGGGGCCTCTGGCCTGATAGCACTAACCATCACGTGGGCATAGTATGGGCGTTCTGCGTCGTATACATCAGCCGAAGTTTAATAGATGTCAGCGACTGAGCGGCGCGCGCCGGGTTGGACTGCGTAAGCACCTGCCTTTTTGAAGGAGGTAGCTAGGTCTGCTCACCGGCCGCGTTCGCAACGTGCAGGAGTTCGGGAGATGGCCCATGACCCCGGGGCATAGGTTTAGTCCGGCGTATGGCCTCTCTATTAAGCCTAGGTCGGGTTGCGGCGTATTGTTTGGCCGAGGCCGGGCATGACCCAGAAAGTGTGTCCGCCGAGTTAATCGGCGTGGTGGGTAAGTTGGTGCACCTGCAGGGAAGAAAACATCTATTGATAGCCTGTCCTACGGTAACGGACACTTGGAGTTGTATCCCGATCGATACAACTAGAACTGGATACTTGTGATGAGAACTGGATGGTGATGAGAATTGGATTGTGATGATAACTGGATAGTATGGCTCTGGGATTTCTTTTCTCGCAGGGAGTCGAGAAAGGATCTCCGGCCGAGGTTGATAACACTACTACTACTTTACTTTATGCTACTCTACTCCCTCTTGTTTGCTGCAAGATGGTGGTTTCCAAGATGCTAGTCTTTGATAGGACTAGGCCTGCTCTCTATTCTCCGCATTTCTGCAGCCCAGTCCACATATACATTCTTCCTTTGATAATGTTGCATATGTAGTGTAGATCCTTGCTTGCGAGTACTTTGGATGAGTACTCACAGTTGTTTGCTCCCCCTTTTCCCCCCTTTCTTCTTCTTTCCAGTTGATGCAACCAGATGTCGTAGCCAGAGCCGATGCCACCGCCGATGCCTACTACTACGTGGAGACCGCCGACGACCAGGAGTAGTTAGGAGGCTCCCAGGCAGGAGGCCTTGCCTTTTCGATCGTTGTTGCTTTTGTGCTAGCCTTCTTAAGGCAAACTTGTATAACTTATGTCTGTACTCAGATATTGTTGCTTCTGCTGACTCTTGTGTATTTGAGCTTATGTATTCGAGCCCTACAGGCCCCTGGCTTGTAATATAAAGCTCGTATTATTTTAAATTTATGTCTAGAGTTGTGTTGTGATATCTTCCCGTGAGTCCTTGATATTGATCGTAAACATTTACGTGTATGATTAGTGTATGATTGAATCGAGGGCGTCACAAGTTGGTATCAGAGCCGACTGCCTGTAGGATCCCCCTTTCCAACTCCTTGGCCGAAGTTGAGTCTAGTCTTTAAAAGAACTATTTTACTAACATGGTTGTGTGGCTTACGGGCCCACGTCGCCATTGGGTGGTATTAGGATCTTTTACTCCTCGTCTATACTCTGGGACTCTGATCTCTCTATTATTCGGGTTAAATGGTTTTGCTAACTCTAACTCTAGGTTCTCGTAAATACATTCTCCCGGAGAGCCCCTCACTCCAGATGATTGCTTGGTGCACCAGAAGATTCTGAAGATACTCTTAGATGTTTCCGCGAGACCCTTATGCCGTTCGCCATTGCGATCCCTACCACCGATAAATCCTTATGCGTAACTACCTACGTTGTCGTTAATACCTTCATCCCCAGTTGCTCTTGTTGTTACAAGATGCCTTGAATTACTCTCTATTGTCCTGAGAATCCGTTGAACCTACTGCCTTGCAGTTCTTTGCCACATGAATACCCCTGCGGATAATTACTCGCGCTTGCCAAGTATCTGTTCGCCCCCAGCTGATCTTTGTTTCACAAAATTCTTTGAAATATTATCTGATCTTCCGAAAATCCTTAGAAATCTATTACTCTTGCTCCTCCTTGTCTGCTTGCATGGTAGATGTTTTCCATATGTCGGGCAGTATTCAGTAATATCCTTTGTCATCTTTAATTTTGAGCATTTGATTCTATATGTTTGTGAATGCTCACAATCCACAATCACAATTAGAATTCTTTCCATCGACTCAGACGTCACCCCGGACATGAGCTGGTGTTCGACAAATCAAACCTTGATCAATTTTCGATCTATGTCTATTCAACTTACTTGTCTTTGATCAGAGCCTCTTCTTCTGATCCCCGTTTTGGAACTCATAATTCCCTTTGCCTTCGAGCTTGAGTTAGTCAGTTGTTTCTATAATCTGATATCCTTGCATTCTTTCTTCTTACGGGTGAGTATCGATGCTCACATCAGATCCCTTGTGGACCACCGTGTCCTTTGCTGGGTTTTATCCCAAGAACGCCCTTCATAATCAGTGACCTTGTGAGCCTTTCCTTGGATACATAATGCCTTTGGTGAATTGTATCCTCTGCTTCCTTAACCATGCTCTACTTTTGACTTTGAGTTACTTTTCCTAAAAAGTTTGTGGTATATGTTCCTAAGATGCCGCAGTGGGTTGAGCCTACGCCTTCCCTAATCTGTGTGAACCCGAAGATTATGCGGGTTATATCTACTAGCGTTTCTTTGGATAAATTTTCAATTCTACAACTTTGTCAAAGACGAGAAGTAAATGAAAAGTTGTGCATTAGAGAAGTGGGAGTCGACCTTGAGCGTTGTGTTCATGCCCATGGACCCGATGTGGAGCCTAACATGGAAGCTTCTTGTTATAATAATAGCCCTGCTATGTATACGTTCATCTCGTATCCATGTTTAGTCCTTTGCAATCGTGGTTCCGACCATATTGTTCTTCGTTGATCTCAGTTCTCGGACAAGTTAAAGTACGTGTCTTCTGCAGATCTTCTCATCTATCCAACCTTTATCCGGTTCTACCTTCGAGTATTACAACTGGTATCTCGAGAATATCAAATAACCGAGTTGCTTCCTATGAATATTCATCTAGTATTACTTCTCACCGCTTTCAGAATTTCCCCCGGGTTCTAAGTTATCAGTCACTCGAGAACACCGATAAGAGAATCGATCCCGCACTCCAATTCAACAACTCTAAGTAATTTTTGTTGCTTACGAGTTTAATAATCCTTCAAGTCATTCCTAGCCTGATCGGCTATATCATTATCGTGATAAATTTTAACTGTGCTACCTGATCCGTCTTCCCGGAGCACAATTTTCGACGATGAGCTAAGCCTACATCGATTTTCCTCGTCATATCATTTTGTCTTGAATATCAAGCTTAATTTCGAGTTTGTGTTGTACCCGTGGTTCCAATAACCTTTCGCTTCATCATTCCTTTGACTTGATGTCATCACCGATCGATTACATCTTCCTAAAATCTCTCGACAATTGTGTCATGCTTGCCAACATTCTGAGCTCTTCCAGCATATCAATCGAATTCAGATAAGAAATACCATCCTTGACCTTCGATGATTTGAGTTGTCATCGACAACCCCCTTGTCTTCTTTCCAACACATGTTTGATAATGTTTTGGTTATACCTTGGACTCCTTGCTATTCCTGCAATTGTTCTTGAGTATTTCTTGTGATCTTCAACTCCAACCCCTACTTGGAACACCATGTTAATGCTACCTCAAAGCATGACTGAGGTATTCCGAATATCAACAAGAACATTGGAAGCACATTGTCGAATGTTACTTGATCTATTATCCAAACACCGTTGTATGGGTAATATCATGATTCTTCCCTCCCCCCTTTTATCTAAATGCTTTTGAACTTGCTGTCATATCATGTATATCCTGCTCCGCTTCCCTTTGGGAAGGATATACTCCCAATTCTGGTGTGTAAACACATTTTCCTTTCCATTGGTCTGATTAATTCGATAATTTCATTTTCCTTTCCATTTGGGTTGTTTAACCTTATTGTGATCTATATGATATAAGCGTAAATAAATCCTCGCTTATAAAACACCCCGATGTACAACCTTGTCGGTGAGACCTCACATTATTGTTGATGACATTCCGGTAACCACCGATGGATGAGAACTTTGCCTATTGGTCCGCCTCATCTTAACGAAAGGTGAAAATGGTTCTCTTCGTCCCTCGCCCTTGGTACCAACGTTGTTGCCAACATAACTGACCGGCTATCCTTCGACATGCCTTGCTACCATGACCGTGCAATATGTCAATGTCCTTCCTACTTTTGGACCACAAGGTGGGCCCATAACCCACAGTTCCACAGGATCGAAACCTGACTCTCCTGTACATCCTTGATTTTGAAGTATCCTTTGCATTTTCCTTCGTATGTAACTCACGAGCCCCCCTCGAGAGATGATCTATACCTGATACTCTGAACCCCCTTCTCACACGTTGTTCAGGTATCGATCGTTGGTTCATTTGCTTGAAACTTCTTACCGTGTCTTCCTATTTCCGCTCTCGATGTTCGAGAGATACCTCGGCCACATTTCCTGAAATATTCACTAGATAAGTAACCCTATAAGGGTTCGTTCTCCTGAAGTTACCCCTTACTCCACCGCTAAAATCTCGGGACGAGATTTCTTGTAGTGGAGGAGATTTGTAACACCCCCAGTGTCATGCTACAGTAATCCCCTGTTAATGGTGCCATGTCATCATGTTACTTTTGCTAATCTTCACTTGATCCAAATCATAATTCAAATTCAAGTCCAATCTAAAGTATAAAAAAAGTCATATTTGTTTACATGAAAACTAAAATGTTCATCATTCGTAAAACATTCCATAACAAATGATTGTTAAGGAAAACAACAACACCTCCAAGCCAAGATGGACTATAGCAATTAAAATTGTGCCATTTCGGCATTTCAAAATGCTATTTTATTTGTGTAAAATCCAAATCGGTTCGGTTGCCCCTCAAACTTTAAACACTATAAAGAATTTAAGTGGCCTAGTCCCAAAAATTTTCAAAGTATTTTGGTAGCCCAAACCTTTCCCTAGTTGTCTCTGTCTAAAAAAACAGAAAACAAGAAAAGAGTAAGGGCCTACTCGGCCTCTGACCTATGGCCCAGCCCACCTACTCCACATCTCCTTTCTCCTGTACACAGGGAGGGCGTGTTGCCCATCCACCGACACCATGGCCGGCGATGCACACACGTCGGGCATCCACCCGAGCTCCGGAGGAGATAAGGCCGATCCCAAGCCCCCGCAATAAACCCTAGACCGCCCACATCCGTCTCCCCTCGATCCCCTATCTTCCTCACCCCCTTCTGCTCGATCTCAGACGCGTAAGCTCCGCGTGACCAAGTTCCTCCCCGTCGTTGCCGCGGCCATTGCACGCCCCTCTCCACGCAGGCGGGTCCAGGAGGACCGTCGCCGTCCACTATGCCGTCTGCGGCCACGAGGTCAAGCCGGGAGCCCCCACATCGACCGGATCGAGGTCATCTTCAACCTCCGCCCCGCTGCTTGCCGTCTTCGATTCGGCCTCATCGGAACCTCCCCGAGCCCGCTTTGCTCACCTACAGGCTCGATGTGAGCTCCTCTCCGTTCCCCGTTTCTTTTCCCTCAAATTAAGTTGCCGTTTGGCCGCCCGCACATTAGCCGCCATGACAGGAGCTCGGGCGCTACTGCTGCTCCATTTACGCGCTTCTAGCGGCTTGCGGCCTATGGTCGCGGGCCGCGGCCTTGGCAGCCTAACGTGTGCCAGCCCGCACCTGCCTTGCCGCTCTCGCTGAAGCCACAAGAATGCCGCCGCCACTCTCATGAGTAGTCGCCGCCGCTTCGCTTCTTGCTGTCACTGCTAGTGCCACTTCCTGCTGCACGTTATCGTCTTTGCTAGTGCCGCCACATGCTATTGCCATTGCAGGTTCAGCCACCGGCGCCTAAGGTGCGCCTGCATGGGCACGGCACGGTGGCCGGTGACTCTCTGCCATGGCCTTGTGTGGTGTGCGTGCGTGTATTCTGGTATGAGGCCGGCCCTATCCAGATTAGTTAGTACTAATTAGATTAGTTTAGGGCTGCTACTCCTTATGTTAAATAGCCTAATGTGTTTGTGACAGGTGGTCCCGCACACTAAATCCCCCTTTAGTTAAAATAGTGGTCAATGACAAGTAGGCCCCACGGCCACTATTCACACTTTGACCAGGTCAAACATTGATCGTGGACTTGCCGACCGTATGTCGACTCAGCCAATCGGACCCCACCTGTCATTCTAATAGGCTAGATGCGTGTGTATAAAAAGTAATACATCGCTTAAAGTCGAATTTAGGTATATTCCAGAATTCCAGAAAATCATTAAAACTTTGGAAATTCATAGTAATTCATCTGTAGCTCGGATGGAAAAAACATTGTACATGAAAGTTGTTCAAAACGACGAGACGAATCTGATCGTGTCGTCTATTTTCATGTCGAAACCCTTTACGTAGGTGAACCCGTAACTTTTAGCCCGATACCGCTAGATGAATAGTGCATATACACCGTTTGTTAAATCCAACTTTAATCCTAAAGTAACTAAATGACTTAGACATATCTTTAGGCAACCCAGCACTGCACGTTAGCATAGCTTACACTGTGTTGCATGTGATTACTGTGTACTTATCTGTTTCTTCTCCCTCTTCTCCCGGTAGACCCCGAGACCGATGTCGCTTGTGATCGACTACGTCGACGACGACCCCTCCTTGCCAGAGCAACCAGGCAAGCCCCCCTTTGATCATCCCGGTATCGCCCATTCCATTCTCTCACGCTTGCATTAGATTTTGCTACTGTTATTGTTTGCTCCTATCTGATGCATAGCCTGCTTTTGTATCTGCCGTTGTACCTTACCTGCTTATCCTAAACTGCTTAGTATAGGTTGGTTAGTGATCCATCAGTGACCCCCACCTTGTCCTTGTTGCCCCTGCTTCATCATTGAAGACCCGATCAACGGGATCGAAGACCAGGCCCCGGCACCGCACATCACTTTCCCCTTAGTTGCTCGACACTACTGGGTTACTATCGAGTGCCGAGGGTGAGACCTCTACATCACTTCTGATGTTAACCCTGTAGTGTAGCTATTCGGTCGTGGTCATCGAGGGTGATTCCGCCTTAACCAATTCCGATACGGCTCTGTCGTGCAACCCCTCAAGTGTGAACCTCGGGGGTGGTTCCTCTTACGTTCACCTTGATGATTACATCGAGTGGAATCCATCGGGGGTGATTCCTCGGGTTTTCCCCTTGATGTTTGGACACACGGATACTTGGACTTTACCACTGTTACTTGGAAAGACGGGTCGACCCTGAAGGGTACCCGCGCGAGCTTAATTGCGTGTGATGTGGAGTCGGATTGACCTGGAGGGTGCCCGCGAGATAATTACGAGGCGTGGCCGGGCATCCCTAGCCCTTGCCGCAAGTCCTCGAGACGGGGCAACGTGGTCACATCTTTCGTGAGTCTCTGCTTGTTACCGCGCCGCCCTAATCCACTACGATTTGGATATTTGATCCAAGGGCCTCTGGCCCGATAGCACTAACCATCACGTGGGCATAGTATGGGCGTTCAAGGCCGTATACATCAGCCAAGTTTAATAGATATCGTCGAAGCGGGCGCTGGCCGGTTGGACTGCGTAAGCACCTGCCTTTTTGAAGGAGGTAGCTAGGTCTGCTCACCGGATGCATTCGCAACGTGCAGGAGTTCCCGGGGAGATGGCCCATGACCCCTGGGGGCATAGGTTTAGTCCGGCGTGCTGGCCTCTCTATTAAGCCTAGGTCGGGTTGCAGTGTATTGTTTGGCCGAGGCCGGGTATGACCCAGGAAAGTGTGTCCGGCCGGAGTTAATCGAGCGTGGTGGGTAAGTTGGTGCACCCCTGCAGGGAAGAAAACATCTATTGATAGCCTGTCCTACGGTAACGGACACTTGGAGTTGTATCCCGATCGATACAACTAGAACTGGATACTTGTGATGAGAACTGGATGGTGATGAGAATTGGATTGTGATGATAACTGGATAGTATGGCTCGGGATTTCTTTCTCGCAGGAGTCGAGAAAGGATCTCCGACCGAGGTTGATAACACTACTACTACTTTACTTTATGCTATTCTACTCCCTCCTGCTTGTCGCAAGATGGTGGTTTCGTAAGATGCTAGTCTTTGATAGGACTAGGCCTTCTCTCTATTCTCGCATTTCTGCAGACAAATCCACATATACAGCCTTCCTTTGATAATGTTGCATATGTAGTGTAGATCCTTGCTTGCGAGTACTTTGGATGAGTACTCACGGTTGCTTTGCTCCCCCTTTTCCCCCTTTCTTCTTCTTTCCAGTTGATGCAACCAGATGTCGGAGCCCAGGAGCCAGATGCACCACCGATGCCTACTACTACGTGGAGACCGTCGACACCAGGAGTAGTTAGGAGGCTCCCAGGCAGGAGGCCTTGCCTTTTCGATTGTTGTTGCTTTTGTGCTAGCCTTCTTAAGGCAAACTTGTCTAACTTATGTCTGTACTCAGATATTGTTGCTTTCGCTGACTCTTGTGTATTTGAGCTTATGTATTCGAGCCCTACAGGCCCCTGGCTTGTAATATAAAGCTTGTATTATTTTTAATTTGTGTCTAGAGTTGGTTGTGATATCTTCCCGTGAGTCCTTGATCTTGATCGTAAACATTTGCGTGTATGATTAGTGTATGATTGTATCGAGGGCGTCACATAGAGAATGACAAGGTTTTTGCATTGGGTTATACTAACTTATCTCACGAGTTCTTGTTGAGTTTTGTGTGGATGAAGCTTTTGAGATTTAGGAAAACCGTGATATGAGAAGAATTAAGGAGACACAAAAGCTCAAGCTTGGAGATGCACAAGGCATCCAAGATAATATTTCAAGAATTCTCATGCATATAAGCTTGGGGATTCCCCGGTAGGCATCCCACATTTCTTCTTCAACAATTATCGGTTAGTACCGGTTGAGCCTAAGTTTTTGCTTCTTCACATGAGTTGTGCTATCCTTGGAATGTCATTTTATTTTGTTTTGCTTGTTTTTTTAATGAAGTACTTAGATATGAAAGTTTTTAAATAAAATAGAGTCCTCAAATAGTTGCCAGGGAGGCTAGGTAAGCGGCACGCACATCCCGTCAACGAAGCTCTTTCCTATGGAATTGCTCTAGTGCTTCACTTATATATTTTTTAGCACAGTGTGCTTTAGTATTTTTGAAGAAATTCTTTCCTGCTTCACTTAAATTAATTTGAGAGAAATAAATGCTCATGATCTTCACTTATATCTTTTCGGAGTAGCTTGTCATTTGCTCTTGTGCTTCACTTATATCCTAAGAGTAAATTGTTGAATGAATTGAATGTCATGAAGTTGAAATCATATCATGCCTAGTGGTAGCTTCACATTGGGTATAGAAAGTGAAATCTTTTGAGGCTTGACAATCACGATATTGGTCATACAATCAATTCACGAATAATTAGTATAAGGAAGAGAACTTTCACATGCAAATACAATATCCTGGAAATCTTTTGTGATTGTAAGCCCCCATCAAATTATTATATGCCAAAATTGTTGACGTTGGACAAGGAAGACAACGTAATGATTTATGTTTGTTCATATCCACATAGAAGTTATATTGTCATATATCCTTCAATATGTGGTGCTTGCCCCCCATCTTTGCTAGCCAAAAATTTCGCACCAAGTAGAGATACTACTTGTGCATCCAAAAACCCTTAAACCCAAATCTTATTTTCAAGAGTCCACCATACCTACCTAAGGATTGAATAATATCCTTCAAGTAAGTTGTCATCGGTGCAATAAGGCAATAAAAATAGCTTCTAAAAGTGTTAGATCATTTAGTGTAAGAGAAAATTGAGCGTTGTACGAACTTGTGATGGCAAAGAATAAAAGTGACAGACTGCATAATAAAGGTTGCTATCACAAGGGGAAATATAACAGGACGTTCTTTTGCACTAAGGGGTTGAGCATACAAATAAATAAGTGCATGGCAACATCTGCTTCCCTCAGCGAAGGACCTATCCTTTACTTTTATGTATTTACTTTTATGCAAAGAGTCAAAGTTTTTCTCTCTATTCCTTTTTATTTTTCTCCTTTGGCAAGCATCATGTGGTGAGGAAAGATCTAGGCACATATGTCCAGTTGAATATGGGTAGCATGGGTTATTATTGTTGACATCACCCTTGAGGTGAATACGTTGGGAGGCAAAACAATAAGCCCCTATCTTTCTATGTGTCCGGTTGGAACGTTTTGCTCATGTGTATGCGGTGAGTGTTAGCAATCATAGAAGACTATATGACGGTTGAGTATGTGGAGCTCTTACTTAAACTTTGTTGAATAAGTTGAATTACAATTGCTTGGTGACTGAGAACATAGGTTGTTGAGTTTCAAGAGGATTCATTGTTTGAACCTTAATATGTGAATTGGTTGCCACTATAACATGAGAAGTTTTATAAGAAAGAATTGTTGTTTTGATGCTAGGAAAAGTGATTGAAATTTTCATTGATCAAACTTATGCACTTTGCTAACATTCACACTTCATAAATTATTTCTTTTATCATTTACCTACTCGAGGACGAGTAGGAATTAAGCTTGGGGATGCTGATATGTCTCCAACGTATTTGTAATTTATGAAGTATTCATGCTGTTACTTTATCATTCTTGGATGTTTTACAATCATTTTATAGCAACATTATATCATTTTTTTGGGACTAACCTATTGACCCAGTGCCTAGTGCCAGTTGCTGTTTTTTGCTTGTTTTTTACATCGCAGGAAATCAATATCAAGCGGAGTCCAGGCACCATGAAACTTTTTGGAGATTTTTTATGGACCAAAAGACATCCATTGGGCCAGAGTAGAACCTGGAGGGTGCCCCGAGGGGGGAACAACCCACGAGGGCGCGCCTGGGAGCCCAGGCGTGTCCAGGTGGGTTGTGCCAATCTCGGTGGCCTCCCGCACCCCCTCTTTACCCTATAAATTCACAAATGTTCCAAAACCCTTCGGGGTGAACCTAGATCAGAAGTTCTGCCGCCTCAAGGCTCTATAGACACCGAAACCAATCTAGACCATGTTCCGGCACCCTGCCGAAGGGGGGAATCATCTCCGGTGACCATCTTCATCATCCCGGCGGCCACCACGATGAGGAGGGGGTACTCCACCCTCGGAGCTGAGGGTTTGTACCAGTAGCTATGTGTTTAATCTCTCTCTCTCTCTCTCTCGTGTTCTTGAGATGTCACGATCTTGATGTATCGCGGGCTTTGTTAATATAGTCGGATCATATGGTGTTTTCCCCTCTCTATCTTGTTGTGATGAATTGAGTTTTTCCCTTTGAGATTTTGTTTTATCGGATTGAATACTTTTGTTTTCCCCTCTCTATCTTGTTGTGATGAATTGAGTTTTTCCCTTTGAGATTTTGTTTTATCGGATTGAATACTTTTATGAATTTGAGAACACTTGATATATGTCTTGCAATTGAATACTCTTGGTGACGATGGGGTATCGTATTGATTCACTTTATATATGCTTTGGCACTCAACTCGCAGATTCCCGAGGTGACATTGGGGTAATCTATGCATAGGGGTTGATGCATGTTCTTGTCTTTGTTTCTCCGGTAGAAATCTTGGGGCACTCTTTGAAGTTCTTTGTGTTGGTTTGAGTATTATGAATATGAATTTGCTTTGGTGTTATTTTAGTACGAACTCTAGGATAGATCGAACGGAAAGAATAGCTTTGTGTTATTTTAGTACGGACTCTTGAAGAGATTGAATGGAAAGAATAGCTTTGAGGTGGTTTCGTACCCTACAAACAATTTATTCTTATGTTCTCTGCTAGATAGGAACTTTGGAGTGATTCTTCATCGCACTTTGAGGGATTGTTACATGATCCAATTATTTTAGCATTGTTGAGAGGTTGCACTAGCGAAAGTACGGACCCTAGGCCTCATATTCAAGCATTGCAATACCGTTTTTGTGCATGTTTACTATTTGCTACCTTGCTTTTTTATTTATTCATATTATAAAAAAATATTTCTACTATTCGTATTACACTTTTATCAGCATCTCTTCGCTGAATTAGTGCACCTATACAATTTGCCATTGTATTGGGTGTGTTGGGGACACAAGAGATTTCTTGTATTTGGTTGCAGGGTCGTTTGAGAGAGACCATCTTCATCCTACGCCTCCCATGGATTAATAAACCTTCGGTCATCAACTTGAGGGAAAATTGCTATTGTCCTACAGAACTCAGCGCTTGGAGGCCCAACACGTGTCTACAAGAATAAAGTTGCGTAGTAGACATCAAGTGGCAACTTGCTTGCCATTCTTCTTGAAGCTCCCTTTCTTTCCTTTGTCCTTTTATTGAAACTAGTGGTCTTGTTAACCATCAACACTTGATGCTATTTCTTGATTTCTACCTTCGTTGATTTCAGCATCGGGAAGAACTTGGGGATCATTCTCATCATCCCTTGCATATTATATTTCATCACGAAGTTCTAGTAGCTTGGTGATGGTCACTAGAGAACTCTGTCAATCACTATCTTATATGGAAGATTAACTCCCACTTGATTCAAGCAATTGTAGTACTCAGACATTCTGAGTGCATGCTCACTTGTTGAGCTATTCTCCACCATCTTGTAGGCAAAGTACTTGTCAGAGGTCTCATATCTCTTGACACGGGCATGAGTCTAAAATACCAATTTCAGCTCTTGGAACATCTCCTATGCTATGTGGCTTTCAAAACGTTTTTGAAGTCCCAGTTCTAAGCCGTAAAGCATGGCACACTAAACTATCAAGTAGTCATCATATCGAGCTTGCCAAACGTTCATAACGGCTGCATTTGCTCCTGCAATAGGTCTGTCACCTAGCGGTGCATCAAGGACATAATTCTTCTGTGCAGCAATGAGGATAATCCTCATATCACGGACCGAGTCCGCATCATTGCTACTATCATCTTTCAACTTTTCTCTAGGAACATATCAAAAATATATAGGAGCTATAACTGGAGCTATTGATCTACAACATAGATATGCAAATACTATCAGGACTAAGTTCATGATAAATTAAGTTCAATTAATCATATTATTTAAGAACTCCCACTTAGATAGATATCCCTTGAGTCATCTAAATGATTATGTGATCCAAATCAACTAAACCATGCTCGGTCATCACGTGAGATGGAGTAGTCTTCAATGGTGAACATCTCTATGTTGATCATATCTACCATATGATTCACGTTCGACTTTTCGGTCTCCAAAGTTCCGAGGCCATGTCTGTACATGTTAGGCTCATCAAGTTTAACCCGAGTATTCCACATGTGCAAAACTGTCTTGCACCCATTGTATGTGAACGTAGAGCTTATCACACCCGATCATCACGTGGTGTCTCAAAGACGACGAATCGTCGCAATAAAGGCATACTCGTGGAGAATACTTATACCTTGAAATTTAAGTAAGGGATCATCTTATAATGCTACCGCCCATTAAGCAAAATAAGATGCATAAAAGATAAACATCACATGCAATCAAAATATGTGACATGATATGGCCATCATCATCTTGTGCCTTTGATCTCCATCTCCAAAGCACCATCATGATCTCCATCGTCACCGGCTTGACACCTTGATCTCCATCGTAGCGTAGTGGTCGTCTCGCCAACTATTGCTTCTACAACTATCGCTAACGCATAGTAATAAAGTAAAGCAATTACATGGCGTTTGCATTTCATACAATAAAACGACAACCATAAGGCTCTCCCGCCATTCTTATAACTTTTACAAAACACGATCATCTCATACAATAACGTATATCACATCATGTCTTGACCATATCACATCACAACATGCCCTGCAAAAACAAGTTAGACGTCCTCTACTTTGTTGTTGCAAGTTTTACATGGCTGCTATGGGCTTCTAGTAAGAACCGTTCTTACCTACGCATCAAAACCACAACGGTGATTTATCAAGTTTGTTGTTTTAACCTTCAACAAGGACCGCCCGCAGTCAAATTTGATTCAACTAAAGTTGGCGAAACAGACACCCGCCAACCACCTTTATGCAAGACTAGTTGCATGTCTGTCGGTGGAACCGGTCTCATGAACGTGGTCATGTAAGGTTGGTCTGGGCCGCTTCATCCAACAATACCGCCGAATCAAAATAAGACATTGGTGGTAAGCAGTATGATGATCACCGCCCACAACTCTTTGTGTTCTACTCGTGCATATTGTAGCGACCTGACCTCAAACGGTCAAGTCTCTGTGCTTAAGTGTCATCCCTGGATTGGTATCTTTGACACACACGATTTCGAGGATTTATAACGAGGTAAATCACATGTATAAAGTAACGTAAATACTATTACCTCAATCCAAATAGCGGAAGTAACAACAAGGTTGTGGATTCCCATCAACACCAATGGCAAAGTTGAGTGTAGAAATCGTAACCCTAACGTATCACTTACTCGTCATAAGAAATCCTGCAACATGAGACGTTGCAGCCACAAATGGTCAGTACATTGAATGTACTGGCAAATTCACACCATAGGATAATGATGAATAATAGCTATCACTACATGCATATTTGGCTGGTGGAAAGCTCTAGGGTTAACATGTTTTTGCGAAAAGCCAATTTTTCCCTACTGCAAAGGAATATATTTTATTTAACTACAAAGTTGTTTGAAATATTGAGAAGGTTCCTCCAACTCAATCCCAAAATAGAAAATCATTAACCCAATCAAATTAATTAAATAAAGTGTTGAGATCAACATGAAAATCCAAGAACTAGATACTCAAGATGTCCATAACCGGGGACACGACTAACCATGATTAGTTTATACAATCTGCAAAGGTTTGCGCACTTTTCCCCACAAGACTTGATCTCCTCCGTTGGATTTCTCGCACTACATGGTGTTTGAGAAACGGATGACTGAGACACAGTCTTTCAGAAGCATTAACTCTAACCCTGGGTAGATGGTACCAACCTAGATCCCCTACATCTCCTAGCCTACCACTAGAAGAGGTCATGCAACTTACTCAACTATGCTAGAGCCCATAATAGCTTATGGCTGCACACGGAAGTTTCTAGCATTAATAATCTTATGATCCCTTTGAGCATGGGTGGCGAGCTGTAGGATGATCACACGGGTCCTCCGGGATATCCTTGGACAACATTGGATTCTCCAGGTGCCCACAACCAATCCACCTAGATGTGTATTAGAGTAGCCACCTTAAGTTGAACCATTAAGTAAACAATCTCACATCTGTCATGGAATACACTCAAACCCAATCCACGTCTACGAGCATAGCATGGCAATATAAGCATAACGTAATAGTAACTCCCAAGGTTTGAATGCAGGGCAATAGGCTCCTACCTCAGCAATTATTTCCCAATACCCACATGTTATCAATCCTACTCATGCAATGTTTGAGGGTTGAAACTAATGCATAAAAACTGGGTAATGAAAAGTATGATCAAAGTGTGAACTTGCCTGTACTGTTGATGAAGATGATTCATACTCAAAACTCTTAATAGTTCTACTCATCACACTCCGGTCAATCTATCGTATGCAAGCAATAGTAACCACACATAAGCAATCACTCAAAAGATCGGAAAGAATGAAGAAGACAATTAGGAAAACAACAAACCAAGCAAATAACTCTTGCAACATAAAACAATTTCTAATAGTACAAAAAAGTATGTGAATTTGGCCTTATCAGAAATTTTAGGTCAAGAACTTTAATTTGCAAAAAGAATCAACTAAATCAGAGTTATAAAACTCAAGTTATGATCAAAAGAAGTCTGAATTCAAATCTGATCTAATTCAAATTTTAAATTTCAAAAACATGTTTAAATTGTTTTACTGGAGAGAAGGGATCTTAACGAAGAAGTGGGCATTGGTTTCGTTGGATTTGGATAAACTAGTAAAAAGTTGTGCTAGTTTGAAACAGAGGGACCAATCTGTAAATAAAATATTCACGAATGGGTTCCTGGCCGAAAATTAAAAAGAAAAAGAAAAATTCTATCGAGCGAACGCTCGCTACAGCAACTAATCTAGCGAACACGTTCGCTCCAGAGGCTTAGACGGTGAACGATCTCTAAACAATCTAACTAAAATAGAAAACCGGGTTTAAACAAAAGAAACCGAGAGCTGAGAAATAAACCGGATCGGACCGGTGCGGTTTACCGGTCCACGGCGGTCAACAGCGGCGGCGGTAGCGGCTTGCTCCGGCGATGAGGGCGGGTTGGCGTGGCGCATGGCGGCGGTGGACGCGGGCGCTGGATCGCAGCGGCAAAGACAAAGAAGAAGGCGAGCAGGCGATGGCGCTGCTCGAGCAGACGGGCGGCGGCGCTGCGATTCTTGTCGCGAGATGCGGCGGCGCGATGCGAAACGAGGAGAGCGGAACGGGGCCCGGGGCTCCGGTATTTATGGAGGGAGGGGCGGCGAACCACGGGATGCGTGGAGGAGGGGGCAGGGAGGAGGCCGGAGGCGGCACGGAGGCGGCGGCGCTGCCGTGGCGGCTCAGGACTCCGTCCCAAGCTCGGGGACGAGCGACGCGGCTGGGCTGGGCCGGTCGGCTGGCTGGCTGGGCTTCGGCCCAGTCGGCGGAGAGTTTTTTTTTTAAACATTTTTTTTCAGACAAAGAAAAATAATAATAACAAAATAAATTAAAATATTATATAGGCATATAATATATCAAAAATTTCAGAAAAGGATTTTCTACAACATGAACATTTTTATAGCATCAAATAAAATCTACAAAAATTTAAATAAATCAAACAGTGCTACTGCTACAATAAAATCCAACAAAATCATTTTAAAATACCAAAATGATGTCAAATTGATTTCTCTCCAATTTTCTGATGTAGGTAATCATGTTACCCTATTTTCCATATATTTTATTTTTGGAGAAAAATAATTTGAATAAAACCCAAATAACTCCAAATTAAAAATAATTTCCAAAAGGACTTTAAATTTGATCCTTTTAAACTCCCAACTCATATTTCATATGTTTTGAAGAAGTCATTTTATCTTCTCTCATGAAAATCATTGAGTTGCTTGAAGTTTCTGATTTGAAATATTTTCAAATGAAATTCAAATATTTTCAACAACCCTTTTCATTTAATTAAATGGAAGAAGTCATGTCATCTTCTCTCTAGGGTTTTGTGTTGAAATAGATTTGAATTCAAGGAGATCAGAAAGCAAAGATAAAAGTTTGGGAAAGTCCCTTTATTCCCTCTCATTTAACTTTCAAAAGTTTCAATTTTCACTCAACTTCACACAATCAATCAAACAATCAATCATAACTATCTATTTATTATAACATTCCGAAATTTAGAATTTTGGGGTGTTACACACCTACCACCCTTAAAATGAATCTCGTCCTCGAGATTCAGAGAGGCTAGCAAGAAATAGGTTAGGTTTGGGGATCTTCTCAAAATCCATCAATCATCACAGGGGGTCTGGGGTGCTACCACCCTTAGAATGATCGTTACAGTCCCATCAATACTCATATACTCCATCCTTATTCTTGACAGGGTCGGTCTTCTCAGATTCTCGGGAAAATTCCTTCTCTGGGCTCTTCCAGTAGTGGCATAACCTTTTCCTCAATACTTCTGTCCTTTCATCTTGGTAAGGTTCTTCCATGACTGGGTCTTCTTAGCTGATGGTCTGGCGCCAATACTAAACAACTATCGATATCTCATGGTGGTCAACAATTTATGGTTCTCCTGCAGGAAATTGGTCTGGGTTGAACCTCACCGTATATCCTATGACTGGCAGTAGCTGCCTTGTACAAGGGAAAATACTTATACCATTCTAAGGTTCAAACAAGGTTTTGATCATCGTCGCTCTACTATAGGTAAGTCACTCAGATTTACCATCCCATATAGCAAGGCGAATAATAAGAGTAAGTCGGTATGGTGATCAATCCATCCCGCACCCAAATCATTACCTTGTATATGGTTTAGCGAATCTTGCATTCTAACACTCGGCCATCCTCTCAAGCATTGCAGAATTTCTCTTGTCAACGAACCAAGTTCGGATAATCCATTGATTCTGCAGGCCAAACAAACATCTATCCTTCCTTCACAACTCTTAGGGTTTGCGTAAACTCCTATAAAATCGTCTGTTGCTAAAATCGTAACTTCTTCCAGGGTTTTTCCTTCAGCAAGAGTGTGCTTGCTTCTTGGCAGGTCCTGGGGCCTGTGTTATGACCCATCTCATCACTTGTAAACCTTGAACTCATCCTCGGGGCAACTGAACATTAATCCAACATCCAACTTTCAGCTTCCTAGCATACTTAAAATCCATCCAATTGTATTGTCTCTCTTCCTTCTATTGGCATCAAACTAAGACGTGATTACTCAGGCTCATCATGGACTTACAACTGCTCCTTATTACCAACATTACACCTCCTTTATATCCAATAGTACTTCATCTCTTCATACTCCTGGGGTATCCCACATCTCGAGATAAAACTTATACTTATGAAGTCCACTCCGTGGAACATCATTATCCTTTCCAGGGGTCAAATCTCCTCACAGGGTACTACCACCCTTGAAATGCTCAAATTCTTCCATCGACCATATTTCTCATATCCTCGATAATGGTCAAAGTCTTTCTAAAAAAATCCAAATCAGTACCAACGATGCTAAATTTTTTGATTCTCCAATGATTACAATCTATTGCATTTCCATTACATGACTCAACTCAACACCTCAATAATAAAGAGTTGTTCCCACTACTTCTACTACTACTACATTACTTCTCACACACACAACTAATTATCACAAGTCTCCTTCTTCTTGGGACAATCCCTGGCAAAGTGCACTGCTTCATTACAACGGAAACATATTACTTCTGACAAGTCTCGAGGTTTCCTCTTTGGGCAACCATTGAAGTAGTGCCCTGACTCCTTGCACCTGTAACAGGTGATATGACTCAGGTCCTTCCTGCTATCCAATCTATTTCTCTTCATGGACTTTTCCGTTCCAGTCAGGGCTTCTATTTCTTGTGGGTCATACTCTACTTCCTCCGTCGGGAATTCTACTAGATCCCCATTCATACAATTCTGGGAGATATGTCCTTCTTCTCCACATGAATAGCATGACTTGGTGCAGGGTTTAATTTGGCATTCCTTGGGTGTGTCTTCCACCCCTTCTTTCATCACAGGTTCTTCTCGAATTTCCATGAGGGCTCCTTTCATTACTTATTTCTTCTGTTGGATGGTTCTTTGTACCATGGGGTAAATGTGACACTGAGCAGGGTAGTGGGTAGCCCCTTCACACAAGAAACAAGTAATCTGCCTAGTTGGGCATTCTTCAGCTGGGTGACTTCCTTCACAATTAGGGCAATCATCCTTGTGTTCTTTATGGGTGTGTCCTATTTCTCCACAAATCTTGCATGCACAAGGTTTCTTCATATCCTCCACCAAGACGAGATCTTTGCAGAGTCAACTTGAATTCTTTCCAGGTGGTTACTCCTTTCCATCCATTGATGGTTTGGTACATCCTCCACCAAGTAGCAGCACCTCTTTCAAAGCACTGAAGAGCATGTTAGGTCATATCCTTTCCAGCTATAGGGTTATTCTTCATATGATCTTCCATGTTCTGAATCCATCGGTCTGTCTCCAATTGACTCATCGGTCCAGAAAATATGAGTTCATCTCCATTCATCCTCTATTGGGTCCATGGGTTTGGGGTGAGATAAGAGAGATAGAGAGGGATACACCCAACGCAAACAATCGTTTTGAAAAGACAGATTTTATTTTGTGGCAATCGGAAAAACATCAAACAAATGACAGCTCACAAACGTCACATCTAACGTAGGTATATAACAGGGGTTTGGTCTTCTAAAGGTCAATAAATCTTCAAAGTCGCCAAACTCTTCAAGTCTTGCTCATGTCTCTGATGGCTCCTTCCAATCGTGCTTGTCCTTCTCAAGTTTCTTTTGCCAGATCATCTTTGTTGTCGCGAAGTCTATCGTGACGTCCATTAATATTCTGCAGTTGTGTTCCAAACTTCTGGGGTTCAACATCCTTGGCATGAACCATGGTCCTACTATCCTTCAGTTCCTGACGGATCTCCGGTATCTCGAGGTTTTGCTCCTCCAGCTTGGCTACTTCAGCTTCTGGGTCCTAAGTTCTTCACGAAATGCTTACTTATCAAATACGGCTTCTTGCAGGTCCATCTTAACTTCTGCTCCAGATCCTGGTGATACACCAGCTAAGGTTAAACTTCATCTTTTGCTGATAGGTGCTCCATCAGCCTTCTTGTCATCCAATCCTTCCGAAGAAATGCATGCTTAACTCAGCATGGTGATAATAGCATAAGCGGGCGATGACATCATGGATAGCCGTGTCTATGCCCATGTTACTGCCATGAGCTTTCATTCCATAATTGATATCTCCTCCCTTAGGGTTTTCTTGACAAAACTTTGAGTTCTAATGCTCCATGTTCCAGTCTTTCTCCAACACCTTGATCTCGGGTATTGACAGCTTCCATGGTCTAACAAGTTCCATAAGGGTAGCCTTCCTAGGTCATGCCAATCCGGAAATTCTTCAGAGCCTTCAAATTCTCCTAGTCTTCGGGGTCTTCAACCTTTGTAGTTTCCATTGTTATAATGCACTATAAATCCTCTTCATTCCGAAGTAATCTTAGTTGTCTGATAGCTTGTCTTCTTGGAGTAGTCTCATCAGTCGAATCTTCGTGTGGTCAAAAGGGGAAAGGGGTATTGTCGTGGATTTGTCACGGCAGATGTCCTCATGAAAGGACTTAGTCGTGGAGCCATCGCTACGGGTTAGCTTGAAGGGGTTAAACCGGACAAGGGACACGGGAGTTTATACTAGTTTGGCCCCTTCGGTGAAGGTAAAGCCTATGTCTAGTTTGTGATGGGATTATTGGGGTTTCGATGACCAGAGAGCGAATACGCTTTGCCTGAGTCTCGAGTTGTTGTTGTCTGTCCCTGAACCGCCGTCGGGTCGTCCCTTTATATACACAGGGTGACGCCCGGCCGGTCTATAGAGTCCCGAGCCGGCTCATACAAGTGTCCAGCTCGGTCTCTTCCTTTCCCTAACTTACAATACAAGTTATACAAACATGGTGGTTCACCACTATGGGCCCTTACTCCGCCTATGGGCTCTGGGCCTCTAGCTTTATCAGTAAAGCGCCATCTTCTTTGTCTTCCTAACCTTCAGTATGGTTGAGCGTGAATCGGCCCCTCCTGGGCGGTTTACCATCAGTAGTTATGTCCTCAACATTAGGCCCCAGATTGATTTGAACCTGTTCATGTCAATCTTCAACTTAGAAAAAATCTAATATGAAACATCCTCATATTAACCTTAAACCACCATGACATCATCTTCGGAAATCACCGTAAACCACCATGACGTCATCTGCATAAAAAACATAAAAATTCCCTTTCATTGACTGACTCCGAAGATCGAGGCGACAGCTGTGCCCCATTTCACTGCTTCGGGCTCCTTGATTCTCGCGCTTGCCTACTTATCCATTCACCTTATAAATAGGCCTGTGGGTCCTTCCTTTTCCCCTTCCGCTTCTTCTTCTTCTTCTTCTCGACGCTCAAGCCCGACAGCTCCGCCGCCGCCGTCGACCTTCAAGCGCTGCATCATCCCTGGCCGCTGCATCAACCTGAACGCACCAGAGGTCCGCGGCTCTCCTCCGCTGCTCCTGAGAATCTGGTAATCTTTCTTCCTGCAACCCTAGATCTCCATTAGGGCCTCATGCTCTTCCCTGTTTATCGACATTCATCAGCGCTTATCTGCTTTCTCTTAGCTTATTTACTGAATCTTACTTATGCATGATTGTTTTTGCTGCTAGATCCGTAACTTTAGTCCATCACCTAATAACATCTTGTTGTTCCTAGTAAGAACTGCATCTGGACTTTGTCTGTTCCTCTTAGCGCCATTATAGGGCTTCAGAAAAAAAATTCCTCACTGAACCACGGTAGATCCAAAATTATATCACTATCTTGTGAAACTTGTTTCTGCAATACTTAGTAGATTTTCAGCTCTGGCCCTTTCACCTAAGGGCGGTTTAACCTGTAATAGTTGACAATCCGTCATATGCCATTAGCCCTCACTTAAACCGCCGTCTTGACTTGGATAGCAATGTCCGGTTCACCTCATACATACGCTTTGATTAAATTTCCGGTTTAACATTGATGAATACACCTGAACCGCCAATCGTAAACCGGCCTTTATCTTTTCATTACAGTTCTGCTCTTCAAGATGACCAAGCAATTTTCTGCCTGCAACTGGGTTCCATCCCGGATTACGGAAACACAAATCAACGGATTCGTTTTAACGGGCGCTTTAGCTCCAAAAAGTGTCCTTCATTGGCGAGTTCCTGGCCCTGAGTGCCCTCCTGAGCCTCAAGATGGAGAAGTGATTGTATTTATGCAACATTTATCCCGGGGTTTCAGTCCTCCCGGATCAAGATTTTTCCGGGATGTACTTGCCAGCTTCCAACTCCATCCTCAGGATATTGGACCAAATTCTGTGTCCAACATCTGCAACTTCCAAGTGTTCTGTGAGGTTTACCTGCAAGAAGAACCAACGGTTGACCTCTTTCAGGATTTCTTCCACTTAAACCGCCGTACTGAGTTCTCTGACGGCCCCAATACTGAACTTGGTGGTGTATCAATTCAAAAAAGGAAAGAGGTTGACTTCCCTCATGCCTAACTTCACAGCCACCCTAAAGATTGGAACCAAACTTGGTTTTATTGTCAGAACACTGCCCCTGCTGGAGAAAACCCTTTGCCGGGCTACCGCGCTCACCGGCTTAGCAATGGCCACCCTTTACCTACACGAATGACTGGAAAAAAATGACAAGCTTATGCACCTCAACTCGCCAAACTCCGGGCTCTCCTCGCCAACGGTTTGACTGGTGTTGATCTTGTTCGTTGTTGGGTTTCATGGTGCATCCTTCCTTTAAGCCGCCGCCCCGGTTTGATGTATGCATATACCGGCAAGACCAATGATCCTCAACGGTTTAACGAAATAGAACTGACTAATGATGAAGTCACTAAAAGTGTTAAGAAGATACTTGACGAACCTATCGCCGTATGCACCCAAACCGGTCTGCGCCCTTTTTGCGCCTCCAACAAACCGCCAGCGGTAACGACTTTAACCTTATACATTTTTAATCTATCTCCGCTTTCACAGTAACATAATAATCCTTTACTTTAATCTTGCAGACTAATAGCTCCTTCTGGAAAAGGAAAACTCAAGATAAACCGGCCAGGGCTCCTCGTGCCAAAAGCAAAGTCATCAAGAAAACTGCCAAGAAGAAAACTGCCGAGTCTTCTGAACCGCCAGAAGATGTTGATGAATCGGCTGAAGAGGTAGAACTTGACTCACTTGGTTCCTTTTTCGTGCACCTTATTGACAATAACTATTCCCAGGATGATGCAGAGGCCAGCCATGCAGACCATGTTGAGGTAATAGCTCTTTCCTCCGATTCAGATCTGGTGCCAGTTAAAAGATTCGATGTGCAGTTCGAAAAGTGAAATACTCTCACCCTCTTGCTTATCTGGATCAAAAACTTTCTTTGAAGACGCAGCAAACTGAAGGGCATCGCACAACCCGACACAGTGGTCAGCAAGTCACCTCTTCCCAGATACCGGACACACCATCCGGAAACGCGTTGTCCGAGGTTGCTTGTTCTCTGAAAAACTTTATCCTTTGAAGGGTTTCTTCCGATACCCTCTCAATCCGTCTGATTCAATTATCAGTGTCTTCTAATTCGTCCGGCGGTTCATCAACCACTCAGTTGCCTCCCCTTAAAACCGTCGCTGGGTAAGTGTTCTTGCTCTTCGGTTTGTTTCTTCATGCATCGGTTGACCGTACTGATCTTTATTTTAACATTGTAGTACCAAGGCTCGATTAAGCAAGAAAGCCAAGACCAGCGACCCCACTGACGATGTTGAACCGGAGAAGACCCCTGAAAATGCTGGTGAAAATCCTGATACCGTCATGGATGACTCTGCCCCGCAAGACCCAGCCACTGATGCTGATCCGCTGGAAGCTGATCCGGCTACTCATGTGGACACATCAAATCCACATGCTACGCCTGCAAGTCCAGTTGTTGATCCGCTGAGTTCAACTGCTAATCCGCCAAGCCCTGCTGCCACTCCACCAAGCCCAGCCAAAGATAATGTCAATCAACCGAGCCCAGCCAAAGATGATGATGACGTTGTTACATCGGCATCGCTTATACCGCCCGTGCAATCCAGCTTGTTTTGTCAAAACATACCGCCAAGGACGAATTTGTTGCTATGGGCAAGGGGAAGGGGGCAACTGACTTGTCAAACTATGCTAATCTTTCTGCTCAGGATTTTCATTCTGGATTCTTGAACCGGATTTACACAAGCCGAGATTATGAAGTTGGTTTGGTAAACCTGATGAAGGAACACTATGAGGTAAACACATTCATCATTATTATGTACCTTCACTGTATTGTAGCCCCCAAGGGCCGGTTTGTCTTTGCAAAGACAAACCGGGACTTTCATTTTCAAAACTTTACTTTGTTGATTTTCTTTGCGTATTTTCCTGATCAAATACACATTAGCCCCCAAGTGCCAAGATTGAAACTTGTATTAATCCTTGGGACTTCAAACAATTAATAATAGAAAAGCGATCCGCATTAGCCCCCAAGTGCCAAGTGTATAACTGGTTTGTATGCTTGGGAGTTTGTTGATAAAATATGTATATGCTCTTCTGATTGTGGTAGGCTGATATAAATCACCAAGGTACTCAAATTGCTGATCTTCAAGAGAGTATGAAAACCCAACAAGCAGAGACTTCCAAGGCCAAGGATGAGCTAAAAGCTGCTTTAACCGCCATGGAACAACTTAAAGAAGGGTTCAAGACTGAGCGTGCCAATTGGGATACTGAAAAGACTGCATTGATAAAGCGGACTGCTTTAACCGATTCGGCTCTTAAACCGGTGACGGAAGAGCTTACTGGGTTGAAGCGCCAAGTGAATGCCATGACCTCTGCAGTATTTGGTAAGTACTCTTGCCAAGGCTTCTTGAATGACTATCCTTGTAATTTGCTGGTTTAACATGAAATTCTTAAACCGTTGTAGGTAGCCGCATTGCTCATCTGGGCTCTGATATGCGGATGAAGCTGAAGGCAACATATACTTTGATTGAACAACTATATACCGGTGCCCAACGGGTTATCTGCGCAGCGTCATACAACACCGGCCCCAACACTGATCAAGAATATGCTAGCAAGGTTATCCATGACGCCAGCACAGATAGAAGAGAGGAAGCGATCCGCTGCCAGGGCTGGCGCTTTGTTGGCACTTACCCGAGCAAAAGCATGGATAGCCGATCTGGATCCGGTGGACATCGCCAAGGGCTTTCCTAGTGCACAAGAGAACGGGGCAGATTTTGATGACGAAGCCCTTAAAAATGTAACAAGGGAGATGCATCCTCTGCCGAGTCAACTGGCAGAAGAAGCGAACTTGACTGTTCACCGGTCTTTCTATGATGCCAACAACAAACGGATTAACGCTGTCATGCTGGAAGTACAAAATCTTATTCCACCAATTCGTAAGCACACTTACGCCCCTGACATTGATCCGTCCGAACTTATAAGTGAAGAGGCTATCTTTCAGGCTTTAACCCGTATTGACTGGACCACCTGTAACATCCCAAATTTTCAATTTGGAATGTTATACATTAGGTCATCATGCATATCATATTTTTTTCTCGCATTTTCCGATCCTAGAAAATTTCACGCAACTCAAGGACCCTCGGAGAGAGTTGGAAGTTTCATTATTTTCATATTTGGGATTTCTCAAATTTTGAAAATAGGATCATTTGGATTTATTTAAAAATTATCTTCATAAAGTTTTTCCTATAAAAACATTAAGAGAGGGAATAATATGACTTTCCCAACATTTAGGAAAAATGAAGATATTTTAAATAAATCAAATTTGGTTTTTGAAAAAATTATTTTGCTTAGGCAAAAATGAGCATTAAAAAAAATATTATGCATGTTGCAGTTTTTAAAGTTCATTTTGTTCGACTCATTTTTAGGAGTCGGGGAAAATTTGTTTTATTTAAATCGGAGTTCATTTGGTATTTTTTTTAATTCGTTTTGTTTTAATTTAAAAAAACGCAGCCCCGGGCCAAGGCCCGGCCAGCTCCAGCCAGGCCCGCCCAGCGCCCGCCTCCCTCTCCCTCGCGCCGCGCCTTGCCAAAGTCCCGCTCGGGGGCAGCCTTGCCCGCCGCCATGAGTCTGCTCCGCCCGGCTCCGTTGCCCCTTCCCCAAGCCGGGCGCCTCCTATTTAACCGCGGACCCCCCTCTCTCCTCACCTCGCCCATGTCGCCGCCCCAAGCCGAGCCGCCGCCGCGCCGAGGACGCCGCCGCCGTCGCCCGGAGCACCCGCCGCCCTCGTCGCCTCCCGACCCGCCGCCACCCGCCGACCTCGCCCGACCAGCGAACGCCGCCACTGAGCCCCTTGGCGGTCACCGGAAATGGTCGCCCAATCCGATCCGGTTTATTTTAAAAAAGATGTTCGGTTTTTTCAAAAACCTAGATTGGTTTTTTTCGGTTTCTTATTTAGTGAACGTTCACCGACCCGTTCGTTTCAATGAACGCGTTCGTTGGATTAGTTCTGTTAACGAACGTCCGTTATTTAATCCGTTAAATGCTTTTTCTTTTAAATCGGATTTAATCCGTTATTTTTCTGATTCGATTTCCGATCTGATTTTCAAATCTGTTTTATTTCTTGCTCGTTTATCGGAATCAGGTGATTCAAGCGCCTGGAGTTTCGTAACGAAACCGCCGTTCCGATTAACCTACTTTCATGGAGTTTTGCTACTATGAAATTTTGACTTAGTTTCAGATTTGCTAAACCGAGTCGTTCTCTCTCGAGTTCCGACTTTCGATGCTTTATTCGATTCGATTCTTTTGCAACCAGGGTTCTTAAGTTGAACTATCTGGTTAGATCTTTTATTCGAGATTTCTGTGCATTAGATGAGTACTTATTGTATGCTTGTTGTTGTCTGCGTTAGATCACCCGGAGTGCGCCGCTTGTTACTTGAATCTCTAGGACTCATGGATCATCGACAAGGCAAGTAACACTTTGATCAAACCAATTCTACTACCCGTTTTTATGCATAAGATCAAACCCTCAAACACTTTAATATTAAGGATCTAAATAAATTGTGGGAAGGGAACTAGATTGAGGTAGTACCTATTACTGCTTTTACTTATGAAACCTTGGGAGTTACTTCTACGTTTGCTTGATTATGCCATGCTATGCTAGTAGGCGTGGATTGGGTGAGTGAATATCCATGATGATGTGAGATTGTTAATTAATGGTTTATTTAAGGTGGCAACCTAAACACACATCTGGGTGGATTGAGGCACTGGTTTCTATCGAGGACTTGCCTGTATTTCTTCGGACCGCCACCCGTGCTCTAAGGGATCATAAGATTATTCAAAGCTGGAAACTTCCGTGTGCAGCCACAAGCCAATTATGGGCTCTGGCGTAGTTGACTAAGTTGTGCGAACTCTTACGGGTAGGCTAGCTGATGTAGGGGATATAGGTTGGTACGGTCTACCCACATGTAAGGTGCTAAGCGCTTACGAAAGACTATGTCTCGGTCATCCGTTTCTCAAACACCATGTAGTGCGAGAACCAAGCGGAGGCGATCGAGTCTTGTGGGGAAAAGTGTGCAAACCTCTGCAGAGTGTATAAACTAATCATGATTAGCCGTGTCCCCGGTTATGGACATCTTGAGTATCTAGTACTTGAATATCATGTGAATCTCAACATGTTATTTCTAATAATAAAGTTATTGGGTTTTAATGAGTACTTTTAATTGGGATTGAGGATGCTGTCAACCATTCTCAATGTTTAACAACCACCATGATAGTTAAATAAAATTATTCCTTTGATGTAGGAAAAAATCAGCTTTATGCAAAAATGTAACCGTAGAGCCTTACCACCAGCCAAATATGCATGTAGTATAGGTTTGTTGCTTCATTGTTCTCTATGTGTTACATTGCCAGCATATTCCATGTGCTGACCCGTTTTCGGGCTGCAACTTTTCACGTTGCAGACTTTTCAGACGTCGAGTAAGGTGTTAGGTCGTGGTTCTATACTCAGTGATGCCGATGGAGTTGATGGACTCACTTGTCTTCCAAGCCTTCCGCTGTTATTATTAGATGGCTTAAGCCATATTATTGTATTAAGTTCCCTTGTGGACAACGATGTAATAAGTGTGTGATTGCTACTCGCTATAAATCCTTCGGCATCTTGTGTGGTGTCGGCATTCGATCCGAGGATGACACCGAGCACGAGCACTAGATCCATTCGGGTCTGGTCGCTACAGAGAATGGTATCAGAGCACACGCTGACTGTAGGACACGACCACTAAGTTAAAGCCATAGATCACTACTCTCTTCTCATTTTCTAACTCCTCATCTTTTCTACTCTCTTTAGGATGACGGACACGAAGATCAAGTACACCCAACCGGATGAAGGCACACCTTTTGGATTTCACTTGAAGGAAGTTACCAAGTACTGAACATTGGATTACCAAGCTTCACCGGACTTTCAACGCCACTCTGCACGAAGAGGAGCTGGAAGATTCACGCTCACGTTCCAGAAGGACATTCGCCCCAATCACCAAGCCTATAGATAGTGTTTTCGGTGCACCAACTTGGAGTCCGGGAAAGAGCATGGCAGCTCACATCACCATGGGACGCATTGGAGAAGTTTATCAAGAAGACCTCAAGGACACAATTTACCAGATTTATGGACGCCGAGATGACAAATGGGACGTCGTCGGCACCAAGAAGGATAGATCCATTGCAACATTCATCCAGAGTTAAACCAGCACATTCGACGCCAGAGAACCGGATGTGCAATGATATGTTGGACTTGCGTAATGCAAAGGGAAGGATCATCGAACTTGAAGAAGAACTAAAGACATCTCGCAAGGACTATATGGACGAGATCGTAGCTCTAGCAAGACACAATAACGATCTTAAGTACGAGATTGAAGAACTCAAGAAGAAGTTGGCGCTCAGGAATGAAGACCAGTATGTCGATTGCCCAAGCGACTACATCAACATCGACGACACCGATTCGGATCCAAGTGAACCCGACTTTGAAGACGAAGTGGAGCGAGACATTATGGAGTCTTCCACCGGTTCAAATTAGTAGAAGTCCCCACATATTAGTAGTATTCCCTCCATGTAAACATTATAGTACACGCACTTTTGCGATAGTTAGATCGTTGTAAGCCTTTGTTTGATTGAATGAAGTGATTTTGTGTGTATTTGCTCATGTGCATTGGGTAGTGATTCCCCTTAGACCTCATTCTATTCTAAATTCTCATCTTTTCTAAACCCATCGATGCCTCCGAGACGCGACCCGGATTCGCTTTTCCCGCCAGAGATCACCCAACTGATCCAGGCGAGAATACCCTGATTCAAACATTGGTGCGTAACCGAGGCAACAACAACAACAACAACAACAACCCACCACCACCACCACTGCGGATCATCGACTCGTTTCCTTAGACTAAACCCGCGGTGTATTCTAGTAGCACCGAGCCAATTGTAGCAGATGACCGGCTCCAAGATAGGAAGGAGCTGACCAACTGCAGGATGCACGGATGGAGAAAGAGTGAAGTTTGCAGCACATCACCTTGAAGGACCCGCAAGACATGGTGGGAGAATTTCACAGCCACTTACCACCTGTAGACACTGTCACATGGGATCAATTTCAGCAAGCTTTTCAGACCGCCCATGTTTCAAAGGAGCCACGGCCATGAAGAAGCGTGAGTTTCGCAACTTACGCCAAGGAGGAAGGACTGTTGGCGATGCGTGGATGACTTTAGCAAATTAGCACGTTATGCCCCGGATGACGTTGCTCTTGATGCAACTAAACAGAGAAATTTCTAGAAGGACTGAATGATGGGTTCAAAGATGCCGTTGATGGTAGCCAGTTTCAATAACTACCAGAGTTAGTAGATCGAGCCCTCATGATTGAAGGAAAGCAAGAAGAAATTGAGAACCGTAAGCGGAAGTATGGACAAGGGAAGTATAACTCTAGAGCTCAGCAGAAACCTCGTTATACCCCTAAGTCAGAATTCAGTTTGACATACCCATGGAGGAGGTAATTCGCATAACCATAACAGCACCAAGAATGGGAACGGAATGGAGGAAGCAACGGATGTAATCGCACCAACCCACAACACCATCCAAAGTAGACCTGAGTCATATTACTTGTTTTAAGTGCCGCAAGATCGGGCATTATGCAAATGACCGCCCGAAGGCCAGAATGGAAATGGCAATGGAAGCTCTGGAAAGAAGCCCAACCTTTTCAATAGAGGACAGGTGAACCACCTTGAAGTGGAGGAGATTGAAGATCAGCCCGATGCAGTAATCGGTAAGTTTTTGGTTAAGTCATTTACTCAGGTTGTTCTTTTCGATCTTTGGTGCATCGCATTCATACATATCAAGGGATTTGTGGATAAGTACAAGTTACCAACCCAAGCCCTTAGGTCACCCATGCTAGTAACCTCACCCGAGCGAGTACATGGCTAGTAAATGGTGTGATCGACCGCCATTAAGGATTGGACACTATGTTTTCCCCTCGGACCTAATAGTTCGGAATCCCAAGGATTGGATGTGATATTAGGTATGGATTGGTTATCAAAGTATGGAGGAAACATTGATTGCTCCACTAGATCAATTTTGCTCACCACACCTGAAGGAAGAAGGATTAAGTATGTATCACGGCACGAGCCGAGGAGAGCACAAGTTAATTGCTTACCAGAGTGGTACGGAAGAAGTACCGATGGTGAAGGATTTTCTGATGTATTTACGGAAGAGTTGCCGGGAATGCCACCGGATAGAGACATTGAGTTTTGATCGAAATGTTGCCGTGAACAGGCCCGATATCGAAGCGACCGTATAGGATGCCGGCACAGGATTTGGCGGAAATCAAGAAGCAGATTAAGGAGCTTTTGGAAAAAGGTTTTATACGCCCAAGCTCTTCACCTTGGGGATCACCCGTTTTGCTAGTGGAGAAGAAGGATGGATCGTTAAGAATGGTTGTTGATTATCGTGGATTGAATGAAGTAACAATCAAGAACAAGTACCCACTACCTATGATAAATGACCTGTTTGATCGCTTGCAAGGAGCCAAGGTGTTTTCCAAGATCGACTTGCGATCGTGATACCATCGATTGAAGATTCGGGAGCAGGACATACCCAAGACAGCATTTACCACGAGATATGGACTATACGAGTATACCGTTATGTCATTTGGATCGACTAACGCACCAGCCTATTTCATGAACCTGATGAACAAAGTGTTTATGGAGTTTTTGGATAAGTTAAATCGTGGTGTTCATTGATGACATTTTGATTTTCTCGAAGAATGAAGAGGAACACAAGGAACATTTGCGATTGGTTTTGGAGAAACCGAGGTAACACCTGTTGTATGCCAAGTTCAGCAAATGTGAGTTTTGGTTAAAGGAAGTTGGATTTCTCGGACATGTTATATCCGGAGAAGGAATAGCAGTTGACCCCACAAAAGTTGAGACCGTAACCAAATGGGAAGCACCAACGACAGTTGGAGAGATTCGGAGTTTCCTTGGACTCGCAGGATACTACCGAAGGTTCATTGAGAAATTCTCAAGGATTGCCAAGCCTATGATGTAATTGTTGAAGAAGGAAAACAGATTCATATGGACCGAGGACTGTGAGGCAAGTTTTCGTGGAGTTGAAGAAAAGATTGGTTACCTCACCAGTTTTGATATTGCCGGATCGGACTAAGGATTATGAGGTGTATTACGGCGCTCACGCCGAGGACTTGGAGCAGTGCTTATGCAGGAAGGAAGAGTTGTTTCGTATGCTTCACGACAACTTAAGCCCCATGAGTTGAATTATGCCACTCATGATTTGGAGTTAGCAGCCGTTGTGCATGCCACGAAGACGTGGAGACATTTTCTCATTGGAAATCATTGTGAAGTATATACGGATCACAAGAGTTTGAAGTACATCTTCACACGTATGAATTGAATCTCGGACAAAGGAGATGGTTAGAGCTTATCAAGGATTATGACATGAGATTGCATTATCACCCGGGAAGGCTAATGTCGTAGCAGGCGCATTGAGCCGTAAGAGCCACGTCAATACCCTAATGATGGGAGGAATACCCAATGAGTTGGCCGAGGACCTTCGAGAGCTATGTTTGGAAATAGTTCCGAGAGGCTATGTAGCAGCATTGGAAATTCAGTCAACACTGATGGACAAAATCGAGAAGCCCAAAAGGCGGATAAGGAAGTTGCCTCTATAAAGGAGAAAATGAGCAAAGGAAAAGCTAAAGGATTTCGTGAGGATGAGCACGATACCCTATGGTTTGAGGACCGTGTTTATGTGCCCAATGACCCGTAGATCGTGAAGTTGATTTTACAAGAAGCCCATGATTCACCCTATTCGATTCACCCAGGAAATACCAAGATGTATTTGGATTTGAAGAACACTTTCGGTGGACCGGAATTAAGAAGGATATTGCGGAGTATGTAGCAGTATTCGATGTATGTCAGAAAGAAAAGGCAGAACATCAGAAGCCAGGATTGTTACAACCATTGCCGATACCGAATGGAAGTGGGATAAACTAGGCATGGATTTTATCACCGGATTACCAAAGACTCGTTCAGGATATGACTCGATTTGGGTTATAGTCGACCGTTTGACTAAGGTAGCTCATTTTATTCGATCAAGACTACCTATAGCAGTGCTAAGTTGGCAAAGATATACATGACCAGAATTGTGTGCTTACACGGAGTTCCGAGGAGCATCGTATCGATAGAGGAACCCAGTTTACCTCGAAATTTTGGAACCAGCTTGCACGAAACATTGGGAACCCGATTGGAATTCAAGACAGCTTTCCACCCATTGCATCGATGGATGACCGAGAGAGTCAATCAGATTTTGGAAGATATGCTGAGAGCTTGTGCCCTAGATTATGGATCTAGCTGGGATGATAATTTGCCGTATGCAGAATTTTCCTACAACAACAGTTACCAAACCAGCTTGAAGATGGCACCTTTCGAGGCTTTGTATGGAAGAAGGTGCAGGACACCGTTGTTATGGGACTAAACCGAGATCGCCGATTGTTTGGACCAGATTTGATTAAGGAGTCTCGAATGAAGTTAAGTTGATTCGAGACAGGCTCAAGGTAGCCCAGTCCAGACAGAAGAGCTATGCCGATTCAAAGCGTAAAGCGATTGAGTATGAAGTTGGAGACAGAGTATATCTCATAGTATCCCCGCTTCGAGGAGTTAAGCGTTTTGGATTTAAAGGAAAGTTATCACCACGCTTCGTTGGACCGTATAAGATTTTGCAACGCATGGGAGAAGTTGCTTATAAGTTGGAATTGCTGTAAGGACTGTCAGAGTTCATGATGTATTCCATGTTTCTCTATTGAAGAAATGTCACCCCGAGATAGCAGAGGTACCGTTAAGAGATACTGTACCATTGGAAGCAATTCAGTTGAAGGATGACTTGACATATGAGGAGAAACCGATTAAGATTCTCGATTATGCCAGCAGAGTTACCCGCAGCAAGGTTATCAAGTTTTGCAAAGTTCAGTGGAGCCACCACACTAAGGATGAAGCCACCTGGGAAAGAGAGGAAGTTTTGCTCAAGGACCACCCTCACCTATTTTCTAGCCAACCCGAATCTCGAGGGCGAGATTCATCTTAAGGGGGTAGGTTTGTAACATCCCAAATTTTCAATTTGGAATGTTATACATTAGGTCATCATGCATATCATATTTTTTTCTCGCATTTTCCGATCCTAGAAAATTTCACGCAACTCAAGGACCCTCGGAGAGTTTTGGAAGTTTCATTATTTTCATATTTGGGATTTCTCAAATTTTGTAAATAGGATCATTTGGATTTATTTAAAATTATATTCATAAAGTTTTTCCTATAAAAACATTAAGAGAGGGAATAATATGACTTTCCCAACATTTAGGAAAAATGAAGATATTTTAAATAAATCAAATTTGGTTTTTGAAAAATTATTTTGCTTAGGCAAAAATGAGCATTAAAAAATATTATGCATGTTGCGCTTTTAAAGTTCATTTTGTTCGACTCATTTTTAGGAGTCGGGAAAATTTGTTTTATTTAAATCGGAGTTCATTTGGTATTTTTTAATTCGTTTTGTTTTAATTTAAAAAACGCGCCGCTTCGGGCCAAGGCCCAGCCCGGCCGCCAGCCCGGCGCCCGCCTCCCTCTCCTCAGACGCCAAGGCGCCGAAGTCCCGCTGAGGGCAGACGCCGCCGCCGAGTCCTCCGCCCGGCTCCGTTGCCCCTTCCCCAAGCCGGGCGCCCCCCCCTCCTATTTAACCCCGGACCCCCTCTCTCCTCACCTCGCCCCGCCGTCGCCGCCCCAAGCCGAGCCGCCGCCCGCCGAGGACGTCGCCGCCGTCGCCCGGAGCACCCGCCGCCTCGTCGCCTCCCGACCCGCCGCCAACCGCCGACCTCGCCCGACCACGGAGCCGCCGCCCGGAGCCCCGCCGGCGATCACCGGAGGTAGCCGTTGCCCGACCCGATCCGGTTTATTTAAAAAAAAAAGATGTTCGGTTTTTTTTCAAAAACCTAGATTGGTTTTATTTTTTTTTCGGTTTTCTTATTTAGTGAACGTTCACCGACCCGTTTGTTTCAATGAACGCGTTCGTTGGATTAGTTCTGTTAACGAACGTCCGTTATTTAATCCGTTCGTCGTTTTCTTTTAAATCGGATTTAATCCGTTATTTTTCAGATTCGATTTCGATCTGATTTTCAAATCTGTTTTATTTCTTGCTCGTTTATCGGAATCAGTGATTCAAGCGCCGAGTTTCAGAACGAAACCGCCGTTCGACTAACCTACTTTCATGGAGTTTTGCTACTGTGAAATTTTGACTTAGTTTCAGATTTGCTAAACCGAGTCGTTCTCTCTCGAGTTCCGACTTTCGATGCTTTATTCGATTCGATTCTTTTGCAAACTGTGGTTCTTAAGTTGAACTATCTGGTTAGATCTTTTATTCGAGATTTCCTGTGCATTAGATGAGTACTTATTGTATGCTTGTTGTTGTCTGCGTTAGATCACCCGGAGTGCGCCGCTTGTTACTTCAATCTCTAGGACTCATGGATCATCGCTAAGGCAAGTAACACTTTGATCATACCTTTTCTACTACCCAGCTTTATTGCATTAGATCAAACCCTCAAACACTTGCATGTTTAGGATCTAATTAAATTGTGGGATGGGAAGTAGATTGAGGTAGTACCTATTACCTGCTTTACTTATGAAACCCTGGGAGTTACTTCTACGTTTGCTTGATTATGCCATGCTATGCTAGTAGACGTGGATTGGGTGAGTGAATATCCATGACAGATGTGAGATTGTTAATTAATGGTTTATCTAAGGTGGCAACCTAAACACACATCCGGGTGGATTGAGGCACTGGTTTCTATCAGACTTGCTCAGATTTCTTCGGACCGCCACCTGTGCTCTAAGGGATCATAAGATTATTCAAACCGAAACTTCCGTGCAGCCACAAGCCAATTATGGGCTCTGGCGTAGTTGACTAAGTTGTGCGAACTCTTACGGGTAGGCTAGCTGATGTAGGGGATATAGGTTGGTACGGTCTACCCACATGTAAGGTGCTAAGCGCTTCGAAGACTATGTCTCGGTCATCCGCTTCTCAAACACCATGTAGTGCGAGAACCAAGCGGAGGCGATCGAGTCTTGTGGGGAAAAGTGCTAAACCTCTCAAGCATAGTGTATAAACTAATCATGATTAGCCGTGTCCCGGTTATGGACATCTTGAGTATCTAGTACTTGAATATCATGTGAATCTCAACATGTTATTTCTAATAATAAAGTTATTGGGTTTTAATGAGTACTTTTAATTGGGATTGAGGATGCTGTCAACCATTCTCAATGTTTAACAACCACCATGATAGTTAAATAAAATTATTCCTTTGATGTAGGAAAAAATCAGCTTTATGCAAAAAATGTAACCGTAGAGCCTTACCACCAGCCATATATGCATGTAGTATAGGCTTGTTGCTTCATTGTTCTCTATGTGTTACATTGCCAAAGATATTCCATGTCTTGACCGTTTTGGCTGCAACTTTTCACGCTGCTATGCATTTTTCGCACGTCGAGTAAGGTGTTAGGTCGTGGTTCTATACTCGGTGATGCCGATGGAGTTGATGGACTCACTTGTCTTCCAAGCCTTCATTGTTATTATTAGATGGCCTTAAGCCATATTATTGTATTAAGTTCCTTGTGGACAACGATGTAATAAGTGTGTGATTGCTACTCTGCTATAAATCCTTCGAAGTACTGTGTGGTGTCAGCATTACTGATCCAGGGATGACACTGAGCACAGAGCACTAGATCCATTCGGGTCTGGTCGCTACACCACCGTGGACTTCCAACCACTAGATGGGGAGGAGGACACTGAACCGACGCCAGATGATCCATCAACTTCCCATCAACATGGTGATAAGGCTTAATCCGGCAATCTGGTTGATGCTTTAGAAACTTTGATCTGTTGGAAGAAACAACACCATATTTTGGGCCTTAAAGCGCCTTGTAATAGGCTAGTGAAAAATACTTTGATCTGCTGCCATCGTGCACTGGGATATACTTTGTTTGATCCGCCGTGACATTTTCAGAGCTGGCTTATATATCTTCATAATACTATGCAATCCCTGTGTCTGCATAAAAAAAAGATCTGCCCGGGCGGTTTACCGCCGGACGGGTCACAATGCCCCATGCAAAGCCAGGCTAATAACCAGAGCTTAAAAACATGAAATAAACCATACCTGTGATTTGAAATCACTTAGTTGATTTACCAATTTATATTTGTAGTAGGGATGAACACCCAACTTCCACCATGCAGTGCTGGTATGTATAAAGGAGAACCGTGTTGTAATGAACGCCTGATGATTGTACTGATAATATGTAACCAAAACTAGTCCGGGTTGTAACACACCGGTGTGACAAAGAATAAAGTCTGACAACTTATAGTTGACAACCAAGCCGGGTGAACAAACACCGGATTAACATGAATATGATCTAACAACTTGTAGTTGAAAATCAGGCCGGGTCAATAAACACCGGGTTAATTTGATGACTGATAGTCATGCCGGGTCAATAGACACCGGTTTAACATAGAATTTATCAAAAGAGAGAAAAAACTTTGACAGACAAATAAAACCGTGTAGTCGAGGCTTTTCAAGGGCTGCCAGGCCCAAATTCGAGGCTTTTCATGGGCTGCCAAGCCGCTGAGTTAAACCGTTTTGACAAAGCCTTTTAAGATGGGCCTCCAACTAACCATTCATCGTTTTAACTTTGACAAGTTCGTGGTCTCAATGAGAGTAATCACAAACGTTCGACGGGTCATGCCAGGATTACCTGGATAGGAGTGGCTTGCTTGATGAAGGCAGGTTAACCCGGGGTTTTAGGTGAATACACCAGGCTTCCAAGCCGTGGGTCGATACCCGGTTACAAGGGTCCTTTCAAACTCGAGACGGCGGCGGGAAGTGCGGCGGCCGCGCGACAGTTGCTGCAATATGCGGCGGCAGCACGATGCGAAACGAGGAGAGAGGAACGGGGCCCGGGACTCCGGTATTTATGGAGGGAGGGGCGGCGAACCACGGGATGCGTGGAGGAGGGGCAGGGAGGAGGCCGGAGGCGGCGGCGATGCCGTGGCGGCTCGGGACGGGGACGAGCGGCGCGGCTGGGCTGGGCCGGTCGGCTGGCTGGGCTTCGGCCCTGTCGGCGGAGAGTTTTTTTTTCAAAGAAAAACATTTTTTCCAGACAAAGAAAAATAATAAAAACAAAATAAATTTAAATATTATATAGGCATATAATATATCAAAATTTTCAGAAAAAGATTTTCTACAACATGAACATTTTTATAGCATCAAATAAAATCCACAAAAACTTAAATAAATCAAACAGTGCTACTGCTACAATAAAATCCAATAAAAATCATTTTAAAATACCAAAATGATGTCAAATTGATTTCTCTCCAATTTTCTAATGTAGGGAATCATGTTACCCTATTTTCCATATATTTTATTTTTGGAGAAAAATAATTTAAATAAAACCCAAATAACTCCAAATTAAAAATAATTTCCAATAGGACTTTAAATTTGATCCTTTTAAACTCCCAACTCATATTTCATATGTTTTGAAGAAGTCATTTTATCTTCTCTCATGAAAATCATTGAGTTGCTTGAAGTTTCTGAATTTGAAATATTTTCAAATGAAATTCAAATATTTTCAACAACCCTTTTCATTTAATTAAATGGAAGAAGTCATGTCATCTTCTCTCTAGGGTTTTGTGTTGAAATAGATATGAATTCAAGGAGATCACAAAGCAAATATGAAAGTTTGGGAAAGTCCTTTTATTCCCTCTCATTTAACTTCAAAAGTTTCAAATTTCACTCAACTTCACACAATCAATCAAACAATCAATCATAACTATCTATTTATTATAACATTCCAAAATTTAGAATTTTGGGATGTTACACATATCATCTACGCATAGACCTGGCTCGGATGCCACTGTTGGGAACATAGCATGCAATTTCAAAAAACAATCCTACGCTCACGCAAGATCTATCTAGGAGATGCATAGCAACGAGAGGGGGAGAGTGTGTCCACGTACCCTCGTAGACGGACCATTTGAGAACGCGGTTGATGTAGTCGAACTTCTTCTTGTTCCGACAGATCAAGCACCGAACGTACGGCACCTCCGAGTTCTGCACACGCTCAGCTCGATGACGTCCCTCGAACTCTTGATCCAGCAAAGTGTCGAGGGAGAGTTCCGTCAGCACGACGACATGGTGATGGTGATGGTGATGGTGAAGTGATCCGCGCAGGGCTTCACCTAAGCACTACGAAGATATGGCCGGAGGCGTAAACTGTGGAGGGGGCACCGCACACGGCTAGGAATCAATATTGTGTGTTCTAGCAGTGCACCCCCCTCCCCACACACACACACATATATATAGGTGGGAGAGGGAGGAGGGATGCAAGGGGCGCCCCAAGTAGGAGTAATCCTACTTAGGCGCCTCCTCCAAGTCGCTCTCTTTCCATATCCATCGGAGGAGGAAGGAAAGAGAGGGGGGAGGGGAAGGAAAGGGGGAGGCCAAATCCTCCTCTTTCCTTCTCCCTTCCCTTCATTTCCTTCTCCTCCTATTCGGCCTATAGGGGGCGCACCAGCCCCTTTTGGGGCTGGTCTGTCCAACTGTTGGCCCATTAGGCCCATATAGCTTGCCGGGGGTTGCCCGGAACCCCTTCCGGTGACTGACACGCACTGCACCCTGCAACACTTCCGTGTCCAATACTATCGTCCTATATATGAATCTTTACCTCTCAACCATTTCGAGACTCCTCGTCATGTCCATGATCTCATCCAGGACTCCAAACAACATTCGGTCACCAAATCACATAACTCATATAATACAAAATCGTCATCGAACGTTAAGTGTGCGGACCCTACGGGTTCGAGAACTATGTAGACATGACCGAGACACCTCTCCGTTCAGTAACCAATAGCGGAACCTGGATGCTCATATTGGTTCCCACATATTCTATGAAGATCTTTACCGGTCGAACCGTTATGACAACACACGTTATTCCCTTTGTCATCGGTATGTTACTTGCCCGAGATTCGATGGTCGGTATCTTCATACCTAGTTCAATCTCGTTACCGGCAAGTCTCTTTACTCGTTCCTTAATGCATCATCCCGCAACTAACTCATTAGTCATATTGCTTGCAAGGCTTATCATGATGTGCATTACCGACAGGGCCCAGAGATACCTCTCCGATACTTGGAATGACAAATCCTAATCTCGATCTATGCCAACCCAACAAACACCTTCGGAGATACCTATAGAGCATCTTTATAATCACCCAGTTACGTTGTGACGTTTGATAGCACACAAGGTATTCCTCCGGTATCCGGGAGTTGCATAATCTCATAGTCAAAGGAATATGTGTAAATCATGAAGAAAGCAATAGCAATAAAACTTAACGATCATTATGCTAAGCTAACGGATGGGTCTTGTCCATCACATCATTCTCCTAATGATGTGATCCCGCTCATCAAATGACAACACGTGTCTATGGTTAGGAAACTTAACCATCTTTGATTAACGAGCTAGTCTAGTAGAGGCTTACTAGGGACATGGTTTTTTGTCTATGTATCCACACGTGTATCAAGTTTCCGGTTAATACAATTCTAGCATGAATAATAAACATTTATCATGATATAAGGAAATATAAAATAACAAATTTATTATTGCCTCTAGGGCATATTTACTTCATAATATGGATGGTAGAAATATATTTTTATAATCTGGATAAAGAAAACAGCAAGGTAGCAAATAGTAAACGAGAACAAAAACGGTATTGCAATGCTTGAAAATGAAGCGTAGGGTCCGTACTTTTGCTAGTGCAATCTCTCAACAATGCTAATATAACTGGATCATATAACCACCCCTCAAAGTGCGATGAAGAATCACTCCAAAGTTCCTATCTAGCGGAGAACATAAGACGGAAATATTTGTAGGGTATGAAACCACCTTAAAGCTATTCTTTCCGATCGATCTAACCAAGAGTTCGTACTAAAATAACACCAAATAATTTCAGATTCATAATACTCAACCCAACACAAAGAACTTCAAAGAGAGCCCCAAGATTTCTACCGGAGAAACAAAGACAAGAACGTGCATAAACCTCTATGCGTAGAATACCCCAAAGTCACCTCGGGAATCCGCGAGTTGAGTGCCAAAACATATATCAAGTGAATCAAAATAATACTCCATTGTCACCACGAGTATTCATTTGCAAGACATATATCAAGTGCTCTCAAATCCATAAAAGTACTCAATCCGATAAAACGAAATCTCAAAGGTAAAACTCAACTCATCACAAGATAGAGAGGGGAAAATAGCATATGATCCAACTATATTAACAAAGCCCACGATACATCAAGATCGTGACATCTCAAGAACACGAGAGAGAGAGAGAGAGAGAGAGAGACAAAGAGAGAGAGATTAAACACATAGCTACTCGTACAAACCCTCAGCCCCGAGGGTGGACTACTCCCTCCTCATCGTGGTGGCCGCCGGGATGATGAAGATGGCCACCGGAGATGATTCCCCCCCTCCGGCAGAGTGCCGAAACGGGGTCTAGATTGGTTTTGGTGGCTACAGAGCCTTGCGACGGTGAAACTTCTGATCTAGGTTAACCCCGAGGGTTTTCGGAATATTTGTGAGTTTATAGGGTAAAGAGGGCCCTCGGGGCACCCCCCCCCCCCCCAGGTGTTGTTTTGGCCCATTGGTGGTCTTCTGGTTCATAATGTTGGAAATATGCCCTAGAGGCAATAATAAATTAGTTATTATTATATTTCCTTGTTCATGATAATCGTTTATTATCCATGCTATAATTGTATTGAAAGGAAACTCAGATACATGTGTGGGTACATAGACAACACCATGTCCCTAGTAAGCCTCTAGTTGACTAGCTCGTTGATCAATAGATGGTTACGGTTTCCTAACCATGGACATTGGATGTCATTGATAACGGGATCACATCATTAGGAGAATGATGTGATGGACAAGACAATCCTAAGCCTAGCACAAAGATCGTAGTCCGTATGCTAAAGCTTTTCTAATGTCAAGTATCATTTCCTTAGACCATGAGATTGTGCAACTCCGGATACCGTAGGAATGCTTTGGGTGTACCAAACGTCCACAACGTAATCGGGTGACTATAAAGGTGCATTATGTATCTCCGAAGTGTCTGCATTGGGTTGGCACGAATCGAGATCGATTTGTCACTCCGTAAACGGAGAGGTATCTCTGGGCCCACTCGGTAGGACATCATCATAATGTGCACAATGTGACCAAGGGGTTGATCACGGGATGATGTGTTACGAACGAGTAAAGAGACTTGCCGGTAACGGTATTGAACAAGGTATCGGGATACCGGCGATCGAATCTCGGGCAAGTACAATACCGTTAGACAAAGGGAATTGTATACGGGATCGATTGAGTCCTTGACATCGTGGTTCATCCGATGAGATCATCGTGGAACATGTGGGAGCCAACATGGGTATCCAGATCCCGCTGTTGGTTATTGACCGGAGAACGTCTCACTCATGTCTACATGTCTCCCGAACCCGTAGGGTCTACACACTTAAGGTTCAGGCGACGCTAGGGTTATAAAGGAAGTTTGTATGTGGTTACGAATGTTGTTCGAGTCCCGGATGAGATCCTCGGACGTCACGAGGAGTTCCGTAATGGTCCGGAGGTAAAGATTTGTATATGGGAAGTCCTGTTTTGGTCACCGGAAAAGTTTGAGCGATATCGGTAATGTCTGGGACCACCGGAGGGTCCTGGGTCCACCAAGTGGGGCCACCAACCCCGAAGGATGCGTGGGCCAAGTGTGGGAGGACCAGCCCCTAGGAGGGCTGGTGCGCCCCACAAGGGGCCCAAGGCGCAAGGATGAGTGGGAGGGGGCAAACCCTAGTCCAGATGGGCCCTAAGGCCCATCTAGTGGGCGCCTCCCTCTTCCTCCCCTCTTGGCCGCCTCCCCAAACCCCATCTAGTGCTGGCCGCACTTTGGGGGTGGAAACCCCTAGATGGGGCGCATCCTCCCTTCCCCTATATATATGAGGCCAAGGGGCTGCCCAAAACACATGAGTTCTCTCCTCTTGGTGCAGCCCCGCCTCCTCCTCCTCCTCTCCCTTGGTGCTTGGGCGAAGCCTGCTTGGGATTGCCACGCCTCCATCACCACCATGCCGTTGTGTTGCTGCTGGATGGAGTCTTTCCTCAACCTCTCCCTCTCTCCTTGCTGGATCAAGGCGTGGGAGACGCCACCGGCTGTACGTGTGTTGAACGCGGAGGTGCCGTCCGTTCGGCACTAGGATCTCCGGTGATTTGAATCACGACGCAATGTACGACTCCTTCAACCCCGTTCTCATGAACGCTTCCGCTTAACGATCTACAAGGGTATGTAGATGCACTCTCCTCCCTCGTTGCTAGTTTCTCCATAGATAGATCTTGGTGACACGTAGGAAAATTTTGAATTTCTCGCTACGCTCCCCAACAAAGGGCATCATGAGCTAGGTCTATTGCGTAGATTCTTTGCACGAGTAGAACACAAAGTAGTTGTGGGCGTTGATGTTGTTCAATATGCTTACCGTTACTAGTCCAATCTTGTTTCGACGGTATTGTGGGATGAAGCGGCCGGACCGACCTTACACGCATTTTACGTGAGACAGGTTCCACTGACCGACATGCACTTGGTGCATAAGGTGGCTAGCGGTGCGCCGCCTCCCACTTTAGTCGGAACGGATTCGATGAAAAGGGTCCTTATGAAGGGTAAATAGCAATTGGCATATCACGTTGTGGTTTTATGCGTAGGTAAGAAACGTTCTTGCTAGAAACCCAAAGCAGCCACGTAAAACATGCAAACAGCAATTAGAGGACGCCTAACTTGTTTTTGCAGGGTATGCTATGTGATGTGATATGGCCAAGAAGAATGTGATGAATGATATGTGATGTATGAGATTGATCATGTTCTTGTAATAGGACTCACGACTTGCATGTCGATGAGTATGACAACCGGCAGGAGCCATAGGAGTTGTCTTTATTTATTGTATGACCTGCGTGTCATTGAACAACGCCATGTAATTACTTTACTTTATTGCTAACCGTAGCCATAGTAGCGTAAGTAATAACTTGGCGAGACAACTTCATGGAGACACGATGATGGAGATCATGATGATGGAGATCATGGTGTCATGCGGTGACAATGATGATCATGGAGCCCCAAGATGGAGATCAAAAGGAGCAATATGATATTGGCCATATCATGTCACTACTATATAATTGCATGTGATGTTTATTATGTTTATGCATCTTGTTTACTTAGAACGACGGTAGTAAATAAGATGATCCCTTACACAAATTTCAAGAAGTGTTCTCCTGTTGGGGAACGTGGCGTAAATTCAAAATTTTCTACGCATCACCAAGATCAATCTATGGAGATTCTAGCAACAAGAGGAAAGGAGAGTGCATCTACATACCCTTGTAGATCGCTAAGCGGAAGCGTTCATGAGAACGGGGTTGAAGGAGTCGTGCTGTCAGGATCCAAATCACCGGAGATCCTAGTGCCGAACGGACGGCACCTCCGCTGCTCAACACACGTACAGCCGGTGGCGCCTCCCACGCCTTGATCCAGCAAGGAGAGAGGGAGAGGTTGAGGAAGACTCCATCCAGCAGCAGCACAACGGCATGGTGGTGATGGAGGAGCGTGGAAATCCCGCAGGCTTCGCCAAGCACCAAGGGGAGAGGAGGAGGAAGAGAGGCGTGGCTGCACCAAGAGGGAGAGAACTCACTGTTATGGGCAGCCCCTAGGCCTCATATATATAGGGAAAGGGAGGAGGGTGCTCCCCTCTAGGGTTCCCACCCCTAGAGGGGCGGCAGCCCTAGATGGGATCAAGGGAGGCGGCCAAGAGGAGGGAGAGGAGGCGCCCACTAGATGGGCCTTAGGGCCCATCTCGCCTAGGGTTTGCCCTCCCACTCTCCCTTGCGCTTGGGCCTCTTGTGGGTGCACCAGCCCCTTGGGGCTGGTTCCCTCCCACACTTGGCCCACGCAACCTTCTCAGGGCAGGTGGCCCCACTTGGTGGACCCTCGGACCCTCCCGGTGGTCCCCAGACATTACCGATATCGCCCAAACTTTTCCTATGACCAAAACAGGACTTCCCATATATAAATCTTTACCTTCTGACCATTCCTAACTCCTCGTGACGCCCGTGATCTCATCCGGACTCGAACAACATTCGGTAACCACATAAAAACTTCCTTTATAACCCTAGCGCCATCGAACCTTATGTGTAGACCCTACGGGTTCGGGAACCATGCATACATGACCGAGACGTTCTCCGGTCAATAACCAACAGCCGGATCTGGATACCCATGTTGGCTCCCACATATTCCACGATGATCTCATCGGATGAACCACGATGTCAAGGACTCAATCAATCCCGTGATACAATTCCCTTTGTCTAGCGGTATTGTACTTGCCCGAGATTCGATCGTCGGTATCCCAATACCTTGTTCAATCTCGTTACCGGCAAGTCTCTTTACTCGTTCTCAGAACACATCATCCCGTGATCAACCCCTTGGTCACATTGTGCACATTATGATGATGTCCTATCGAGTGGGCCCAGAGATACCTCTCCGCTTACACGGAGTGACAAATCCAGTCTCGATTCGTGCCAACCCAACAGACACTTTCTTGAGATACCGTAATGCACCTTTATAGCCACCCGATTCGCCAGGACGCTTTGGTACACCCAAAGCATTCCTACGGTATCCGGAGTTGCACAATCTCATGGTCTAAGGAAATGACACTTGACATTATAAAAGCTTTAGCATACGAACTACGATCTTTGTGCTAGGCTTAGGATTGGGTCTTGTCCATCACATCATTCTACTAATGATGTGATCCCGTTATCAATGACATCCAATGTCCATGGTTAGGAAACCGTAACCATCTATTGATCAACGAGCTAGCCAATAGAGGCTTGCTAGGGACATGGTGTTGTCTATGTATCCACACATGTATTTGAGTTTCCTATCAATACAATTATAGCATGGATAATAAACGATTATCATGAACAAGGAAATATAATAATAATAACTAATTTATTATTGCCTCTAGGTCATATTTCCAACAGTCTCCCACTTGCACTAGAGTCAATAATCTAGTTCACATCGTCATGTGATTAACACTGATATCTCACATCGCTATGTGACTAACACCCAAAGAGTTTACTAGTGTCTGTAAACTAGTTCACATCATCATGTGATTTAGACTCAATGAGTTCTGAGGTTTGATCATGTTTTGCTTGTGAGAGAGGTTTTAGTCAACGGGTTTTAGTCAACGGGTCTGACCCTTTCAGATCCGTGTGTGCTTTGCAAATTTCTAGGTCATATTATAATTGCTGCTTCCACGCTCCACTTGAAGCTATTCCAAATGGTTGCTCCACTATACGTATCCGGTTTGCTACTCAGTGTCACTCGGATAGGTGTTAAAGCTTGCATCGACGTAACGCTTTACGCCGAACTCTTTATCACCTCCATAATCGAGAAACATGTCCTTATTTACTCCAAGGACAATTTTGATCATTGTCCAATGATCCATTCCTGGATCATTCTTGTACCCTTGACCGACTCATGGCATGGCACACTTCCGGTGCGGTACACAAGATAGCATACCGTAGAGCCTATGTCTAAGGCATAGGGGACGATCTTCGCCCTTTCTCTCTCGCTTCCGCCGTGGTCGAGCTTTTAAGTCTTAACTTCATACCTTACATCTCGTGCAAGAACTCCTTCTTTGGACCGATCCATCTTGAACACCTTCAAGATCATGTCAAGGTACATGCTCATTTGAAAGTATTATTAAACATTTTGATCTATCTTATAGATCTTTGATGCTTATTGTTCAAGTAGCCTAATCCAGGTTTTCTATTGAAAACACTTTTCAAACATCCCGATATGCTTTCTAGAAATTCTACATCATTTCTGATCATCAATATGTCAACAACATATTGTTATCAGAAATTCCATAGTGCTCCCACTCACTTCTTTGGAAATACAAGTTTCTCATAAACTTTCTATAAACCCAAAATCTTTGATCATCCTATCAAAGTGCATATTCCAACTCCGAGATGCTTACTCCAGTCCTTAAAAAGGATTGCGGAGTCAAGATACCTTTTAGCATCCTTAGGATCGACAAAACTTTCTCGATTGTATCACATACAACCTTTCCTTACGAAACCGGTAAGGAAACTCATTTTGACATCCATCCGCCAGATTTCATAAATGCAGCTTATGCTATCATGATTCCGTGGGACTTAAGTATCGCTACGGATGAGTAAATCTATTGGTAGTCATCTCCTTGATCTTGTGAATACTCTTTGCCACAAGTCGAGCTTAATAGACGTTGATATTACCGCCCACGTCCGTCTTCTTCTTAAAGATCCATTTATTGCAATGGCTTGCCAATCATCGGGCAAGTCCACCAAAGTCCATGCTTTGTTATGATACATGGATCCTATCTCGGATTTCATGGCTTCTAACCATTTGTCGGAATTTGGGCCCACCATCGCTTCCCCATAGCTCGTAGGTTTATCAAGACAGGATCACCGCATTCACTCAAGCGATGCAGCGTCCTTGTCGCCCCACGAGGTTCGGTAGTGACTTGATCCAAGCTTCATGATCACTATCATAAGCTTCCACTTCAATTGGTGTAGGTGCCACGGGAACAACTTCCTGTGCCCTGCTACACACTAGTTGAAGTGATGGTTCAATAACCTCATCAAGTCTCCACCATCCTCCCACTCAACCTTCCGAGACAAACTTTTCCTCGAGAAACGACTCGATTCAAGAAACAATCCCTATTGCTTTCGGATCTGAATTAGGAGGTATACCCAACTGTTTTGGGTGTCCTATGAAGATGCATTTTATCCGCTTTGGGTTCGAGCTTATCAACCTGAAACTTTTTTCACATAAGCGCTATAGCCCCAAACTTTTAAGAAAGCGACAACTTAGGTTTCTCCAAATGGTGTCGTCTCAACGGAATTACGTGGTGCCCCATTAAAGTGAGTGCGGTTGTCTCTAATGCCTAACCCATGAACGATAGTGGTAATTCGATAAGAGTCATCATGGTACGCACCATATCCAATAGGGTGCAACTATGATGTTCGGACACACCATCACACTATGGTGTTCCAGCGGTATTAATTGTGAAACAATTTGCACAATGTCTTAATTGTGTGCCAAAACTCAGAACTCAGATATTCATCTCTATGATCATTTCATAGACATTCTATCCTCTTGTCACGAAGATCTTAAACTTCACTCTGAAATTACTTGAACCATTCAATAATTCAGACTTGTGTTTCATCAAGTAAATATACTCAACATCTACTCGAATCATCTGTGAAGTCGTAACATAACGATATTCATCGCATGCCTCAAAGACTCATTGGACTGCACACATCAATATGTGTTACTTCCAAAGAAGTTGCTATCTTGTTCCATCTTATTGAAACCGAGGCTTTTCATCATCTTGCCCATGTGGTATGATTTGCATATCTCAAGTGATTCAAAATCAAGTGAGTCCAAACGATCCATCTGCATGGAGTTTCTTCATGCGTATACACCAATAGACATGGTTCACATGTCTCAAACTTTTCAAAATGAGTGAGTCCAAAGATCCATCAACATGGAGCTTCTTCATGCGTTCTATACCAATATGACTTACATGGCGATTGCCACAAGTAAGTGGTACTATCATTACTATCTTATACCTTTTGGCATGGAAATGTGTATCACTACGATCGAGATTCAATAAACCATTCCTTTAGGTGCAAGACCATTGAAGGTATTATTCAAATAAATATAGTAACCATTATTCTCCTTAAATGAATAATCAGACAAGTATAGACATAATCCAATCATGTCTATGCTCAACGCAAACACCAAATGACAATAATTCAGGTTTAATACTAATCTTGATGGTAGAGGGAGCGTGCGATGTTTGATCATATCAAACTTGGAAACACTTCCAACACATATCGTCAGCTCACCTTTTAGCTAGTCTCCGCTTATTCTCAGAGCTCTTTTATTTCGAAAGTTACTAACACTTAGCAACCGAACCAAGATCTTAATACCACTGGTGCTACTAGGAGTACTAGTAAAGTACACATTAACATAATGTATTTCCAATATACTTCTTTCGACCTTGCCACCTTCTTATCTACCAAGTATCTAGGGTAATGCTGCTCCAAAGGCTGTTCCCCTTATTACGTACACTTAGTCTCGGTTTGGGTTCAACCTTGGGTTTCTTCACTAGAGCAGAATCGATTTGCCGTTTCATGAAGTATCCCTTCTTGCCCTTGCCCTTCTTGAAACTAGTGGTTTCACCAACCATCAACAATTGATGTTCCTTCTTGATTTCTACTTTCATGTGTCAAACATCGTGAATACCTCAAGGATCATCATATCTATCCTCGATATGTTATAGTTCATCACGAAGCTCTAGTAGCTTGGTGGCAATGACTTTGGAGAAACATCACTATCTCACCGGAAGATCAACTCCCACTCGATTCAAGTGATTGTTGCACTCAGACAATCTGAGCACAAGCTCAACGATTGAGCTTTTCTCCCTTAGTTTGCAGGCTAAGAAAATCGTCGGAGGTCTTATACCTTTTGACGTGGGCACAAGCCTGAAATCCAATTTCATCCCTCAAAACATCTCATGTTCCGTGACGTTTCGAAAAACGTTTTTGGTGCCTCAACTCTAAACCGTTTAACTGAACTATCACGTAGTTATCAAAACGTGTATGTCCGATGTTCGCAACATCCACAAACGATGTTTGGGGTTCAAAGACACCGAAGCGGTGCATCAAGGACATAAGCTTTCTAACGATCGTATAATTGCTACTTTCAACTTTCAACTATATTTTCTCTAGGAACATATCTAAACAAAGTGGAACTAAAGCGCGAGCTTACGCCATAATTTGCAAAAGGTCTTTTGACTATGTTCAAGATAATTGAGTTCATCTTATGAACTCCCACTCGAATAGACATCCCTCCGGTCATCTAAGTGATTACATGATCCGAGTCAACTAGGCCGTGTCCGATCATCACGTGAGACGGACTAGTCGACTCGGTGAACATCTTCATGTTGATCGTATCTACTATACGACTCATGCTCGACCTTTCGGTCTCTCGTGTTCCCGAGGCCATGTCTGTACATGCTAGGCTCGTCAAGTTAACCCCAAGTGTTTTTGCTGTGTAAATCTGTCTTACACCCGTTGTATGTGAACGTAAGAATCCATCACATCCGATCATCACGTGGTGCTTAGAAGCGACGAACTGTAGCAACGGTGCACAAATCGGGGAGAACACTTCTTGAAATTTGTAAGGGATCATCTTATTTACTACCGTCGTTCTAAGTAAACAAGATGCATAAACATAATAAACATCACATGCAATTATATAGTAGTGACATGATATGGCCAATATCATATTGCTCCTTTTGATCTCCATCTTCGGCTCCATGATCATCATTGTCACCGCATGACACCATGATCTCCATCATCATGATCTCCATCATCGTATCTCCATGAAGTTGTCTCGCCAACTTATTACTTCTACTACTATGGCTACCGTTAGCAATAAAGTAAAGTAATTACATGGCGTTGTTTAATGACACGCAGGTCATACAATAAATAAAGACAACTCCTATGGCTCTCGCCGGTTGTCATACTCATCGACATGCAAGTCGTGAATCCTATTACAAGAACATGATCAATCTCATACATCACATATCATTCATCACATTCTTCTTGGCCATATCACATCACATAGCATACCCTGCAAAAACAAGTTAGACGTCCTCTAGTTGTTGTTTGCATGTTTTACGTGGCTGCTATGGGTTTCTAGCAAGAACGTTTCTTACCTACGCAAAACCACAACGTGATATGCCAATTGCTATTTACCCTTCATAAGGACCCTTTTCATCGAATCCGTTCCGACTAAAGTGGGAGAGATCGGCACCCGCTAGCCACCTTATGCACCAAGTGCATGTCACCGGTGGAACCTGCCTCACGTAAGAGTACGTAAGGTCGGTCCGGCCGCTTCATCCCACAATACCGTCGAAACAAGATTGGACTAGTAACGGTAAGCATATTGAACAACATCAACGCCCACAACTACTTTGTGTTCTACTCGTGCAAAGAATCTACGCAATAGACCTAGCTCATGATGCCACCGTTGGGGAACGAAAGGCAGAAATTCAAAATTTTCTACGCATCACCAAGATCAATCTATGGAGATTCTAGCAACAAGAGGAAAGGAGAGTGCATCTACATACCCTTGTAGATCGCTAAGCGGAAGCGTTCATGAGAACGGGGTTGAAGGAGTCGTACTGCCGTGATCCAAATCACCGGAGATCCTAGTGCCGAACGGACGGCACCTCCGCGTTCAACACACGTACAGCCCGGTGACGTCTCCCACGCCTTGATCCAGCAAGGAGAGAGGGAGAGGTTGAGGAAGACTCCATCCAGCAGCAGCACAACGGCATGGTGGTGATGGAGGAGCGTGGAAATCCCGCAGGGCTTCGCCAAGCACCAAGGGAGAGGAGGAGGAGGAGAGGTGGCTGCACCAAGAGGGAGAGAACTCTGTGTTATGGGCAGCCCCTAGGCCTCATATATAGGGGAAAGGGAGGAGGGTGCGCCCCTCTGGGGTTCCCACCCCTAGAGGGGCGGCAGCCCTAGATGGGATCAAGGGAGGCGGCCAAGAGGGAGGGAGAGGAGGCGCCCACTAGATGGGCCTTAGGGCCCATCTCGCCTAGGGTTTGCCCTCCCACTCTCCCTTGCGCCTTGGGCCTCTTGTGGGGCGCACCAGCCCCCTTGGGGCTGGTTCCTCCCACACTTGGCCCACGCAACCTTCTCGGGGCAGGTGGCCCCACTTGGTGGACCCTCGACCCTCCCGTGGTCCCAGACATTACCGATATCGCCTCAAACTTTTCCTATGACCAAAACAGACTTCCCATATATAAATCTTTACCTCCCGACCATTCCTAACTCCTCGTGACGCCCAGGATCTCATCCGGGACTCCAACAACATTCGGTAACCACATAAAAACTTCCTTTATAACCCTAAGCGTCATCGAACCTTAAGTGTGTAGACCCTACGGGTTCGGGAACCATGCGCATACATGACCGAGACGTTCTCCGGTCAATAACCAACAGCGGGATCTGGATACTCATGTTGGCTCCTACATATTCCACGATGATCTCATCGGATGAACCACGATGTCAAGGACTCAATCAATCCCGTATACAATTCCCTTTGTCTAGCGGTATTGTACTTGCCCGAGATTCGATCGTCGGTATCCCGATACCTTGTTCAATCTCTTTACCGGCAAGTCTCTTTACTCGTTCCGTAACACATCATCCCGTGATCAACCCCTTGGTCACATTGTGCACATTATGATGAAGACCTACCAAGAGGGCCCAGAGATACCTCTCCGCTTACACGGAGTGACAAATCCCGCCTCGATTCGTACAACCCAATGCAGACACTTTCGGAGATACCGTAATGCACCTTTATAGCCACCCATTCGTTGCCAGACGCTTGGTACACCCAAAGCATTCCTACGGTATCCGGAGTTGCACAATCTCATGGTCTAAGGAAATGACACTTGACATTATAAAAGCTTTAGCATACGAACTACGATCTTTGTGCTAGGCTTAGGATTGGTCTTGTCCATCACATCATTCTACTAATGATGTGATCCCGTTATCAATGACATCCAATGTCCATGGTTAGGAAACCGTAACCATCTATTGATCAACGAGCTAGCCAATAGAGGCTTGCTAGGGACATGGTGTTGTCTATGTATCCACACATGTATTTGAGTTTCCTATCAATACAATTATAGCATGGATAATAAACGATTATCATGAACAAGGAAATATAATAATAATAACTAATTTATTATTGCCTCTTGGGCATATTTCCAACACTCCCCTGACTGTGCACCGTTGCTACAGTTCATCGCTTCTAAGCACCACGTGATGATCGGGTGTGATGGATTCTTACGTTCACATACAACGGGTGTAAGACAGATTTACACAGCAAAAACACTTGGGGTTAACTTGACGAGCCTAGCATGTACGGACATGGCCTCGGGAACACAGAGACCGAAAGGTCGAGCATGAGTCGTATGGTAGATACGATCAACATGAAGATGTTCACCGAGTCGACTAGTCCGTCTCACGTGATGATCGGACACGGCCTAGTTGACTCGGATCATGTAATCACTTAGATGACCGTAGGGATGTCTATCTGAGTGGGAGTTCATAAGATGAACTTAATTATCTTGAACATAGTCAAAAGATCTTTTGCAAATTATGTCGTAAGCTCACGCTTTAGTTCCACTGTTTAGATATGTTCCTAGAGAAAATATAGTTGAAAGTTGACAGTAAATAGCTTATGTCCTTAATGCACCGCTCAGTGTGCTGAACCCCAAACGTCGTCTGTGGATGTTGCGAACATCGGACATACACGTTTTTGATAACTACATGATAGTTCAGTTAAACGGTTTAGAGTTGAGGCACCAAAGACGTTTTCAAACGTCATGAGCATATGAGATTTTTCGAGGGCTGAAATTGGGATTTCAAGCTCGTGCCCACGCCAAAAGGTATAAGACCTCCGACAATCTTCTTAGCTCGCAAACTAAGGGAGAAAAGCTCAATCGTTGAGCTTGTGCTCAGATTGTCTGAGCACAACAATCACTTGAATCGAGTGGGAGTTGATCTTCCTGATGAGATAGTGATGTTTCTCCAAAGTCATTGCCACCAAGCTGCTAGAGCTTCGTGATGAACTATAACATATCAAGGATAGAGATGATGATCCTTGAGGTATTCGCGTTGTTTGACATCACGAAAGTAGAAGTCAAGAAGGAGCATCAATTGTTGATGTTTGGTGAAACCACTAGTTTCAACAAGGGCAAGGGACAAAAGGGATACTTCATGAAACGGCAAATCAGCTGCTGCTCTAGTGAAGAAACCCAATGTTGAACCCAAACCCGAGACTAAGTGCTTCGTAATAAGGGGAACAGCCATCGGAGCAAAGCATTACCCTAGATACTTGGTAGATGAGAAGGTCGGCAAGGTCGATAGAAGTATATTTGATATACATTATGTTAATGTGTACTTTACTAGTACTCCTAGTAGCACCAGGGTATTAGATACCGGTTCGGTTGCTAAATGTTAGTAACTCGAAATAAAAGGCTACGGAATAAACGGAGACCAGCTAAAGGTGAGCCGACGATATGTGTTGGAAGTATTTCCAAGGTTGATGTGATCAAGCATCGCATGCTCCCTCTACCATCGAGATTGGTGTTAAACCTAAATAATTGTTATTTGGTGTTTTATGCTGAGCATAGACATGATTGGATTATGTCTATCGCAATACGGTTATTCATCTAAGGAGAATAATGGTTACTCTGTTTATTTGAATAATACCTTCAATGGTCTTGCACCTAAATAAATGGTTTATTGAATCTCGATCGTAGTGATACACATTTTCATGCCAAAAGATATAAGATAGTAATGATAGTACCACTTACTTGTGGCACTGCCATGTAAGTCATATTGGTGTAAAACGCATGAAGAAGCTTCATGTTGATGGATCTTTGGACTCACTCGTTTTGAAAAGTTTGAGACATGCGAACCATGTCTATTGGTGTATACACATGAAGAAACTCCATGCAGATGGATCGTTTGGACTCACTTGATTTTGAATCACTTGAGATATGCAAAACATACCACATGGGCAAGATGACCAAAAGCCTCGGTTTCAAGAAGATGGAACAAGATAGCAACTTGTTGGAAGCAACACATTTTGATATGTGCAGTCCAATGAGTCCGAGGCATGCAAAGTGAATATCGTTATGTTCTCGACTTCACAGATGATTCGAGTAGATGTTGAGTATATTTACTTGATGAAACACAAATCTGAATTATTGAATGGTTCAAGTAATTTCAGAGTGAAGTTTAAGATCTTCGTGACAAGAGGATAGAATGTCTATGATATGATCATAGAGATGAATATCTAAGTACGAGTTTTGGCACACAATTAAGACATTGTGCAAATTGTTTCACAATTAATACCGCCTGGAACACCATAGTGTGATGGTGTGTCCGAACATCATAGTTGCACCCTATTGGATATGGTGCGTACCATGATGTCTCTTATCGAATTACCACTATCATTAATGGGTTAGGCATTAGTGACAACCACATTCACTTTAATAGGGCACCACGTAATTCCGTTGAGACGACACCGTTTGGAGAAACATAAGTTGTCATTTCTTGAAAGTTTGGGGCTGCGACGCTTATGTGGAAAAGTTTCAGGTTGATAAGCTCGAACCCAAAGCGGATAAAATGCATCTTCATAGGACACCCAAAACAGTTGGGTATACCTCCTAATTCAGATCCCAAGCAATAGGGATTGTTTCTTGAATCGGGTCCTTTCTCGAGGAAAAGTTCGTCTCGAAAAGTTGAGTGGGAGGATGGTGGAGACTTGATGAGGTTATTGAACCGTCACTTCAACTAGTGTGTAGCAGGGCACGGAAGTTGTTCCGTGGCACCTAAACCAATTGAAGTAGAAGCTTATGACAAGAATCATGAAGTTTCGGATCAAGTCACTACCGAACCTCGAGGGACGACAAGGACGCCAGATCGCTTCGTAGTGGTACGGTGATCCTGTCTTGAAGGTCATGTTGCTAGACAACAATGAACCCTCGAGCTATGGAGAAGCGATGGTGGGCCCAAATTCGCAAATGGTTAGAAGCCATGAAATCAGAGATAGTATCCATATATCAGAACAAAGCATGGACTTTGGTGGACTTGCCCGATGATCGGCAAGCCATTGAGATAAATGGATCTTTAAGAAGAAGACGGACGTGGACGGTAATATCACCGCCTATGAAGCTCGACTTGTGGCGAAGAGTTTTTTACAAGTTCAAGGAGTTGACTACGATGAGATTTTCTCATCCGTAGTGATGCTTAAGTCCGTCGGAATCATGTTAGCATTAGCTGCATTTATGAAATCAAAGATGGATGTCAAAACGAGTTTCCTTACCAGTTTACGTAAGGAAAGGTTGTATGTGATACAATCGTAAAAGTTTTGTCGATCCTAAGGATGCTAAAAGGTATGCTGGCTCCAACGATCCTTTCTAAGGACTGGAGTAAGCATCTCGGAGTTGGAATGTGCGCTTTGATGAGATGATCAAAGATTTTGGGTTTATACAAAGTTTATGAGAAACTTGTATTTCCAAAGAAGTGAGTAGGAGCACTACAGAATTTCTGATGAGTATATGTTGTTGACATATTGATGATCAGAAATGATGTAGAATTTCTGGAAAGCATATAGGGTTATTTGAAAGATGTTTTTCAATAGAAAACCTGGATTAGGCTACTTGAAGAATAAGCATCAAGATCTATAAGATAGATCAAAATGTTTAATAATACTTTCAAATGAGCATGTACCTTGACATGATCTTGAAGGTGTTCAAGATGGATCACCAAAGAAGGAGTTCTTGCCCGACATGTAAGGTATGAAGTTAAGACTTAAAGCTCGACCACGGCAGAAAGAGAGAAAGGACGAATGTCGCCCCTATGCTTCGACAGTAGGCCCTATAGTATGCTATGCTTTGTGTACCGCACCTAAGTGTGCCATGCCATGAGTCACTAGGGTACAAGAATGATCCAGAATGGATCATTGGACAATGATCAAAATTGTCCTTGGAGTAAATAAGGACATGTTTCTCGATTATGGAGGTGATAAAGAGTTCGATGTAAAGGGTTACGTCGATGCAAGCTTTAACACCTATCCAAGTGACTCTAAGTAGCAAACCGGATACGTATAGTGGAGCAACCATTTGGAATAGATCCAAGTGGAGCGTGGAAGCAGCATTTACAATATGACATAGAGAATTATGAAGTACACACGGATCTGAAAGGTTCGCACCCGTTGACTAAAACCCGCTGACTAAAACCTCTCACAAGCAAAACATGATCAAACCTCGTAACTCATTGAGTCTAAATCACATGATGATGTGAACTAGTTGACATACACTAGTATACTCTTTGGGTGTTGGTCACATGGCGATGTGACCTATCATTGTTAATCACATGACGATGTGAACTAGATTATTGACTCTAGTGCAAGTGGGAGACTGTTGGAAATATGCCCTAGAGGCAATAATAAATTAGTTATTATTATATTTCCTTGTTCATGATAATCGCTTATTATCCATGCTATAATTGTATTGAAAGGAAACTCGGATACATGTGTGGGTACATAGACAACACCATGTCCCTAGTAAGCCTCTAGTTGACTAGCTCGTTGATCAATAGATGGTTACGGTTTCCTAACCATGGACATTGGATGTCATTGATAACGGGATCACATCATTAGGAGAATGATGTGATGGACAAGACCCAATCCTAAGCCTAGCACAAAGATCGTAGTTAAATGCGCTAAAGCTTTTCTAATGTCAAGTATCATTTCCTTAGACCATGAGATTGTGCAACTCCGGATCTTTGTAGGAATGCTTTGGGTGTACCAAACGTCACAACGTAATCGGGTGACTATAAAGGTGCATTACAGTATCTCCGAAAGTGTCTGCATTGGGTTGGCACGAATCGAGACTGGATTTGTCACTCCGTAAACGGAGAGGTATCTCTGGGCCCACTCGGTAGGACATCATCATAATGTGCACAATGTGACCAAGGGGTTGATCACGGGATGATGTGTTACGGAACGAGTAAAGAGACTTGCCGGTAACGAGATTGAACAAGGTATCGGGATACCGACGATCGAATCTCGGGCAAGTACAATACCGTTAGACAAAGGGAATTGTATACGGGATCGATTGAGTCCTTGACATCGTGGTTCATCCGATGAGATCATCGTGGAACATGTGGGAGCCAACATGGGTATCCAGATCCCGCTGTTGGTTATTGACCGAGAACGCCTCGGTCATGTCTACATGTCTCCCGAACCCGTAGGGTCTACACACTTAAGGTTCGATGGCGCTAGGGTTATAAAGGAAGTTTGTATGTGGTTACCGAATGTTGTTCGAGTCCCGGATGAGATCCCTGGACGTCACGAGGAGTTCCGTAATGGTCCGGAGGTAAAGATTTATATATGGGAAGTCCTGTTTTGGTCACCGAAAAGTTTTGAGGCGATATCGGTAATGTCGGACCACCGGAGGGTCCCGAGGTCCACCAAGTGGGGCCACCAACCCCAGAAGGATGCGTGGGCCAAGTGTGGGAGGGACCAGCCCCTAGGAGGGCTGGTGCGCCCCACAAGGGGCCCAAGGCGCAGGATGAGTGGGAGGGGGCAAACCCTAGTCCAGATGGGCCCTAAGGCCCATCTAGTGGGCGCCTCCCTCTTCCTCCCCTCTTGGCCGCCTCCCCAAACCCCATCTAGTGCTGGCCGCACCCCTTGGGGGTGGAAACCCTAGATGGGGGCGCATCCCTCCCTTCCCCTATATATATGAGGCCAAGGGGCTGCCCAAAACACATGAGTTCTCTCCCTCTTGGTGCAGCCCTGCCTCTCCTCCTCCTCCTCTCCCTTGGTGCTTGGCGAAGCCCTGCGGGATTGCCACGCTCCTCCATCACCACCATGCCGTTGTGTTGCTGCTGGATGGAGTCTTCCTCAACCTCTCCTCTCTCCTTGCTTTGGATCAAGGCGTGGGAGACGCCACCGGCTGTCACGTGTGTTGAACGCGGAGGTGACGTCTGCTCGCACTAGGATCTCCGGTGATTTGAATCACGAGCAATGACTCCTTCAACCCCGTTCTCATGAACGCTTCCGCTTAACGATCTACAAGGGTATGTAGATGCACTCTCCCTCCCTCGTTGCTAGTTTCTCCATAGATAGATCTTGGTGACACGTAGGAAAATTTTGAATTTCTGCTACGTTCCCCAACACATAAAAAGTCCACAAAAAGTTCCGCGGTGTTTGGACTCCGTTTGATATTTATTTCCTGCGATGTAAAAAACAAGCAAAAACAGCAACTGACACTGGGCACTGGGTCAATAGGTTAGTCCCAAAAAATGATATAAAGTTGCTATAAGATGATTTTAAAACATCCAAGAATGATAAAATAACAGCATGGATACTTCATAAATTATAGATACGTTGGAGACGTATCACGCACCTCGTTTGGCGGTGTTGAGGCCAGGCCAGATCCAGGCTGGCTGGGAGTGAGGGAGGCGACTGGAGCATGGTAGGGGGTGTGGTGGAGCGGCGGGTCTAGCGAGGACCGGCAGCGGTGCGGTGGCGCGCTGGTGCAAGCGTAGCTGACTGGAGGCAGCGGCATGAGCCCACGGTCAGGCGAGTGACGGCTCTGAGATGGCTCGGCCAGATTGAAGTTCTGGCGAGCAGCGAGCGACCGGTTACCCCTTTGCAATGTGGTGAGCAATGATGCCTCCTGGTGGTGCCGACTTGGGAGTGGTGAGGCAGGTCTGACCGTCGCAAGGCCGTCCCTTGGAGTGGGCGACGGCCATCGCGGGTGGTTTTGGACATTGTCGGAGGAATGGGGTGACTACGGTTCTCCCTCTAGGCTAGGAGTTGGAGTTGGTGGTGTGGCCGAGTTTTCCCCTTGCCGTGCGTGCGGTCGCCACCCTCGGCTTTATGGGTTACTCGTCGATCGGGGAGAATATCATACGGAAACCAACATTCGGTGGAAACACCCATGAGAAAAAGATGTTTTGAAGTTTCAAAAAAAATTGAAAAAAATACGGGATGTTAAGAGGATGATGTTTTATTGCCACACAAAATTTCAAGTTGAAACACATTACGAGATGTGAGCTATGGAAAAGACAAAATCAGCGTTGAATAGTGTCGAATTGTAATGTCACTATTCAGGGCTGAATTTGTCTTTTTCATAGCTCACATCTCGTAATGTTTTTCAACTTGAAATTTTGTGTAGCAATAAAACATCACCTTCTTAGCATCCCACATTTTTTCAGATTTTTTTGAAACTTTAGAATATGGTTTCCACAAAGTTTTCATTGAATATTGGTTTCCGTATGATATTCTCCCCGTCGATAAGGTGCTGTGGTGGCGGTGGTTTGTGGATAGTTGGACGGTTTCGCCAAGTCCCTGAAGGTGTGCAGATGGGCGGCATGCGGACGAAAATCTTGCTTCACTTTCGCCGGGTCGGCGGCAGTGGCACCGGGTTGTCATTCGCATCGCCGAGGTGTGTTTGTCATTTCCCTCGCTGTATTGGAGTCGGTGATAGTCTCCGGGCGAAAGACTCGATTCGGAGTTGGGTCGGCACGATAGCAGCGTCCTCGACGTCGTCCTCTGTTGGGAGCATGGTGTTTGGAGACATGGCTGCTTCCTTGATGTACTCCTTCGACGCTTGCGCGCGGTCCTTTCCTGATCCTCGGGGGCGCTATGTACGCCCATCACCGGTGTGTCCATGACGATGTCTTCCTCGGATCGGATCGGGTCATGCCATCCCTTGCCTCTTCCTCTTAGGCATTTAGAGTGGGTGGTGCATCAAGAGAAGCTCTATGGAAGGGTGGTCTTCAGAGGCATCCGGTGTCGATCGGGACACGGTGTTGTGTATCAGCTTAGAACAGGTGCTTTTGTTTGTTGCTGCTTTGCGATGGCGGCCGTATTTGGTCTTACCAGGGTGTGGTGTGTGTTCTACGTTCGTTGTTTGCAGCAAGCCATAGTTTCTTGTAATTGGCATCCTGCGTTATATAAAACTATGATACGTCTATGCATACCCTCGAGAAGAAAAGAAGTTAGCAAGTTTGAGATTTCATTTGATGCATACACGTCGTATTGCAATAGCTTGTGTCATCGCGCTCTATTCCTAAATATCTTTTTTGTTTGGTTGAGGATATTAAAGGTAGGGAATGGGAATTTAAGGTGACATATTTGTTTGGTTGGAGGGAAGGGAATTGAGGTGGAATGGGGAAAGAAATTAAGGAGGTCAATTCCCACGTATCTCTTTCCAGCCTCCACTTGTTAATTCACGTGCGGAGTTATTATTTCTCAAATTTTCTTTATTAATTTTCAAAACACACCAAACATAGAATTGAGACTAAAATTCAACTTCCCACGCCTAATCACCTACTGAACTCCCATTCCCTTTCCTCATTCTAGCCAAACACGTTGTAAATGAAGATCATTCTAGCCAGACCCGTTGTAAATGAAGACCATGTGTAGAATGTTTTTGGACTTTTACCACGTGAAGGTATAAGAAACTACACTTGAAAGTGCATTAGAAATACACCCTTTTGTGGATAAATTTTAAAGGAAAATGCTTAAAATCTACCGGATGATTTCTCGTCTCCGCAAACCGCCTCGGCTGGTTAACACGTGTCCCATGGGACCGACGCACCGCCCATCCTCGCATCTTATCTTCTTCGCAAACGAAGTTCTCATCCTCTGGCCCGATCCCTTCCTCTCCCATTCCTCCGCAAGCCCTCTCTCCTTGATCTCTCAATCCCGGTTGGGGAGCTGCTATCACTGTGAAAGGGCCGTCTTTGCACGACGCCGACGGTGACGTGGGGACGGTAGCATACCGATTCTCAAGGTGTGGGCGGCGATAGGGAAGGTCTCGCAGGTGTCTTTGCTGACGCTGTCAGGCCGATGTAGGCGGCCAGCCGGATCGCAGCGATCCGTGAAGCGAGAGGATTGCGGTGTCGCGATGAAGCATCGCTAGGTGTGGGGAGCTGCAATGAAACGTGAGGGGGTTCTTTGGAGCACGGCCGAGCTGCAATGAAGCGCCACCGGTCGCAATGGAGCTCCGCAGGGCGCGTTAAAGCTTTGCCGAAGCCGCAATGATTTGCCTGAGCCGCAATGGAGCTCGGGGAGGAGGGGCGCGTTGAAGCTTCACGGAGCTGCAATGAAGCGCCACCGAAGTTGCAATGGAGCTCCGCAGGGCGTTAAAGCTTTGCCGGCTGCAATGGAGCCGTGGGGCGGCGTTGAAGCTTCGCCGGAGCTGCAATGGAGTGCCGCTGGGCTGCGTCGGTGCTGCCACGTAGCTGTTGCCATGGACTGCTGCGTAGCAGCATAGCTTCGCCGGAGCTGCAATGGAGTGCCGCTGGGCTGCGTCGGTGCTGCCACGTAGCTGTTGCCATGGACTGCTGCGTAGCAGCATAGCTTCGCCGGAGCTGCAATGGAGTGCCGCTGGGCTGCGTCGGTGCTGCCACGTAGCTGTTGCCATGGACTGCTGCGTAGCAGCATCCGTTGTCACCGCGCGCTGCATTATAACATCCGCCATCGCCGCTGCTGTGATGCAGCACACATCGTCGGTCGCCGGCCTTGCTACCGGCGACGCTGCTGCCGCTACAAGGTGCGCAGCCAAAAAAATGACTGCAGCAGGACGGACTGCCGTGAGAGCGACCAAGGCACCGTTGCGTTTGTAGCGTTGACCGCATCCAAGGAGTAGAGAGGATGGATCGGATGGCTACCGACCCGACTGATCTTCAGATAATGATTTGTAGCAGTCACCAATTTTAAAGCATTGAAAAGATAGAAATACACTCTTTTATGGACAAGTTTTAAAGGCAAATATACACTCTCCGCTGGACGGAGTACATACAAACGTACGTAGACCAAAAAATATTAAACAAAGTTTGGAGCGTAGATTCACTAATTTACTCTTCGCTGGACAGAGTACATACAGACATACATAGACATAGTTTAGAACGTAGATTCACTCACTTTGATGTAGCGCACCTGAAATGATTTATTTGCAGCATCCAAAGAAATAAATGTATCCACGTCAACACATTCAGTGCCATGCGGAATCTAAATCCTAATCCTAAACAATCAAGAAGCAGGAGAGTGTAGCATCCAAAGCAGGATGTATCCATGTCCACACATTCAGACCAGACTGCCATCCGGGATAAAAATCCTAACCCTAAACAATCAAGTAGGACTTATAGCATCCAAAGCAGGATGTATCCATGTCCCACACATTCAGACCAGGCTGCCATCCGGGATCAAAATCCTAATCCTAAACCATCAAGAAGCAGGTAGCATCACCCAGCAAATCAAACTCTACACGTGGCAGACAAGAGCATCCAGACAATAATGCTGATGCAAGCAAAAGCATGAAGTACTTGATGGCCGGATATTAGCAGCAAATAAAGCTCCAAAACAGAGTTCATACGGTTCGATAGATTGGTCATGATAAGCAAAACTCCTGGTACAACTAAAAGGAACGATAACAGGCCTACTAAAGTGCAGGTTTCTGGAATAAGCGAGTTGACAGATGAGAAGAATGGCGCCACCATGCCAAGCAAGTACGCCCGCAGTCAGCCGCAGCCAAAGACACACATAGCAAGCTACAGCACGCCGTCATCACCTCCATCAGCCTACTTGGATCGCTGCCTCATCTTTCGGCGCTTCCTCTTCAGCCTCCTCATGCGCTTCTTCTTCCACTGAATCAAGAAATAAACCAAGTTAAAAAGGACATATCATCACATAAATTATTCAATAGAGAAACAGCAAACATATAAGCACTTTACACTTCCAGCAAACTACTGGATAGATACAAGAATAAAAGGGTGCCTTCCAGGCATGCTGTTAGAAAAAAATAAACCAAGTAATCCCATGAACCTCAGTGGTAAACAGAAGTCAGAAGCAACCAAAAGCAAGGCAACAAATCAATTCAGCTGCCCCATCCTGAGAAAGGTTGTGAACAGTTTAACTGAAATGCGCTGAAAAACTGAATCTGCTACAACATGGCAGTTCAACATACAGGCTAGTCAATTATCTAATACCGTTCATCTACTTGGATGCTGGCAATTATGTTCAATATCACATGTTTAAATTCTGTATGTGGTACTACAGCCAGATAAGACAATTCATCTTATTACTTAAATCATCATAACCGAAGGAGAAATTCGCAAGTTTTGAACCAATATGGCGACCAGAAAGGGCCAATCACCATAGTACATAATCGAACACCATCAGAGTACTTCAGCAAATTGTTAATTCAACATCCGAGGGCTCATATCAAGTGTATTCGACCTTCACCGTGGCAGGGAAACCCAAATGAGACAGACGACCCACGCACGCGCCCGCAAGCACGACGAGCACGGTACGGGAGAACCGGAACACGAGATACCTAAGCCCATACGATACATCAATCGATCTAAGGTCACACGAGACAAAACATGCCCCGCCATCGCCACCGCCGCCGTCGCCGCCGCCGCAGGCGTCGTCGGGTGGCACCTCGCGTTCCATCCCGGACCGGCTAGAGTCGCTCGCCCCGTCGCAGCCGCAGCAGCAACGGGGGGAACGAGCTCGAGACGGCGAGATCTGCCGGCTCGCTAGGGTTTCCCAGGAATTCGAGCCACTCGGGCCTCTCTCTCTGTAATCATAGCCCCCGCTCGGCAAACGCACAAACGAACGAAGGAACAAAGCTATGGCGGTCGTCGCATGGATCTAGGGGAGGAACAGGATAGGTGTCCGGGGACTAGAGCGTGTGGATTGGGAGGTTACCTTGGCCCTCATTGTCGGTCGCCTCCTCGCGAGATCTCCTTCTCGCGCCTGCTGCTTCTCCTCCTCCTCCTGCGGCGGCGGCGGTCTTGTGGTGGGGAGGGGGAAGTGGGAGAAAGGGAGGCGCACTGGGGGTTACAAGAAGCGAAACCCTAGGAAGGTAGCTTCGAGAATATGGGCCTGGGCTTGTTAGCCGCTCGAAGGCCCACAGGCTATGGGCGTATTGGGTTCGAGGTAACTCTGCTTTCCTTTTCCCTTTAGCCGCCCCCCTCTCTTGCGTGTCAGCTGGGTGTTCGAAAAATAAAACTGAGTCTTCGCATGCACAATAGCTTTTTTTTAGGGACGCATTGAGGTAGCCTCAAGAAAGAAAGAAAATCACCATTGAGGTGGGTGGCTCCGTACAATGCTATTCCTTAAATTCATTATACTAGTAGAATGCCCGTATATTGCTACGGGCAATGATTGAAAATAAATTAAGAAGGCACCTATACATTAGATACTTGACAAAACTTTACTTTTCTTTTTGGCAATAAAAACAATATCCAACGATTAGGAACATGCTACCACCTGTTTATTTTCTCCCTCCTTTCCCATAATGGTTACTCCTCCTTCATCATGCCCAAGCCTAATTTCCATCCTCCATCCCCGCAACCCTAGGAACATGCTACCACCTATTCATTTTCTCTCTCCTTTCCCAAACAGTTACTCCTCCTTCATCGTGCCCTACCCAAGCCTAATTTCCTTCCTCCATCCCCACAACCCGCGGCTATCACCTCCCTCCTCCCCTCAGCCTCCCACCACCGCCATGTCGGTTGCCGCCTCGGCCATCCTCAATGAACAACTTTGATGTCACCCCTCCCCCACCTGCACGCCCATGCACCTTCACTGGTTAAGTTCCAGACTCGCTCCTACTTGTACATGGCTCGGCCTCGCTGTGGTTGGCTCTCCTCATGTCATCCCGTCTTGACTTCGTGCAAAGCAAAAAGTTAATGACACAGCAACAAAAATTCAGACACATTGAGATTTAGCAAAACCGATAAAATCAAAGAAGTGGGCGATACTTGATTCATACACATACTTCACAACGCAAATTTATCATACATCAATCATATGTCAACAACTCATTCAAACAATCAATGAATAATTATTTGATATCACAATGATATAATTCCCGCTTCACCTGAAGGTCCAAAAGTACAGTCTTCTCTACCGCTTTCTTTACAAAATCAATTATATTCAATGTTCCTAGAAAAAATGGAAGTGATTACACAAACCTATCAGTTACTCATGTTTGCATGCCTTGTCCTCTTTACCGCGAGAGTACTCCACCAAACATCGAGCTTCACAATAACCCCAATTATCATCCTCATTGAGTTTATCATCTTCCTCGACAACAATTACAGAGATCTTCAAGTGCCGGACTTTATAAAATGACAATGAACCTGAGCATTGATTGAAAGGTACCAATTTTACACGATCACACTCTAGCCTTGGGCCACAACTTCACTTTCTTCCCATGCCACCTTCCTTGGTGTCTCCCTCCTTTCTCCCAAATTTTGTCACCTCCCTCCATCCTTCCTGATCCTCCCTTCTTTCACCTCCCTGTGTTGCATGTCCACCACTCTTGCAGCTCTGCTGGCACAATCAGCAAAAGACATGTCTTGAACTTGATTCCAACAAAATAAATCTGTTGGGTTGAATAAAAATTAAACATTATTTTTACCCTATATTTGAACAGGAAGAAAAGGAAGTAGATTCAATTCACACATATGAGTGGGGGTTGCAACTGCACACAGTACCTACGCAAATGCCTAATGTGATGTCATTGTTCAAACACACTTATCAGTTACTCTTTGTACCTTTGCATTTACTCCTCAATAACCCTGCAACAAGACATGGCATCATCTTCATTCACCTCACGTTAATACTTAGGTCAGAAAACATGAAGAACTTGAGACTTGGGAGTTGATGGAATCCATCGTCTTGGTCTACAAACTTTATTATCTCACCATATTTTCTTCTACATGTGCTCTTTCAAGAAGGCACATGAAATAAGAGCCGCAACGGATGATGTAATGCCAGCTCTTGAAATAGTTTACCAAAATAGGTGTAATGCCAGCTCAAGAAATTGTTTACCAAAATAATTCAAGTTCACTATCGTAAATAAATACAGTGAATTTCTTCTCATTTTGAATCATCTACTTCACTTCATCAGCAACTTGCTTTGCAGCCCGATCTAAAGAAAAGAAGAACTGAGTTCTCCAGCACATGTGCAATCTCTGGGACCTAAAACTTTGAAATACTCCCTCCGTCCAGAAATACTCGTCATCGAAGTGAATAAAAGGGGATGTATCTAGATGTATTTTAATTCTAGATACATCCCTTTTTATCCATTTTGATAACAAGTATTTTCGGACGGAGGGAGTAATAGATAACAAGGGCTTCTAAAAAACCCAAATAAAAGGCACAAAAAATCATGAGAAATGGATTAGTAGCTAAAGGCCTCATCATCGCAAATTCATCATCCATATACGTACATCAAATTGTACAATACTTGATGGTTGTCAATGAGAAAATAGTTCATCATTTTTGGATAAGTATCGTGTCATTTGATTTGTACCTATTTCATAGGAGTTGATCATAAATGTCAAACTACCAACTGTTGGCATTTGTTGTGTTACTATTTCAGAGTTGATCATATAAACAGTTGTTGGACGCCTATTTTTTTAAAGGATCCACTGTAGTCATACAACAGCTTATTGTTAGCTTGTGATTCACCAGATCAAAACCCCAAGGTCAAGCTAAGTAAGCTCCTTGAAGACCCAACATGAACAGGGGGTTCAGGATTGTGACACCTACTTTGTCCCTATGTAAGAAGTGAACCTATAAAATAGAGTTCACGAATTAACCTATGAAGATGAACAATCCTGAAATTTGATTATATGAACATTTATTTTTGAAACTCGATTGATGTCCATTGTGTTGCCTCCCTCTCTTCATATCTCGACGCTGCTTGATCAACTTCCAATCGGCATACAGTACTTGCACGTATCAACCAAAAGAGCAACGCACTACAGAGAACATGATGTATCAGGATTTTGTAAAACAACAGACATTAATTTGTAGCAACAATAGATCTCCCTAGAACTACCCTAACCTTGCGTATGCATGCATCCTGTTGATCTGTAATCACCTAGCTAAAATAAAAATCTAATCATTAGGGTCCAATCTAAAACCCAACAGGGAACATAGCAATTGCAAACAAAAGTCATTAGGACTTTAGGAGTCCATAGCTGTGAAATACAGGTTAGCGCAGCTACGTAGAGGAGTCGGGGCCTCTGCGTCGGCTCCCAGCTATAGCAGTATATGCGACTTACCTTGCCTGGCTATGTATGTTTGTACTTTCAGTTGCGCGTGACGAAGATCCTCGTGCCAAGTGCATGGCCATATGGCCCATATCTTCTTTTTACTTGACCTCAGCCTCCATCACGCCAAAGCAAGTGTAATGCTTCCATTTGCAGTTTTGTCGAATCTGAATAGGCACTCTAGCAGGCGCTGCCACTTTTGCAACAGACCCATGATCATCAAGTAAATCAAATACTTCCTCCTTGAATATCTGATGCGAACAACAACACAAACAAAATGGTAATAAGAAAAAAAATCCAATTATTTAAGTAAAGATAACTGCTACCAGCTAGTGTACCTCGATGAAGGATACCCTAATTAAGAACTCTGTATGACGGTTCATCGCATCAGATTTCCTGAATATCGTCTCCATGAGAGGTGCAATTATTCCTCCACGGTCAGCTTCACCAGTATAATTGGTACCCGTCGTATATGTCTTTCCGGATCCAGTCTAAATATTGTACGAGAAAAGCCAAGTTAGAAGTTAAACATCCAAGAACTAATATTACTCTTAACACTATAACTATTCGTTGTTACCTTGCTACTATCTATGTTCTAAGCTGAGATCTGGACATTAGGGATCCCATAACTAAACAAGCCATAATATGTTGTTTGAATTATTGGAAGCAAAGTGGTAAAAGAAATGATGTGAAAAAGTTAACAGTGCAAACTCATATGATTAAGCCATTCCTATAAAGAAAGTTGACAGATGTCATGATTATTTTCTCGAGAATACAGACACCTTTTGGTTTCGTTTCTATGAAAGGGAGCCAGGGTAGCTCCCCTTTGATTGAAAAAAAAGAATACAGAGACCTGATTTCATGGACCACCCTCGGATGGCAACAAACCAGATAAATAGGCGAATGAATGAATCAACTTCCTGAACATATCGTGTCGACCCAAATCTATCATGTTCCTAACCATCTGGCAGTTGAATTTGTAATCATGGGAGCGCATGTTGCCAAGACCACCAGAGGCAACCAAAGAAAATCATACATGCGGCTCACCCGGCATGACAGTGACGCAATCCGTGCAGCCGAGGAGGAGCTTCGGCGTGACCACAGCTCAACGGCTGCGATGCCATATCCGAGCTCTCCATCGGATCCCTAAACAAGAATTCACAGAACCTATAAAGAAAAGGTGCAAGACCCAAAGTATAAGCCAAGGAAACAAGAAATCCGGACATTTGGGTGAAGTTTTGAATTCGCCTCACCTCAGCTCCAGCGCCAGTGAGCACCCACACCGCATGATTGGTAAGGCAAAAAAAATTGTTGCAAAATTTGACATAAATAAGAAAATGTCTACTCTTTCATTCACAACTTGCACTTTATTTGAAAATCAACATGGTATAAGAAAAAACATGGTAAAGACAAAAACATATAGTAAACTTCATCCGATGGTCTATCACTATCTTTCGACGCCGTGTTTCTCATAATTTGTTGAATCCTTAGCACAACCTATACGAAACTGATGGAGGCCTCATCAAATTGATCATGATTAGTCCAAGATGAACACAATCAAACCGCGATGGTAGCTCCTTCCTTTTTTGGTAAACTAACGATTTATGGAACATCAGAATAGTTGATAAATTTTTAGACACTCCCAATCATGAGTCCTTAATTCTGTGTCATCGTGATGCTACCTCCAGCGAATAATGTAGTACAAATTGATTCTTTAAAATATTATCAAACCCATGACATGCACTTGATACAGGATGACACTCACTCGTTCTTAATAAAGTCCATGCCCCCTCTAATCGAGCCCGCGCAGAGCAACCTTGACATACTGGACTGGAGGTCTCTATACGTGCGACGATATGCTTAGTTAACCGATGCCTCCCTCTAATACGGGCACCAATTTAATGGAAACTTTTAGCTACAAAATTCTAAAATGCAATGGTGTAATGAGAGAAAACTTAAAAGCCTAACCTGGGATCAGCTAAATACTACACAAGTCAGTAAATTGCTTCCAGTACAATCAGTAAATTAATATGTGCAACCAAAAAGATCTGATGTAATGGGATAAAACTATATAAATAACTTGGGATCAGCTAAATAGTCAAAATGTAGGATCCCAGAAATCCTAACAATACTATAAATTGGCAGTGGACTAACAGGAATGTAAGTGCAAACCTTTCTTTCTCTTTAAATTCTTGAGGATGGTAAAAATTTGTTACAAGCGTTCAAGATTCAGTTCTAACATTTTGGGGTTGCTAATGCATTGCAAGTAATCAATGTTTAACTACAATGTTATCCAAAGTTCATGTGAGTTGAGTGATATCTCATTTAGCTTTATGTCATACAAATAACGTGCAATTTTGAAATTATGTTTGTTGGAGCCCACATGTTGCAATCCCAATATAATACAATTACGACAGAACCAATAGTGAAATGATGCAAAAGGATTTACCTGAGTACAGGGACTACCGTAGGTAAAGAAAAACCATTCTCTGACAAAACACAAAACTGATGGGAAATAAAAACCAAATCAAGCAGGACTGGGGACAATACTATTTGTTGTTTAACTAAAAAGTCATCAATATATAGTTTTAGTAATACACTATTGATTAGTAGACAGAATATCACATTCAATCTTTCCACGTGCAGTTGCTAGCAACCTCTGTCGTTTAGCGAGGATGTGGTAGTTGTGGTGTTAGTAAACAAATTCAAAATGATAGTACAACCTGGTCTCATGGCATTCCAGACGGCCTATTTAGATGAAGCAAGAGCAACCATGTCCTATAAAAGAAAGATATATCAGCTTCACAAATATACTACTGAAAAATACCAATTAAACATACACATCTCTCTATGGTTCTACCTTCTATATATTATTTATATATTTCTAGTTTTTTATATCAATTCTTTCACACAGAGTTACTACAAGGAGGCTTCATTCTACTGCTAGTAGATGTCTCTCTCTAAGCTATTTATATAGCCCTTTCAAAATGAAGTGCTTAAAATGCCTATGGATGGACTTGAAGGTGGATGCATATCTGGAAAAACATCATTTTTCAGAGGCCATACTGATAACGTATTCAATAGTTTTCCGAGTTCTATTGAAAATGTGGCCGCCAACAAACAAAATTTCAAAATTGCACGTTATTTGTAAGCCATAAAACTAAATGAGGTAGCACTCAAGTCACATGGAATTTGGATAACATTGCAGTTAAGCAATGATTACTTGCAATGGATTAGCAACCCCAAAATGTTAGAACTGAATCTTGAACACCTGTAACAAAATGTTACCATCCTCAAGAATTTAAAGAGAGAAAGGTTTGCGCTTACTTTCCTCTGCTTATGTGTTGTGTTGTTCTGTTTGTCCACTGCAAATGGAATATATTCAGTGCTTCAACATATTTCCTGGTAATATGGAAGAAAGAAATTTATTACAAATACCATCGATATGTTATTCAACTGCTGAAAAAATAGTATTATGTAATACAAAAGTATTAGAAGTGACAGAAGATGGATTCAAAAACACCAGTGACATGCACTCGTATTTTTAAGTCTTCATACTATAGAGTTAACTACCTGCAAGTTATATGCGCATAAATAATCACAATACTTGGATAGCACCTACACATGGGATTAAATATTTAATTCACATAATCAGTTCTTCTGCTTCCATAAATTCAGAATTGGATTAAAAAGTATGTGTCTATCGAGTATAGATAAGGATTTGAATTGTTGATGCAGGGCCAATGGAGCCGTCCACTTGCCAAGTGCTTTTCTAGCATGGACGATGTGCACATGGTGCAAAGCTGGTTGAAGGAGTTGATAGATCAGATCCCGGCAAGACTCGCACATACTTAACTTTGGTTGCCCTTGCCTTGATTGATTCACACACTGGCAAGGTTGCACACACAGAGGAAGACTCGATGGATTCTTGCCGGCTAGAAACAAACACAAGCAAGCACGCAGGTGGGAAAACAATATGTATATAGTGATTTTACCTCATAAATAGTTTGGTGGCTCCACTCCATAAGTATGAAATTCGTGATGTTGGCAACCTGAAACTAAAAGAGAAATAATGATCTCCTTCATAAATATCAACAAAAGAAGAATGGGTTATTTGGGCGACCAATCAAAATCCTTGAAAGTTCAATACATCAGTTAGCAGCAAGTGTGTACCTGCAAAGCAATTCTTTCTCTGAGTCGCATGTAAATAGATTCGTAACATGGTGTATGTGTGGCAGATAGCACTATCAAATTCGTAATAAGACGCTGAACTATCCGAAAAATAAAAAGTCCCTGCAATGGCAGCTAGTCTTGGGGAACGTTGCAGAAAATAAAAAATTTCCTACGGTTTCACCAAGATCCATCTATGAGTTCATCTAAGCAACGAGTGATAGGAGAGAGATGCATCTACATACCACTTGTAGATCGCGTGCGGAAGCGTTCAAGGGAACGGGGATGATGGAGTCATACTCGCCGTGATCCAAATCACCGATGACCAAGTGCCGAACGGACAGCACCTCCGCGTTCAACACACGTACGGAGCGGATGACGTCTCCTCCTTCTTGATCCAGCAAGGGGGAAGGAGAGCTTGAGGAAGAAGGCTCCAGCAGCAGCACGACGGCGTGATGATGGTGGAGAGGCAATACTCCGACAGGGCTTCGCCAAGCACTTAACGGAGGAGGAGAGGTGTTGGGAGGAGGAGGGCTGCGCCTTGGATCAAGTGTTCAGCCCTCCCCTCGCCCCTCTATTTATAGGGGAAGGGGGAAGGGGGTCGGCCCCCTCTAGATGAGATCTAGAGGGGGGCGGCGGCCAGGGAGGGGGGCTTGCCCCCCAAGCAAGGGGGGCGCCCCCACTAGGGTCCCCCCCCCAACCCTAGGCGCATGGTGTTGGGGAACGTAGTAATTTCAAAATTTTCCTACGATCACGCAAGACCATGGTGATGGCATAGCAACGAGAGGGAAGAGTGTCCGTCCACGTACCCTCGTAGACCGAAAGCGGAAGCGTTATAACAACGCTGTTGATGTAGTCGTCGCCTTCACGATCCGACCGATCCAAGCACCGAACGTCACGGCACCTCCGAGTTACGCACACGTTCAGCTCGATGACGATCCCGGACTCCGATCCAGCAAAGTGTCGATGAGTTCCGTCGGCCTGACGGCGTGATGACGATGTTGATGCTCCACCGGACGCAGGGCTTCGCCTAAGCAATGCGACGATATGACTTCTCCGCGCAGGCTTCGCCTAAGCTCTACGACGATATGACCAAGTGGAATATGGTGGAAGGGGCACCGCACACGGCTAAGGAAAGATCCGTAGATCAACTTGTGTGTCATGGGGTGCCCCCTGCCTCAGATATAAAGGAGCTAAGGGGAGGTGGCCGCCCAAGGGGAGGCGCACCAGGAGGAGTCCTACTCCCACCGGAGTAGGACTCCCCTTCTCCTAGTTGGATTAGGATTGGGGAGGAAAGGGGAAGGCGCCGCCTCTCCTTGTCCTATTCGGACTGGAAGGGGGAGGGGGGCGCGCAGCCCACCAGGCCGGCCCATCACCTTCAACCTCAAGGCCCATGAGGGCCCATATAACCCCCGGGGTTCCAGTAACCCCGGTGTTCCCAGAACTTCCTGTTTTCACTCTAACCCTTCCAAGTCCAAACATAGGCTTCCAATATATCAATCTTTATGTCTCGACCATTTCGAGACTCCTCGTCATGTCCGTGATCACATCTGGGACTCGAACAACCTTCGTGCATCAATACTTATAAACTCATTATGAACTGTCATCGAAGCGTTAAGCGTGCGGACCCTACGGGTTCGAGAACTATGTAGACATGACCTAGAACCATTCTCGGTCAATAACCAATAGCGGAACCTGGATGCCCATATTGGTTCCTACATTTTCTGAAGATCTTTATCGGTCAAACCGCATAACGACATACGTTGTTCCCTTTGTCATCGGTATGTTACTTACCCGAGATTCGATCGTCGGTATCCAATACCTAGTTCAATCTCGTTATCGGTAAGTCTCTTTACTCGTTCGTAATACATCATCTCACAACTAACTCATTAGTTGTAATGCTTGCAAGGCTTAAGTGATGTGCATTACCGAGAAGGCACGGAGATACCTCTCCGACAATCGGAGTGACAAAACCTAATCTCGAAATACGCCAACCCAACAAGTACCTTTGGAGACACACCTGTAGTACTCCTTTATAATCACCCAGATTACGTTGTGACGTTTGGTAGTACCAAAGTGTTCCTCCCAGAACGGGAGTTGCATAATCTCATAGTTATAGAAACATGTATGGGTCATGAAGAAAGCATTAACATACTAAACGATCAAGTGTTAAGCTAACGGAATGGGTCATGTCAATCGATCATTCTACTAATGATGTGACCTTGTTAATCAAATAACAACTCCTTGTTCATGGTTAGGAAACATAACCATCTTTGATTAACAAGCTAGTCAAGTAGAGGCATACTAGTGACTTTGTGTTTGTCTATATATTCACACATGTATTATGTTTCCGGTTAATACAATTCTAGCATGAATAATAAACATTTATCATGATATAAGGAAATAAATAATAACTTTATTATTGCCTCTAGGGCATATTTCCTTGATCTCCCACTTGCACTAGAGTCAATAATCTAGATTACAAAGTAATGATCCTTACACCCATGGAGTCTTGGTGCTGATCATGTTTTGCTCGTGGAAGAGGCTTAGTTAACGGGTCTGCAACATTCAGATCCGTATGTATTTTGCAGATCTCTATGTCTCCCACTTGGACTTGGTCCCGAATGGAATTGAAGCGTCTCTTGATGTGCTTGGTCCTCTTGTGAAATCTGGATTCCTTTGCCAAGGCAATTGCACCAAGATTGTCACGTAAGATCTTCATCGGTCCCGATGCACTAGGTATAACACCTAGATCGGAAATGAACTCTTTCATCCGCACTCCTTCATTTGTCGCTTCCGGCAGCTATGTACTCCGCTTCACATGTAGATCCCGCCACGACGCTTTGTTTAGAACTGCACTAACCGACAGCTTCCACCGCTTAATAAAAACACGTATCCGGGTTTGCGATTTAGAATCGTCCGGATCGTTGTCAAAGCTTGCGTCGACGTAACCATTTACGACTAGCTCTTTGTCACCTCCATATACGAGAAACATATCCTTAGTCCTTTTCGTATTTCAGGATGTTCTTGACCGCTGTCCAAAGGATCCATTCCTGGATTACTTTGGTACCTTCCTGCCAAGCTTATAGCTAAGCATACGTCGGTCTGGTACACAAAGCATTGCATACATGATAGAGCCTATGGCTGAAGCATAGGAACATCTTTCATTTTCTCTCTATCTTCTGCCGTGGTCGGGCATTGAGTCTTACTCAATCTTATACCTTGCAACACAGTAAAAAACCTTTCTTTGCACGATCCATTTTGAACTTTTTCAAAATTTTATCAAGGTATGTGCTTTGTGAAAGTCCAATTAAGCGTCTTGATCTATCTCTATAGATCTTGATGCCCAATATGTAAGCAGCTTCACCGAGGTCTTTCATTGAAAAACTTTTATTCAAGTATCCTTTTATGCCATCCAGAAATTCTATATCATTTCCAATTAATAATATGTCGTCCACATATAATATCGTAAATGCTACAGAGCTCCCACTCACTTTCTTGTAAATACGGGCTTCTCCAAAAGTCCTGTAAACCCATATGCTTTGATCACACTATCAAAGCGTTTATTCCAACTCCGAGAGGCTTGCACCGGACCATAAATTGATCGTTGGAGCTTGCACACTTTGTTAGCACCTTTTGGATCGACAAAACCTTCCGGTTGCATCATATACAACTCTTCTTCTAGAAATCCATTCAAGAATGCAGTTTTTACATCCATTTGCCAAATTTCATAATTATAAAATGCGGCAATTGCTAACATGATTCGGACAGACTTAAGCATCGCTACGGGTGAGAAAGTCTCATCGTAGTCAACCCCTTGAACTTGTCGAAAACCTTTACGCAACAAGTCGAGCTTTGTAGACGGTTACATTACCATCGGCGGTCTTCTTCTTAAAGATCCATTTATTTTCAATGGCTTGCCAATCATCGGGCAAGTCAACCAAAGTCCAAACTTTGTTCTCATACATGGATCCCATCTCAGATTTCATGGCTTCCAGCCATTTCATGAATCTGGGCTCACCATCGCTTCTTCATAGTTTGTAGGTTCGCCATGGTCAAGTAACATGACTTCCGTAATAGGATTACCGTACCACTCAGTGCGTATTTTATTCTGGTTGACCTCTGAGGTTCAAGAGTAACTTGATCTGAAGTTTCATGATCATCATCATTAGTTTCTTCACTAATTGGTGTAGTTGTCACAGAACCATTTCTTGTGATGAACTACTTTCCAATAAGGGAGCAGAATCTGATTATCTCATCAAGTTCTACTTTCCTCCCACTCACTTCTTTTCGAGAGAAACTCTTTCTCTAGAAAGGATCCAAATTTAGCAACGAAAATCTTGCCTTCAGATCTGTGATAGAAGGTGTACCCATGATCTCCTTTCGGGTATCCTATGAAGACACATTTCTCCGATTTGGGTTCGAGCTTATCTGGTTGAAGTTTCTTCACATAATCATCGCAGCCCCAAACTTTAAGAAACGACAACTTTGGTTTCTTGCCAAACCACAGTTCATAAGGCGTCGTCTCAACGGATTTTGACGGTGTCCTATTTATCGTGAATGCGGCCGTCTCTTAAGCATAACCCCAAAAGCGATAGCGGTAAATCAGAAATAGACATCATTGATCGCACCATATCTAGTAAAGTACGATTCGACGTTCGGACACACCATTTCTCCGTGGTGTTCCGTGGCGTGAGTTGCGTAAACTATTCCACATTGTTTCAAATGTAAACCAAACTCGTAACTCAAATATTCTCCTCCACGATCAGATCGTAGGAATTTTATTTTCTTATTACGATGATTTTCCACTTCACTCAAATTCTTTGAACTTTTCAAATGTTTCAGATTTGTGTTTCATTAAGTAGATATACCCATATCTGCTCAAATCATCTGTGAAGGTGAGAAAATAACGATACCCGCCAAGTGCCTCAACATTCATTGGACCACAAACATCGGTATGTATGATTTCCAATAAATCATTGCTCGCTCCATAGTTCCGGAGAACGGCGTTTTGGTCATCTTGCCCATGAGGCACGGTTCGCAAGTACCAAGTGATTCATAATCAAGTGATTCCGAAGCCCATCAGTATGGAGTTTCTTCATGCGTTTTACACCGATATGACCTAAACGGCAGTGCCACAAATAAGTTGCACTATCATTATCAACTCTGTATCTTTTGGCTTCAACATTATGAATATGGGTGCATGACCATAAAAGATATTACTCATATAAATAGAACAACCATTATTCTCTGATTTAAATGAATAACCGTCTCGCATTAAACAAGATCCAGATATAATGTTCATGCTCAACGCTGGCACCAAATAACAATTATTTAGGTCTAAAACTAATCCCGAAGGTAGATGTAGAGGTAGCGTGCCGACCGCGATCACATTGACTTTGGAACCATTTCCCACGCCAAGATCGTCACCTCGTCCTTTGCCGCTGCTCGTCTATTCCGTAGTCCCCTGCTTCGAGTTGCAAATATTAGCAACGGAACCAAAGATCAAATACCAGTGTGCTACTACGAGCTCTAGTAAGGTACACATCAATAACATGTATATCACATATACCTTTGTTCACCTTGCCATCCTTTTTATCCGCCAAATACTTGGGGCAGTTCCGCTTCCAGTGTCCGGTCTGTTTGCAGTAAAAACACTCAGTTTCAGGCTTAGGTCCAGACTTGGGTTTCTTCTCTTGATCAGCAACTTTCTTGCTGTTCTTTTTGAAGTTTCCCTTCTTCTTCCCTTTGCCCTTTTCTTGAAACTAGTGGTCTTGTTGACCATCAACACTTGATGCTCTTTCTTGATTTCTACCTCCATGACTTTCAAAGATCGCCAAGAGCTCGTGAATTGTCTTAGTCATCCCTTGCATATTATAGTTCATCACGAAGCTCTTGTAGCTTGGTGGCGATGATTGGAGAATTCATCAATGACACTATCATCCTAAGATTAACTCCCAAATTGAATTAAGTGATTGTTATACCCGGACATTTTGAGTATGTGCTCACCGACGTAACTATTCTCTTCCATCTTGCAGCTATAGAACTTATTGGAGACTTCATATCTCTCAATCCGGGCATTTGCTTGAAATATTAACTTCAACTCCTGGAACATCTCATATGCTCCATGACGCTCAAAACGTCGTTGAAGACCCGGTTCTAAGCCGTAAAGCATGGCACACCGAACTATAGAGTAGTCATCACCGCTTTGCGGACGCTCATAACTTCGCTCAAAGATTCTGCAGCAGTTCGCTACCCAGCGGTGCTTCCAGGCGTAATTTTTACGTGCGACAATGAGGATAATCCTCAAATTCTGGACCCGATCCGTGTAATTGCTACCATCATCTTTCAACTTTGCTTTCTCAAGGAACGCATTAAAATTCAACGGAACAACAAGACGAGCCATCTATCTACAAAGAAACATAGACAAGCAAAATACTATCGGTACTAAGTTCATGATAAATTTAAGTTCAATTAATCATATTAAAACTCCCACTTAGGCAGACATCTCTCTAGTCATCTAAGTGATCACGTGATCCATATCAACTAAACCGTGTCCGATCATCACGTGAGACGGAGTAGTTTCAACGGTGAACATCACTATGTTGATCATATCTACTATATGATTCACGTTCGACCTTTCGGTCTCCGTGTTCCGAGGCCATATCTGTTATATGCTAGGCTCGTCAAGTTTAACCTGAGTATTCGCGTGTGCAACTGTTTTGCACCCGTTGTAGATGGACGTAGAACTTATCACACCCGATCATCACGTGGTGTCCGGGTACTACGAACTTTGGCAACGGTGCATACTCGAGAGAACACTTCTTGATAATTTTTAGTGAGAGATCATCTTATAATGCTACCGTCAATCAAAGCAAGATAAGATGCATAAAGGATAAACATCACATGCAATCAATATAAGTGATATGATATGGTCATCATCATCTTGTGCTTGTGATCTCCATCGCCAAGCACCGCCATGATCACCATCGTCACCGTAGCGACACCTTGATCTCCATCGTAGCATCGTTGTCGTCTCGCCAATCTTATGCTTCCACGACTATCACTACCGCTTAGTAATAAAGTAAAGCATTACATCGCGATTGCATTGCATACAATAAAGCGACAACCATATGGCTCCTGCCAGTTGCCGATAACTTGGTTACAAAACATGATCATCTCATACAATAAAATATAGCATCACGTCTTGACCATATCACATCACAACATGCCCTGCAAAAACAAGTTAGACGTCCTCTACTTTGTTGTTGCAAGTTTTACGTGGCTGCTACGGGCTGAGCAAGAACCGTTCTTACCTACGCATCAAAACCACAACGATACTTCGTCAAATAGACTCCGTTTAACCTTCTCAAGGACCGGGCGTAGCCACACTCGGTTCAACTAAAGTTGGAGAGACAGTCTTCCGCAAGCCATCTATGTGCAAAGCACGTCGAGGGAACCGGTCTCGCGTAAGCGTCTGGCGTAAGGTTGGTCCGGATCGTCTCGTCCAACAATACCGCTGAACCAAAGTATGACATGCTGGTAGGCGGTATGACTTGTATCGCCCACAACTCACTTGTGTTCTACTCGTGCATATGACATCAACGCATAAAACCGTGCTCGGATGCCACCGCTTGGGGAACGTAGTAATTTCAAAATTTTCCCTACGATCACGCAAGACCATGGTGATGGCATAGCAACGAGAGGGAAGAGTGTCCGTCCACCACGCACTCGTGAGACCGAAGCGGAAGCGTTATAACAACGCGGTTGATGTAGTCGCACGTCTTCACGATCCGACCGATCCAAGCACCGAACGACGGCACCTCCGGAAGTTCTCGCACACGCTCAAATTTCGATGACGATCCCGGACTCCGATCCAAAGAAAGTGTCGGATGAGTTCCACAAGACGACGGCGTGATGACGATGTTGATGCTCCACCGACGCAGGCTTCGCCTAAGCACTGCGACGATATGACTTCTCCGGCGCAGGCTTCGCCTAAGCTCTCTGACGATATGACCGAAGTGGAATATGGTGGAAGGGGCACCGACACGGCTAAGGAAAGATCCGTAGATCAACTTGTGTGTCATGGGGTGCCCCGCCTCAGATATAAAGGAGCCAAGGGGAGGTGGCGGCCCAAGGAGGCGCACCAGGAGGAGTCCTACTCCCACCGAGTAGGACTCCCCTCTCCTAGTTGGATTAGGATTGGGAGGGGAAAGGGGAAGGCGCCGCCTCTCCTTGTCCTATTCGGACCGGAAGGGGAGGGGGCGCAGCCCACCCGGCCGCCCTTCTCCTTCTACCTCAAGGCCCATGAGGGCCCATATACCCCGGGGTTCCGTAACCCCGGTGTTCCAGAACTTCCTGTTTTCACTCGGAACCCTTCCAAGTCCAAACATAGGCTTCCAATATATCAATCTTTATGTCTCGACCATTTCGAGACTCCTCGTCATGTCCGTGATCACATCTGGGACTCGAACAACCTTCGGATTGCATCTATAATTATAAACACATTATTAACTGTCATCTAAACTTTAAGCGTGCGGAACCTACGGTTTCGATAAGTATGTTGACATGACCTAGAACCATTCTCGGTCAATAACCAATAGCGGAACCTGGATGCCCATATTGGTTCCTACATTTTCTACGAAGATCTTTATCGGTCAAACCGCATAACGACATACGTTGTTCCCTTTGTCATCGGTATGTTACTTACCCGAGATTCGATCGTCGGTATCCAATACCTAGTTCAATCTCGTTATCGGTAAGTCTCTTTACTCGTTCGTAATACATCATCTCACAACTAACTCATTAGTTGTAATGCTTGCAAGGCTTAAGTGATGTGCATTACCGAGAAGGCTCGAGATACCTCTCCGACAATCGGAGTGACAAAACCTAATCTCGAAATACGCCAACCCAACAAGTACCTTTGGAGACACCTGTAGTACTCCTTTATAATCACCCGATTACGTTGTGACGTTTGGTAGTACCCAAAGTGTTCCTCCCAGAACGGGAGTTGCATAATCTCATAGTTATAGGAACATGTATGGGTCATGAAGAAAGCATTAACATACTAAACGATCAAGTGTTAAGCTAACGGAATGGGTCATGTCAATCAGATCATTCTACTAATGATGTGACCTTGTTAATCAAATAACAACTCCTTGTTCATGGTTAGGAAACATAACCATCTTTGATTAACAAGCTAGTCAAGTAGAGGCATACTAGTGACTTACTTGTTTGTCTATATATTCACACATGTATTATGTTTCCGGTTAATACAATTCTAGCATGAATAATAAACATTTATCATGATATAAGGAAATAAATAATAACTTTATTATTGCCTCTAGGGCATATTTCCTTCACATGGGCCCAAGGGGGGCGCGCCCAGCCCTCCAGGGGCTGGTTCCCTGCCCCCTACGGCCCATGAGGCCCTCCGAGAGGGGTGGCCCCTCCCGGTGGACCCCCGGAACCCCTCCGGTGGCCCCGGTACAATACCGATATGCCCCCAAAACTTTCCGATGACCGTATGACAGCTTCCCATATATAAATCTTCACCTCCGGACCATTCCGGAACTCCTCATGACGTCCGGGATCTCATCCGGGACTCCGAACAACATTCGGTAATCACATACAAGTCTTCCTAATAACCCTAAGCGTCCTTTGAACCTTATGTGTAGACCCCTACGTTCGGGAGATATCTGAACATGACCGAGACGGCTCTCCAGTCTATAACCAATAGCGGGATCTGGATACCCATGTTGGCTCCCACATACTCCTCGATGATCTCATCGAATGAACCACGATGTCGAGGATTCAAGCAACCCCGTATACTATTCCCTTTGTCAGACGGTATGTTATTTGCCCGAGATTCGATCGTCGGTATCCCAATACCTCGTTCAATCTCGTTACCGGCAAGTCACTTTACTTGTACCGTAATGCATGATCCCGTGACCAGACACTTGGTCACTTTGACCTTTATAGTCACCCAGTTACGTTGTGACGTTTGGTACACCCAAAGCACTCCTACGGTATCCGGGAGTTACACGATCTCATGGTCTAAGGAAGAGATACTTGACATTGGAAAAGCTCTAGCAAAACGAACTACACGATCTTGTGCTATGCTTAGGATTGGGTCTGGTCCATCACATCATTCTCCTAATGATGTGATCTCGTTATCAATGACATCCAATGTCCATAGTCAGGAAACCATGACTATCTATTGATCAACAAGCTAGTCAACTAGAGGCTAACTAGGGACATATTGTGGTCTATGTATTCACACGTGTATTACGATTTCCGGATAATACAATTATAGCATGAATAAAAGACAATTATCACGAACAAGGAAGTATAATAATAATCCTTTTATTATTGCCTCTAGGGCATATTTCCAACAATCTCCCACGTGCACTAGAGTCAATAATCTAGTTACATTGTGATGAATCGAACACCCATAGAGTTCTGGTGTTGATCATGTTTTTCCCGTGGAAGAGGTTTAGTCAACGGATCTGCGACATTCAGATCCGTATGCACTTTGCAAATTTCTATGTCTCGATCTTGAACATTTTCACGGATGGAGTTGAAGCGACGCTTGATGTGCCTGGTCTTCTTGTGAAACCCGGCTCCTTGGCAAGTGCAATAGCTCCGGTGTTGTCACAGAAGAGTTTGATCGGCCCCGACGCATTGGGTATGACTCCTAGGTCGGTGATGAACTCCTTCACCCAAATTGCTTCATCTTGCGCCTCCGAGGCTGCCATGTACTCCGCTTCACACGTAGATCCCGCCACGACGCTTCGCTTGGTACCGCACTAGCCATCGCTCCACCATTCAACATATACACGTATCCGGTTTGTGACTTAGAGTCATCAGATCGATGTCGAAGCTAGCGTCGACGTAACCCTTCTGACGAGCTCTTCGTCACCTCCATAAACGAGAAACATGTCCTTAGTCCTTTTCGTGTACTTCAGGATATTCTTGATCATTGTCCGGTGTTCCTTGCCGGGATTACTTTGGTACCTTCCTACCAAACTTACGACAAGGTTTACATCAGGTCCGTACACAAAGATGACATACATAATAGACCCTATGGCTGATGCATAGGGGATGGCACTCATCTCTTCTATATCTTCTGCCGTGGTCGGACATTGAGCCGAGCTTAATTTCACACCTTGTAATACAGGCAAGAACCCTTTCTTGGACTGATCCATTTTGAAGTTCTTCAATATCTTATCAAGGTATGTGCTTTGTGAAAGACCTATGAGGCATCTCGATCTATCTCTATAGATCTTGATGCCTAATATATAAGCAGCTTCTCCAAGGTCCTTCATTGAAAAACTTTTATTCAAGTAGGCCTTAATGTTGTCCAAGAGTTCTATATCATTTCCCATCAAAAGTATGTCATCTACATATAATATGAGAAATGCTACAGAGCTCCCACTCACTTTCTTATGTAAACGCAGCTTTTCCATAAGTCTGCATAAACCCAAACGCTTTGATCATCTCATCAAAGCGAATGTTCCAACTCCGAGATGCTTGCACCAGCCCATAAATGGATCGCTGGAGCTTGCATACCTTGTTAGCATTCTTAGGGTCGACAAAACCTTCCGGCTGCATAATATACAGTTCTTCCTTAAGATAGCCGGTAAGGAATGCCGTTTTGACGTCCATTTGCCATATCTCATAATCATAGTAAGCGGCAATTGCTAACATGATTCAGACGGACTTCAGCTTTGCTACGGGAGAGAAAGTCTCATCGTAGTCAACCCCTTGAACTTGCTGATAACCTTTAGCGACAAGTCGAGCTTTATAGATGGTAACATTACCATCCGCGTCCGTCTTCTTCTTAAAGATCCATTTGTTTTCTATCGCTCGCCGATCATCGGGCAAGTCTGTCAAAGTCCATACTTTGTTTTCATACATGGATCCTATCTCGGATTGCATGGCTTCAAGCCATTTGTTGGAATCTGGGCCCGCCATCGCTTCTTCATAGTTCGAAGGTTCACCGTTGTCTAACAACATGATTTCCAGGACGGGGTTGCCATACCACTCTGGTGTGGAACGTGTCCTTGTGGACCTACGAAGTTCAGTAGCAACTTGATCCGAAGTACCTTGATCATCATCATTAATTTCCTCTCCAAAGAGGTGTAGGCACCATAGGAACATTTTCCGAGCTGCACTACTTTCCGGTTCAAGAGGTAGTACTTCATCGAGTTCTACTTTCCTCCCACTTACTCCTTTCGAGAGAAACTCTTTTCGAGAAAGGATCCGTTCTTGGCAACAAAGATCTTGCCTTCGGATCTAAGGTAGAAGGTATACCCAATGGTTTCCTTAGGGTATCCTATGAAGACGTATTTTTCCGACTTGGGTTCGAGCTTTTTAGGTTGAAGTTTCTTGACATAAGCATCGCATCCCCAAACTTTTAGAAATGACAGCTTAGGTTTCTTCCCAAACCATAATTCATACGGTGTCGTCTCGACGGATTTAGACGGTGCCCTATTTAAAGTGAATGTAGTTGTCTCTAGAGCGTATCCCCAAAATGATAGCGGTAAATCTGTAAGAGACATCATAGATCGCACCATATCCAATTGAGTGCGATTACGACGTTCGGACACACCGTTACGCTGAGGTGTTCCAGGCGGCGTGAGTCGTGAAACGATTCCACATTTCCTTAAGTGTGTACCAAATTCGTGACTTAAATATTCTCCTCCACGATCTGATCGTAAGAACTATTTTTCGGTCACGTTGATTCTCCACCTCATTCTGAAATTCCTTGAACTTTTCAAAGGTCTCAGACTTGTGTTTCATCAAGTAGACATACCCATATCTACTTAAGTCGTCTGTGAGAGTGAGAACATAACGATATCCTTCGCGAGCCTCAACGCTCATTGGACCGCACACATCGGTATGTATGATTTCCAACAAGTTGGTTGCTCGCTCCATTGTTCCGGAGAACGGAGTCTTGGTCATTTTGCCCATAAGGCATGGTTCGCATGTGTCAAATGATTCATAATCGAGAGACTCTAAAAGTCCATCGTAATGGAGCTTCTTCATGCGCTTGACACCAATGTGACCAAGACGGCTGTGCCACAAGTATGGGGGACTATCGTTATCAACATTACATCTTTTGGTATTCACACTATGAATATGTGTAATATTACGATCGAGATTCATTAAGAATAAACCATTGACCATCGGAGCATGACCATAAAACATATCTCTCATATAAATAGAACAACCATTATTCTCGGATTTAAATGAGTAGCCATCTCGCATTAAACGAGATCATGATACAATGTTCATGCTCAAACTTGGCACTAAATAACAATTATTGAGGTTTAAAACTAATCTCGTAGGTAAATGTAGAGGTAGCGTCGACGGCGATCACATCGACCTTGGAACCATTCCCGACGCGCATCATCACCTTGTCCTTCGCCAGCCTCCGTTTATTTCGCAGCTCTGCCGTGAGTTACAAATATGAGCAACGGCACGGTATCAAATACCCGGGAGTTACTACGAGTAATCGGTAAGGTACACATCAATTACATGTATATCAAATATACCTTTAGTGTTGCCGGCCTTCTTGTCCGCTAAGTAGTTGGGGTAGTTCCGCTTCGGTGACCCTTCCCTTTGCAATAAAAGCACCCAGTCTCGTGCTTGGGTCCATTCTTTGACTTCTTCCCAAATCGGCTTATCGGGCGCGGCAACATCCTTGCCGTCCTTCTTGAAGTTCTTCTTACCCTTGCCCTTCTTGAACTTAGTGGTTTTATTAACCATCAACACTTGATGTTCTTTCTTGATTTCAACCTCTCACGACTTCAGATTGAGAATACTTCAGAATGGTCTTCACCATCCCTGCATATTGTAGTTCATCACAAAGCTCTTGTAGCTCGGTGGGAGCGATCAAGGATTCTCACAATGACCGCCTCGTCCGGGAGGCTAATGTCCACTGGACAAAGGTTGTGCAACCCAGACATTTTGAGTATGTGCTCACTGACAGAACTATTTTCCTCCATTTTACAACTATAGAACTTGTCGGAGACTTCATATCTCTCGATCCGGGCATGAGCTTGGAAAACCATTTTCAGCTCCTCGAACATCTCATATGCTCCGTGTTGCTCAAAACGCTTTTGGAGCCCTGTTCTAAGTCATAAAGCATGCCGCCTGAACGAGGGAGTAATCATCAAGACGAGGACCGCCAAGCATTCATAATGCCTTGGTTCTCTGGGATGGGTGCTTCACCTAGCGGTGCTTCTAGGACATATTGTTTCTTGGCTGCTATGAGGATGATCTTCAGGTTCCGGACCCAATCCGAATAGTTGCTGCCATCATCTTTCAGCTTGGCTTTCTCTAGGAACGCGTTGAAGTTCATGGTGACATGAGCGTTGGCCATTTGATCTACAAGACATTTTGTAAAGATTTTAGACTAATGTTCATGATAATTAAGTTCATCTAATCAAATTATTTAATGAACTCCCACTCAGATTTGACATCCCTCTAGTCATCTAAGTGTTACATGATCCGAGTCGACTAGGCCGTGTCCGATCATCACGTGAGACGGACTAGTCATCGTCGGTGAACATCTCCATGTTGATCGTATCTACCATACGACTCATGTTCGACCTTTCGGTCTCTTGTGTTCCGAGGCCATGTCTGTACATGCTAGGCTCGCTCAAGTTAACCCTAAGTGTTTTGCATGTGTAAAACTGTCTTACACCCGTTGTATGTGAACGTAAGGATCTATCACACCCGATCATCACGTGGTGCTTCGAAACGATGAACTTTAGCAACGGTGCACAGTTAGGGGGAACACTTTCTTGAAATTATTATAAGGGATCATCTTATTTACTACCGTCGTTCTAAGTAAACAAGATGTATAAACATAATAAACATCACATGCAATTATATAAAGTAGTGACATGATATGACCAATATCATATAGCTCCTTCGATCTCCATCTTCGGGGCTCCATGATCATCTTCGTCACCGGCATGACACCATGATCTCCATCATCGTGTCTTCATGAAGTTGTCACGCCAACGACTACTTCTACTTCTATGGCTAACGCGTTTAGCAATAAAGTAAAGTAATTTACATGGCGTTCTTCAATGACACGCAGTCATACAAAAATAAGACAACTCCTATGGCTCGCCGTTGTCATACTCATCGACATGCAAGTCGTGATTCCTATTACAAGAACATGATCTCATACATCACAATATATCATTCATCATTCATCACAACTTACGGCCATATCACATCACATGACAATTGCCGCAAAAACAAGTTAGACGTCCTCTAATTGTTGTTGCATCTTTTACGTGGCTGCAATTGGGTTCTAGCAAGAACGTTTTCTTACCTACGAATAACCACAAAGTGATTTTGTCAACTTCTATTTACCCTTCATAAGGACCCTTTTCATCTAATCCGCTCCAACTAAAGTAGGAGAGACAGACACCCGCTAGCCACCTTATGCAACTAGTGCATGTCAGTCGGTGGAACCTGTCTCACGTAAGCGTACGTGTAAGGTCGATCCGGGCCGCTTCATCCCGTAATACCGCTGAATCAAGAAAAGACTAGTAGCGGCAAGCAAGTTGACAAGATCTACGCCCACAACAAAATTGTGTTCTACTCGTGCAATAGAGAACTACGCATAGACCTAGCTCATGATGCCTTTGTTGGGAACGCTATGTAAAATAAAAATTTCCTCACGGTTTCACCAAGATCCATCTATGAGTTCATCTAAGCAACGAGTGATAGGAGAGAGATGCATCTACATACCACTTGTAGATCACAGGCGGAAGCGTTCAAGGGAACGTGGATGATGGAGTCGTACTGCCGTGATCCAAATCACCGATGACCAAGTGCCGAATCTGACAAAGACCTCCGCGTTCAACACACGACGGGCGGATGACGTCTCCTCCTTCTTGATCCAAAGAAGGGGAAGGAGAGGTTGAGGAAGAAGGCTCCAAAGCAGAAGACGACGGGCGTGATGATGGTGGAGAGGCACATCTCGGCGTGGCTTCGCCAAGCACTTAACGGAGGAGGAGAGGTGTTGGGGAGGGAGGTCGCGCCTTGGATCAAGTGTTCACCCTCCCCGCCTCTATTTATAGGGAAGGGGGGGTCGGCCCCTCTAGATGAGATCTAGAGGGCGGGCGCCTGTGGCCCCTGCCAAGGGGGGGCGCCCCACTAGGGTCCCCCCAACCCTAGGCGCATGGGCCCAAGGGCGCCCAGCCTCCAGGCTGGTTCCCCGCCTCACGGCCCATGAGGCCCTCCGAGAGGGTGGCCCTCCCGGTGGACCCCGAAACCTCCCGTGGCCCCTGACAATAATACCGATATGCCCCAAAACTTTCCGGTGACCGTATGATAGCTTCCCATATATAAATCTTCACCTCCAACCATTCCTAACTCCTCGTGACGTCCGGATCTCATCCGGACTCAACAACATTCAAGAATCACATACAAGTCTTCCTAATAACCCTAGCGTCACCGAACCTTAAGTGTGTAGACCCTACGGGTTCGGAGATATGCGTACATGACCGAGACGGCTCTCCCAATAATAACCAACAAATGGATCTGGATACCCATGTTGGCTCCCACATACTCCTCGATGATCTCATCGGATGAACCACGATGTCGAGGATTCAAGCAACCCCAGTATACTATTCCCTTTGTCGACGCAGATATGTTATTCGCTCGAGATTCGATCGTCGGTATCCCAATACCTCGTTCAATCTCAATTCACCGCAAGTCACTTTACTTATACCGTAATGCATGATCCCGTGACCGGACACTTGGTCACTTTGAGCTCATTATGATGATGCACTACCGAGTGGGCCCAAGGATACCTCTCCGTAATACGGAGTGACAAATCCAGCCTCGATCCGTGTCAACCCAATGCAGACACTTTCGGAGTTACCCGTAGTGCACCTTTATAGTCATCCAGATTCGTTGTGACGCTTTGGTACACCCAAAGCACTCCTACCAGATCCCGGAGTTACACGATCTCATGGTCTAAGGAAGAGATACTTGACATTGGAAAAGCTCTAGCAAAACAAACTACACGATCTTGTGCTATGCTTAGGATTGGGTCTTGTCCATCACATCATTCTCCTAATGATGTGATCCCGTTATCAATGACATCCAATGTCCATAGTCGTGAAACCATGACTATCTATTGATCAACGAGCTAGTCAACTAGAGGCTCACTAGGGACATATTGTGGTCTATGTATTCACACGTGTATTACGATTTCCGGATAATACAATTATAACATGAATAAAAGACAATTATCACGAACAAGAAAATATAATAATAATCATTTTATTATTGCCTCTAGGGCATATTTCCAACAGCTAGCACATACGCATCTTCCCATCCCATCCGCAGCATCATCTCTACCTGCACCCTCAAATCACTGAATGAGTTCCCAACTTGCATCCACATCCAAAAGCGAGTGCAACAACCACTCTGCCATGTAAACACAGGAAACAAACATCATAGATTGACCGAGTAGCATAAAGATCAGATCAGGACAAGGAGAGCCCGTGTCAGGACCCTGACAGTCAGCCCATACTACGTGCCTGTATAAGCAGTGGCGGATCCAGAAATTCAATATTGAGTGCTCTTTTTTTTTGCACCCTAATAGTCAAGCCAATTGGTTCACAGCAATACGAATTTCACAATAGCAACAATATATGAAAAGATTAAGAAATTACAAAATAGAAGGAGAAAACTACAATATGTCATGGCTTAAGGACGAGATATGACAACATCATCGTTCACTTGAAAAAAGAATTCCGTCCCAATTAATGTAATCAAGTTATGCATCAAATCTTCCTCCGTGAAATCCATAGAAAAAAGGTGTGCAAGCTTAACCAGGTGTCATCTACAACTTACAATTCAAAGATAATTCAAGACATGCTCTACTGCCTACAATTCAAAGATAATTATTTTTTTCCTGCTAATGAAATCAAGCAGATCCTCACTCAGTGTCATCTACACATTTTTCTCTCTGAATCTGAATAGCAGCTACACATTCAGTTGGGATTTCACAATGAATCTGAATAGCAGCTAGACATTCAGTTCACAGTATCATCGTTCACTCTGTCGTGTGCGTTCAACACAAAAGTGGCTGGTTTGGTGGTTTGTTGCCGGCTATTGGGCTGCCCTGAACTGAGCCTATAAGCGAATTTTTGGCAAAAGAATTTGGATGTGCATCTGTACACCCATGTCCCATGGTGGATCTGCCCCTGCCTGTAAGGAAGGAGTACTCGTCGGGGAGGAGAGGGGTACCTTCTGGAGAAGATTCACCTTGAGGAGATGGGGGGTCAATGGAGAAGAGAGGCGTCGGGATGCACAACCATCCCTGGTCGTGGCCGGCGAGGTCGTAGGGACAGGGCCGCACGGGCCTTTGTAGAGGAGGGGGGAGGGGGTAGAGGATTGGCGGATGGGGAAGGGAAGTACCAGGGGTGTGGTGCCGACTTGTTGGTCTCAGATCGCCGCCGGCCGCCGGTATCCGAGGGGCCGCCGCCGGCGGTGTCCTGGTGTTCCTGATCCGCGACGGCCGCGTCCCGTTAATCCGCGACATATCCGAGGCGCGACGGTGGCGGTGGCTTCCTGGTGATCCACACGGCAGCGACGGTCGCTGGCGTCTCCCTGGTTCGGCGGTGGCGGCTGCGTCCCGGGAGAGGAGGAGCAGCGGCTGCGGCGATCTCGTGCGTCTGCAATCACAGATCGTACGTCGAGGGGATCGAGAGGAGCAGGAGGCATTGTTCGTACGTGCGTGCGGTTTGTTTGGCTTTTTTTTTTTTGCTGGTTTAATTTCGTAGGTTAACCTTCGTAGATTTTTTTAGGATGAGTCGATGAACCGTAGTGTTTCACAACGGGCATCGTGGTAGTATACCGTTTTTTTTGTCGGTCTCGAGGGTGGAAGGGGGGAATCCAGGGGGAGTGGGAGGTGAGATCGAGGACGAAAATTAACCGTCTCTGATGGGACAAAAATTGACCGACAAAGACTACCAACTGCTTCATTAGGAGTAAAGATACTACTTCCATCGTCTCATAATATAAAAAACTGTTTTGAACACTACAGTGTAGTATCGAAAACGATCTTGTATTATAGAACGAAAGAAGTACCTAAGAGCTTAAGTCCATCGAAAGAAGTGCTCAGGATCTTGTCCAGAAGGCTCATGAGATGTTTCAGGAAACGCTTGTTAACCATGCATAGTAGACATTCGCCTTATCAATAGAAGTCAGGGTTGAAGGGTTATGCGGAGGCATTTATCCGATGGATTAGTAGGTCTTTGGTTCAGGGATTTGTAACGTAACCCGATAATGGTAGGCCTAATTACGTTAGTTTTTGTTTGGTTGAGCTTAGCCAAAATCAGATCATGTGTAATCGGATAACGTCCCTGGCCCAATCTGATTACGCCCATCTCCCTCAGTAAATCGCTTCCTTTCTCAACCAGATTCATCATTGCTGGTCTCTCTCCTTCAGTTCGGTTGAGCACGACTAAGGGCATCTCCAGCCGTTCAGCTTCTGCGCGCTTAAATAGAGCGATTGGGACGCATCGGCGCTTAGTTCGGCCTCTGGACCTCCCAACACGCCCACGCCACGCCCTGTGATGCGGGAAATTTAGACTTGGTCGTTCCGCTTTTAATAGACGCCGCGCAAATCCGGCGATTGAGCGTGGTCTAGCGTTACAAAAAGCGAGCGCCGCGCCGTAAGTTCGTTCGCGTCGCAACGATTCACTTGGCGAAATTCGGCTCGAGCGTTGGCGGTCGGCGTCGCGCTTCGTCGATGTCGGAGCTGCTTGGTCTTTGAGGCTGCGTCGGCGGCAACCAGCCTTCTTGGGTGGCGATGTAGAGGTGTCGTTCGGGCTTGGCGTCCGTGTGGTCGTGGGCGTCGTCGGCGTCGTCGGCGTTCTGCGTCGGCAGCTTCGTTCAGATGAGGCCGCGCCGCATCAGTACCACGCCTTGAGCTTCTCGTCGTTGCTCGAGCATGTCCGCCCGCTCATCGGAAAAACCATGTCGGTGTTCCTCTTCTTCGCGGCGACGCTCGTCTCGGAGCAGTCGAGCTTGATGGCGTTGTTCTTCATTAGCGACGACCACCGCGCCTCGGTCTTCTCTTCGCGTGGGACGGCCCGGCTCGGGCGTCGGCGAGGCAATGCTCGATGGACTCTCGTGACTGCGCGGTTGCCGCGTCGGCGCTTTTCCCTTCTTTGCCAATTTGTGGCCGTCCGGCCGCCCCTCCGACGCGCCCGGAGTCGTCGCGTCCGGCTTGTATGTCTCCTTGGCCTTGTCGAGGGCACGTCGGACTTCCGCCCACTTCTCGCACTTGTCAATGCGCTTGTAGACATGGAGGTGCTTGAAGTCGGCGTCTTGGTTGTCACCCCGATACATGGCGAACATACGCGGCAATGCGCGGAGGACGAACAGTTGGCGGCGGGCGTGGGGCGAAGATATGCGGGCGAACGGCGTGCGTACACGATCCTCAACGCCGGCGCCGCTCTCCGTGCGAGCCGCGACCTCCTCGACGATTCCATGTCATTTGTTGCACGCCAACTGGATACGCCCCCAATGGTTCACCATCGCCTTGGAGCCGCGCTGCATATAGACGCCTTTGAAGTAGGGGTCGACGAGTTTCCGCTCGTCGAACTCGGCCTTGATGCGGTCCCAGTACGTCTCCAAGCTCTGATTCACGCCGGTGGTCGGGTCGAGGCGCATTTACTTTCCATGCTTCGGCCGAGGCATTCCTCCTCCTTGACGTTCACTTGATGCGCGGTTCGCTTTGATCTAGCCGCCCGCTTCTTCTTCTTCCGCGCCCTTCGTCGGAACATGAGCGGAGAGATCACGAGGAAAAGCGTCAAGAACGGCGGAAAAAGGCCCTCGTCGCCTTCGTATGGGCCCACGCGCCTTTTTCGCTTGTGCCGGCTCCCCAAGCGCCCCCCAGGGCGCCGGGTTCGGCCTGGGTCCGCCGGCACCATTTTGGTTCGAGCCGGCGAAAAATGGGCTTCTGGAAGCACGACTGGGGCTTTTTTTTTACGCCGATGTGGTAAAATCGTCTGGGAAGGGCCTGTTGGGGGCGCAGCTTGAGATGCCCTGAGAACCACGTTACCTCGTCGACGATGATGGAACCCGCGCTGGTCAGGACATCGTCCGACACAGACACCCCCTCGCTCCCTCTCTCTAGTTGCTACTACAATTGCGAAGGCACCAGCGGGCATGGTCGAGCTCCGATCCATGGCGGAAGAAGAGATGGAGTCAGACAGGTCCATGAGTGGATAAGAGTTGCCGCTATGCCGTGTACCGTTGGTGAGCACGACGTTCCGCGCCATGCTCGGCCTCTTAACCCCAAAGATGTCGGCCGGCACCTTGAGCAGAGTCTCCATCTCTAGCTCGCCGTTGCTGCCATCCATCGAGACCATCATCGCCGGATTGGGCACCTACGGTTGCTGCTCGTGCATCTTGATGTGATACTGTGGGGTGCTCCATCCTATGAAGCTCCCAACTCTCTTCTTTCCAAAATCTATGATTCGCTGCATTCAGCTGCCAAGATCCATTCGCTGCATGCGGCCGCCAAGCTGACCCACCTGATTCCATTACCTGCAATGAAACAAACATGTTTCCATTTGATCTAGCACGGGGTCCGCCGCCGCTAGCACGTGACGCGTGTCCCATGCGGGGCCCACCCATCCTTAACCCAGCAAAATATCATTACATGTTCTCCACCACCGAGTCATCTTCTTCCTTAGAAACCCCCTTCGATTCTTGCAGAACAAAGCCTTACTCCCGCGATCTCTTATCGGTGTTCTTGTACGTTGTTGTGAGATCATGCGCTAATTTGGGTTGCGTCTTTGTCGTGGAAGCAGGGGAAATGTGGACAATGACAGTTGGCGCCTCGGTGCCCAACAGCGAGGAAGCACGGCGGGGTTCCGCCGCGCTCGACGGAGTGGCACGGTGCACAACTAACTACACCGCCAAACGAAGCAAACTGCAAAGGTGGGGTCCCCCGCCGTCCAACACCGCCAGTGTCCTGAAGGAGCAACGACGTCCATGGCAGCCGTCTCCTTGAGCTTAGCCACAACAATCGCGCCGCCACGAAAACAGTTCTTGCAACATGATTTTTGTTACAAAAAAGTTCCGCAACATGGTCTTTGTTGCAAAAAAAATGTGCAGTCGTTCCGCAACAAGATCTTTGCTGCAAAAAAAATGGCAACATGATTTGTGGCGAAAAAAACTTTGAGACGCTAATGCAACATGATCTCTATTGAGCTGCAACACAATCTATATTGCAAATGTTTCTGCAACATTAGCACAGTTGCAGTGGTGGTCAACACCGGTCAGCCGCCTGATGGCTCACGACCCCGAGTCTTTAAAAAGATAAGCCGATGGCCGCGTACTACGCCCCATAAAATTCTGTCGATCTGTTCTCGTCGCATTTTGGTTTGGCATTGGCAATGAATTTCCCTGGACAGTGTTCCTGTGAATTCCTATGATTTCCTGTATTTCGCAAGATGTGCCCAGGTGCACATTTCATAATTTATTTTCGTTTGACATTGAACTGAGGAAATCAGGGAAAATATGAAATGGATTCATCACTACGGTGCCATCACGACCATCACAAAATTAGAGGAAAGAAAGCTATTTTAAGCGCCAAACAGTATTTGAATTTGTGTCCATCTTTGAATTGAGAAATAAATGTGACAATTGTGACACACGATGGAACAAGGGAGGCGGTGCATAAAACCAAGCAGGTTTTCCGCTCCCCCCCTACACCGGTGCTGGACTGGGTGTTCTTCCTGGAGGAAGGAAAGCAAAGCGCTGCATGTCATTGTCACTTGCTGCGGCTCCCGTTGCACTGGTGAACGAAACTGTTGCCGTTGGCACTGCTGTTCATGTGGATCCCATTACTGCCGCTGCTGCTGCCTGCGTCCCTTCGCTTCACGGTGGCTTTCTTTAGCCCCCATATGCGAATGGTATGATCATCGCTTGCAGATGCAAGCATATGTGGATTTGTAGGGTTCCAGCTTACGCAGTTGACCGCACCGGAGTGGCCAGACAGTGTCTCGATAACATCTCCACTAGCTCTGTGCCATATATAGACCTGACAAATTAAGAAAATTGCATGACACGGAGTTGTCAAACTGAACCAATGACAATGAAAATGTCACAAATGTTGTATATACTGTTATGCTTTATTAGATATACAGTAGAAGGCAGCTTTTCCAGTTCAGTCACTAGGTTCTCCAGTAACATTGGCTTGCAAGATAGCAAATATAACTTCAAAGTTTCTGGAATCTACTCCTCCGTTTCCTAAATATAAGTCTTTTTAGAGATTTCAATACGAACTACATACCGATGTATATAGACCTACTTTAGAGTGTAGATTCACTCATTTTGCTCCATGAGTAGTCCATATTGGAATCTCTAAAAAGACTTATACTCCCTCCGTTCGGAATTACTTGTCTCGAAAATAGATGTATCTAGAACTAAAATACGTCTAGATACATCCATTTCTGCGACAATAATTCCGAACGGAGGGAGTATTTAGGAACAGAGGGAGTAGCATTTATCTGGAAGCTACTCCCTCGGTCCCATAATGTAAGTGTCATAATAACACTCACATATTGGTTGTAATAACATCTTATATTATGGGATGGAGTAATAAATAATAGAAATGATGCGGACAACATAATTTATTGATTTCTTTGCATCCACAGTCAATATATCATACCTTTGCGTCTTCGCTTCCACTGGCAATAAAGGCCTGCTCAGATCCACCGAAACATGACCTTATCACAAACCGGCTGCGCTTATGGCCAGTGTACTGTTTAACTTGAATGGGATCATTCCTTATGTTCCACAAATGAATCTGCTCATTTATAAGATTTACAAGCAAGAAATCACCATCTTCCGAAAGAGAAAATGAAGTGACTGTATGCTCCTCTTCAATCAGCCTCTCCTGTTTTGTGTCCCTATTGAATAACAGAATTGCGGAATCTCTACTGGTGCTTATTATAAGTTTGCCATCTTTTGAGACAGCAAAATCAGATGTTTTCGTTGACCTCTGCCCTTCCCAGCAATCTGCTTGTTTTCCATCCAAATCCCACAAGCAAAGGCTTTGATCATTTAAACCAGACAATATTTGCTTTCCATCTGGAAACCAACCACATGACAACAGACCAATGCCAGATTTTTCATAAACATGAATACATTCGCCAGATTCAACATCCCAGCGCCGGATGACTTCTTCCATTCCACATGTGAGAAGCTGGCAATCATCAGGGCTCCATGCAACCATCATCACTGGTTTCTCATGACCAGTCAATGTATGCTTCAGCAATAGTTCTCCATCTTCATCAACCTAGGATAACGAATACTCACATTACTGCAAGCAAGGAGAAGACTGTTTTGTGTTGCATCAACTATCGAGGTGATCATGAAAATGTAACCTTCACCATCATTATCAGTAAACACACATACGCTGCGGAATGCAGCTAGCTGCCTGGAACAATGCGGAAGAGGAAAACAGAAAATCGGGTTCATGTTCATCTGGGTCTCGAATGGGTTCAAGTGTTGAAGGGAATAATGGAAATTTTACGCAGATAAGTTTTGACATTTTAAAATAAGGAGCAACAATAAGTGTGTGACCACCAAAAAAAAATCAGAATACCTTTCAGATAAGCTAACCATTCCTCACATGCATAGAGACCAAAGCTATAGGGTTGTGGAGTTGTTCATTGAAGTGTAACCAGAAGAAATACACTTCCATGTTCAACGGTGACAGGCCAAGAGAAAAGTGTCTGGTCACACGATCATGGAGTAAAACTAACAAACATATTAATCAAATCTATTTGGTGCTGAAGCCAAACATTGTACAAATGGGCTCCGATGAAACTAATCATGTAAAAAAGGCAATCCTGTATCTTTCACTTTCATTTGCACAAATAACAAAATATTCTGGACAACAATCTTTCAGACAGAACAAATAGCAGGTGAACAGCCAAGCATGAATGAGAGTGCAATTTCCAGTTTTCACATGGGGTGCAAAACTGGAAAGTAAGGGGCAAGTGACTGCACTGTTAACACCAATTAAGAATGTCAAAAGTCAGAAGCACAGATACCTTCCATATGACTGCAGTTTTATCATTTGATGCCGATGCTAAATACTTCCCATTGTTTGAAAATTGGAGAAACCATACTTCGTCAAGGTGTGCACACAAAACCTGCAATAATTTTACTTTCTGCTTTAGTAGTACAAGTGGTATGCATGCAGTGTGTCATCATGCAACACAAAACATAACAGGCATTTACTGTTTTACACTAGGAATGAAAGGCACATCAGGACCCTCAGCTGATATGATGTTTCCCTGAATAGAAAAATTGCGCTCAGCTAACATCTATCTTTCTCGGTCAGTTGTCCATACAGAAACAGCAAGTCCAATACTTCCTCATGCAAATTTCAATTTGCGTGTACGCTTTGGAACCTAAACATATATTGTAAAAATATTCGAATAGCAAGACCAGAAGGGGGGGAGGGATGGCACTATAGAGATGCTCAAGAGTTGAGAGGCTTATATGTTATGCATATATTGTAAGTAAAGTGGACTTTTGCTTCTTCGGTTAAGATGACTATGTTTTACACTTCAACTATCCAACAACAGCAAAACCAAAGTATACAAGTGGTCAAATATACGCGCTCGCAGCTGTATGCACATACAATCCAAAGAGAAAGGGAAGATAATAGAAAAGAACTTCTAATGAGACATCAAATAAAAGCAATGACACATACTCTACTATCTATCTATCTACTACTACTTATAAAAGCACGAGTTTGGTGAATCCAAATGATCTGAGCCATCCATCACATATCAATAATTTGGAAACATATTAATTGCATTACACACAATTAATATTACTGCCAGACTGGACATGTGTGCACGTACACAATTACTAGTAGGTAGTAAAGGAAAGAGCAGACACTACTGCTTCTATTGGTGCGTGACCAGTCCAGTCAACCGACAAGTGTGCAACCTTGATTTAGAATACTCTATGCAAATAACATGTAATAAATGCAACTATGCAAGCACTGAAATAGGGCACCAGCATGAGTTCTGACCTGCAGCGCTTGAGATGGTATCTGATCTCTCCCACAGTGATGATCGATATAGAGTGACAGGCCATCAACAGAATTATGGAGATAACAAGCTTCACGTTGTACAGTAAGTGCCTGTTCAACTAAATTCTCTAACCTCCTCTCAGGTACCATAATGGTAGGGGGGAGCACCTTTTGCAATTCCTCTAGGAGCTTAAACCGTGAGTTGGAAGATTCAATTCCAGGCTTTGAAAAACCAACCAAGACGTTTTGCGGAGAAGAAATTAAGCAACTTGCCATTTCGTGAACTCTTTTCTGTTAATGCCAAGGGGGGAGATTTCCCTTTGCAGCGTCTTCATAGCACCCATGACATTGCCATTTCTCAGAAGTTCAAAAAATTTCTGCTCCAATAACAAAAATACTGCAGACTTCACAATGTTTTCGTCCAGTAGATCAAGTGTGTTCAAGGTAACTACTGCACTGTCCCAATTCCCATCAAGCACCTGCTTTCTGAAAACATTCACTGGTGGGGAATGCAGTGTTATACCTGATTCTTCCTCAAGAACAGCTCCAGTTTTTTCATATCCTAGAGTATACAGAGATTTTGTGATTATCCTCACAAATTCATCCCTCTTAATTAAACCTTTAGAGCCAACCATAACTTCTTTCCCTTGGGAAGTCAAAGGTCTAGCCATTGTACCTCCCAAAGGATTAGTGGGTTTCGAATAACAGGGGATGTCTGACAAAGTTGCTGATTCTACTGAGGATGCTCTTGCCCGTTTTGATGGCGGTTCATCATCTTCAAAACCTCCCATGAAATGCCAAAGTCAGCCCATATATTCTTTACTTCTGTAGAGAATAATGTTACACAAGCAACGAGAAATTTCCACCACAGAAATCTGTAGGTTACTGCAGTCTGCAAATAAATAGCATATTACAGCCATGAATTATCAAATGCAACCAATAACAAATAGTCCATCTCTATCACTTACATCTAATAATGCATACCGACCAGGCAAATTTACATTAAAGCAAGAAATAAAATGACACACGTAATGTAAGAAACTACAGCGAGACACAATGTACCATCTAATCTAACAAGACATGATACATAACACATCGAAACAATCTACCAGTCCATGTGATACACGTGTGAGATAACATGAATCACAATTCACAGCTGAAGCTCAGAGACGTAAGGCACAGGTATTAGTGCTCCCAATTATTTTGTAAGGTGCGGATCAAACATTATGCACACTCCAGAAAAATCCCCACAAAAAAGATCATTATGGGGGTCTGAACCACATAGCATTTGACTGTTATTAATCATCACATAATCCTAAAGAGAAACCATTTGTTTGCGACCAGTCAAAGGGAACCACGAATATGTGAGGTACAACTAGCAAGCTTATGTTTAGTAATCCTCATTTTAAAAACCAATAGGACTATAGTCATATTTCAAGCTTGTACTATCTGATCTCTTATCTGCCACCATATACAAGAAACAACACAAAGTCAGGATGGTAGTTAGACCAGCATACCCGAAGACAAAGTCACAACATCACTAGCTTCTGGCAAGCTACCACTGATTCAGAAACAATTACTCCATAATTAAAATAGTACCATTGCGATACTTTGGACCAACTGGTAACTAGTAAACAACAAAATATCTCACTCCAAGATGAGACTCTTGTTTTCGAGAACATAGCCCAAGACTGGCAGCAGAGGTTCTTTTTTGCCATGAGTTAGCATCAGAATTGGTAGTCAGTTGCTAAAATATGATAAATGACCGCTCCACGCTCAAACCCTACCCTATGGCAATCCTTCACTAGAACTTAATTAATTCATATCAGTTCACTAGCACTGAGAAGTTGCAAATGGCCTCCATTGCGAACAAAAAACAAGATATCCATGAAATATTCACATAAATTGCTAGCAAGCAACAACAGACATACTAGACGGATGACCCCTGCAAATACAACGATCCAATTGTTCATCAACCCTTGTAACTACGCTGCCTAATTAATCACCACCAACCGTAAATCGCAGGGGCCTAGCCAACCCTACGCCCTTCGTGATTTCACCAAGCTACGAAGGATGAAGAAACTAAGCAGCGCTGCGACGGGGGACCGATCATGTACAGAACTCCGTTGGTGGACGAGTTCATCGTACGGTCGTACATACGCGCGCCGCCGCAGGAATCCCCCCTCCCGAATCCACAACCCCCACGTAAGAAATCAAGAGGCGAAGCAGAGAGTGGGGAAGGGCCCTGACCTGCAATCCGGTGCCTGATCCCCGCGTGACTGCACGTGCGCGACGCGGAGCAGACCGCCGCTGCACGTCACCTCGGCGCTCCCTCGCACGGCCGACGCTGAGCGGTGACTCTGCACGCCGTCGCAATCGGGCCGCAGTCTCCGCGAATCAAGCTGCCGCCGCACCGAATCGAGCCGCCGCCGCCGTCGCACCAAATCAGGCCAGGCGCCGGTGGGGACAGCGAATCGAACCTGATGATGGCGCTACCGGAGGCCGTCGGCGCGACGCTGCGTGGGGTGACGAGGCCGCCGGTGCCCGCGGGGATCTTCACCGCTGGGGACGCAAATCCGCCGCTCGCTGCCTCGTCTTGTTCGTTTGGCAATGCCGCTGGCTTCTTCGGTGCTCCTGGAATAATATGATGATGAAAACAAAATAGAAAAGACGTGTGTAGGACGGTATGGTAGATACCATGTTTTTACCCTGCCAGTAGAAGGGAGGGATACGTGATGTTTACCCGATGAATTGAAGACGTAATTCCAGGTTTCCGCTTCCGCTCCCCTAAAAGGGAATAAATACGTTTACGCTTTCTTTTTACATAGATTGGCCTGCGTTCTACGTCTTCTCCAAAGGCCATCTGCGCCTTGGAACATCTCCGGCGGCCTCCACAGGGAGAGTTTATTTTACGTGTCAACTACACCGCGCTTGCTTGGCCATCTTCGGCAAACCGCAAATTTTCTTCCGTATTCGTCCGTGGATCGGGGGTATCAGTTCACGGACACGGATGCGGGAGAACGCCGTCTAACACTATTTTGTATATATCCGTTCGTAAATTCGAATTCAAATGTGCTCCGATCCACACAGTACGCCGGATCAGACCAGCGCCGAATTGCATGCCTGATCACAACCAAAAAGAGGAAAGTATGTTTAGTTTTTACATGCTCGGATTCAAAAGAACATCAATCTTACAGTCCGTACATTTCTGCCATATTGGACCGGCAATCTCAACTGTCTGCTCTCCGATCAAGGTGGTGCCGCCGTCGCCGCGTAGGCAACCTCCGCGTCCTCATAGTCTGCCGCCGCCAACTCATCTTTCTGCCGCTGCAACATCTGGAGCTGACAGATTGCACGATCATTCTTGCATCAGCATACAAAGAGTCGACATTCAAGGTCAACATCTTCACCCGTAATACTTGGACACAACCTCTTGGATGGTGTACCATCGATGGTTGAGGACTTCCATTCACGGTGAAGTTTTTCATATACCTAGCCTCCTTGAACCGCTGCTGGACTGCCGACCGGCTTGCTCGGCGTGGTCTACAGCACGAGCCGACATGCGTCTTCTGCCTCCAGGAGCCAGAGACTTTGCATCATATCTTGGTGGGATGCGTTTTCGCTCGGTCTGTCTGGCATGAGATCCTCACCTGGTGCTCCCCCTCCACCCTCCCGCCCGACGGATCTTCCGGCTTCTTCAATTGGCTCTCTGCGGCCCTCCTCAGGCTACCTGCTACCACTCGCCGGGGACTCACTACCTTGGCTGGCCTTGTGGCACAGGGCGCTTTAGGCGCCATCGTGTCTGGTTATCTTCGACAAGATCGCTTCCGTCTACCCCGACCGTGGTCACCACTATTCAAGGCAGCCTTGCGCTCACAGGCCGCTTCAGGAGCCAAAGGGCTTAGTGCTTTTATTTCTATAACCTGATCTTCTTTGGGGGGCTGAGCAACCCCATTACTCTATGCTCACTTGATCGTCACGGACACGCCTTCTTGCGTACGTGAACGTGGCGTCGGCCTGTTGTATTCCTTCTTTCTCTCTATCAATGCAAAGATACGCTACAAAGCGTATTCGTGAAAAAAAAACTTCCATTCACGGTTGCGGATGTTCGCGTCGGAGTAGGGCGCGAAATGATTGTGTTCATGGAACCATATGTGAATATTTCTCTAAAATGTTGTGCCCTTCTGCTCCGTGTCATGGAGAGGATCAATGCTAGTGGTCGATTGGGCGGAGAGTGGCGGGGAATGGAAAAAGAGTTGCGGGATTTTAGCGCTGAAACCGTGCGAGATGCTACAAAAGCGCGGGCTCCGACTTCCTTTTGGGTGGGCCAGGGGCAGAGAGCGATGTTTCGCGGGTCCGGACTCCGCAAAGCCCCTCTCGTTTGTCTTTGGTTTGCGGGAGAAAACATGTTCGGACCGCACCGCGGACCGATACAGGACCGCGTTGGATGGCTTCTGCGGTCCGGCCGGTTGCGAAAGATTTGAGGGTCGACGTTGGAGATGCCCTTAAACTCATAAAATAGACTTATTAAAAATTACATATATTTATAAAAGGTAGTATATTAGTTTGCAGAGGGAGTATATGTGTTCGCCTTGATTCCTGTAGGAACTAAGTATGTCTACCAGAGGAGGGTGAATGAGAGTATTAATATTTCTTCAGAAATCTCAAAACTCTCGGAACCCAGCAGCGGAGTGGATGACAAACAAACTACAGTGAGCTAAAACTAAGTACCGAATGGAAACTAAAGCATGCAGCGAGACAATTTACATGAATGAAAAAGCAAATTGAATGTAAATATGGGTAGCAGAGGTAACCAGTGGTGCTCGATGGCGATAGGGTATTTGTTCGACTAGCTCGTCCTTCTGCACAAGGACTACGTCTGGTTGGAGGGGTTGTGACTTAACACGGAAGATAAACTCTCTTCACCCTATTCTCCTCAATAATTGATTCGTCAACCAATGCCGATTACTCGTGGTAGATACTTGAGGCGATCCCCGAACCTTTACAAAATTCCTCTTTGAGAACCACAATCACTCTTGGTCTCTGAAGAAATTGACACCTGACCGTCTAGAGAGTTTGCATATCTCAAGAGTAATAGGCGGATCGTACTAGACTTAGATTCGAGTGATGCTGAACCACGATCTAATTCTTTGGCTCTGGGGTTTTCTCTCGGTGGATTTTAAACTCAAATCGCTCAAAGAGGGGGTTGCTCAACAATCTTCTCAGTATCAAACGGAGTAGACACCGGATAAAGCCGGCGCGGGGTGGCTATTTATAGCCACAGCCTTCCCTGGTGGGAAATGACCATTTTGGACACGTGGTCCAGCCAATGGCCAACCGACACGTTTACAACAGTCGGATTTTGGAGCAACGGTAACATTACTTGAGGAACAGGTAATGCTAACTCCTCGGTCAGAGATAAATCTCTCACAACGCAGAAGATCATAGTCTCTTGTTGGCAAGTATTTGCTCCGAACACAAAGGGATTTCTCTCGCAACTTTCATAGGATTTGGGTTTAGCATTAGAGAACCAAATTTTCAAACGCTACACCCCTCTTAATAGTACGGTGGTCCTATGACTCAACTGGGCCGGTCCTAGGATTTTAGGGGCCCGGGCGAAATTAGAGCTCGGGGCCCCTTAGAATGTTGCCTTCGGGATCGGTTTCGTAGGTCTTTCCGGCTTCCCATTGATCCCAATATTCAATCTTGCCTTCAACACCCAATGAAATTATTTTACTCACTAGGATGCGGAATTGGAAGTTCTATCAGATCCATTTTATTTAGAGAAAACAGATTAAGCATAACCGTGGACTAGTTTATTTTCTAGACTAGTGCTTGCATCTCAGTTTTCCATAGGACAGTGCGAAGAACAGTCGTGATCCAATCAATTATCTTGACAAAAAAATTATTAACTATCACATTGATTTCAATGACAAAGCCTATAAAATCTACGGTAAACCATGCCCAATCAATATCAATGCCCTGTGAAAAAATGAAGAGGAGATATTGATTATCATTTATTATTTGTATTAATTATCATAGGAAAAGCAAAATCGCTAGGGCACAGTACCTTAACTAGAATCAACTTGTTGAATCATTGATGGGGTGTCTCCGGCTAAAATTGTAGCGATTGCAGGGCTCATGCTCGCTGGTCGTCCCTCTTCCGCCGTAGTTCGACTGGTTCTGGCGGTCGCAAGGCGAAGGGGATAAATCCATCTGGGCGTCCGGCGGCGGCGGCCGAAGCCGTGCCTCGCGTGCGTACGCGCCTCTCCATGATCGACGGCCATGCGTAATTATTACTCCCTCCATTCCAAAATAGATGACCCAAATTTGTACTAAAGTTAGTATAAAGTTGAGTCATTGATACGTCTCCAACGTATCTATAATTTTTGCTTGCTCCATGCTACTTTATCTACTGTTTTGGACTATATTGGGCTTTATTTTCCACTTTTATATTATTTTTGGGACTAACCTATTAACCGCAGGTCCAGCCCAGAATTGCTGTTTTTTTTGCCTATTTCAGTGTTTCAAGAAAGCAGAATATCAAACGGAGTCCAAACGGAATGAAACCTTGAGCGTGATTTTCTCTCGAGCGTGATCCGTGAGACTTGGACCCTCGCCAAGGCACGTAAGAGGCGGTCACGAGGGTGGGGCGCCCCCTAGGCGCGCCCCCTAGCGCGCCCGCCTCGTGGGCCCCCTGTTGCTCCACCGACGTACTCCTTCCTCCTATATATACCTCGTGCCCCTAAGCGATCGTAGCAGGAGCCAAAACCTAATTCCACCGCCGCAACTTCCTGTATCCATGAGATCCCATCTTGGGGCACTGTTAGGAGCTCACATGGGGGGCATCCACCACGGAGGGCTTCTACATCATCACCATAGCCCCTCCGATGAAGTGTGAGTAGTTTACTTCAGACATTCGGGTCCATAGCTAGTAGCTAGATGGCTTCTTCTCTCTTTTTGGATCTCAATACAATGTTCTCCCCCTCTCTCGTGGAGATCTATTCGATCTAATCTTCTTTTTGCAGTGTGTTTGTTGAGACCGATGAATTGTGGGTTTATGATCCAGCTTATCTATGAATAATATTTGAATCTTTTCTGAATTATTTTATGTATGATTGGTTATCTTTGCAAGTCTCTTAGAATTATCCGTTTGGTTTGGCCAACTAGATTGGTAGTTCTTGCAATGAGAGAAGTGCTTAGCTTTGGGTTCAATCTTGCGGTGTCCTTTCCCAGTGACAGAAGGGGCAGCAAGGCATGTATTGTATTGTTGCCATCGAGGATAACAAGATGGGATTTTATCATATTGCACGAATTTATCCCTCTACATCATGTCATCTTGCTTAAGGCGTTACTCTGTTTTTAACTTAATACTCTAGATGCATGCTGGATAGCGGTCGATGAGTGGAGTAATAGTAGTAGATGCAGAATCGTTTCGGTCTACTTGTATTGGACGTGATGCCTATATACATGATCATACCTAGATATACTCATAACTATGCTCAATTCTGTCAATTTCTCAACAGTAATTTGTTCAACCACCGTAGAATATCTATGCTCTTGAGAGAAGCCACTAGTGAAACCTATGGCCCCCGGGTCTATTCTCATCATATCAATCTCCATCACTTTAATACTTGCTTTGTTTTTACTTTGACTTTTACTTTGACTTTTACTTTTCACTTTGCATCTCTATATCAAAAATACCAAAAATATTATTTATCATCTCTATTAGATCTCACTCTTGTAAGTGACCGTGAAGGGATTGACAACCCCTAATCGCATCGATTGCGAGGAGCTATCGTTTTGTGCAGGTACGAGGGACTCGTGCGTGGCCTCCTACTGGATTGATACCTTGGTTCTCAAAAACTGAGGGAAATACTTACGCTACTTTGCTGCATCATCCTCTCCTCTTCGGGGAAATCCAACGCAGTGCTCAAGAGGTAGCACGAAGAATTTCTGGCGCCGTTGCTTGGGAGGCTCACGCAAGAGCAAGTCAACCATACCAAGTACCCATCACAATCCCTATCTCTCGCATTACATTATTTACCATTTGCCTCTCGTTTTCCTCCCCCACTTCACCCTTGCCGTTTTATTCGATCTCTCTTTCCCAATCTCCTCCTCTTTTTCCCGTTGCCTTTTCCTCGTCCGCTTGTTTGCTCGTGTGTTGGATTGCTTGTTTGTCACGATGGATCTACCTAGAATTGGTGATCTTCACCTTAAAAGGTTAGAAGAGATCAAAACCAATGTCAGGAAGTTTATGGTTCTGCAATTTGAGCATAATAATTTCTTTAGAAACGAGCTTAAGGAACAAAAAGGTTTTATGAGTTATATGGATAAAGACCTCGATGATATGTCTAAATAATTTGATGGTATAAGATCCCAAATTGCTCGTCTTGAAAAGTTGACCACTGAAATTTCTCGGATATGCAAGCTACCTTAGTCAATAAGATGGCCGCTAAACCGAACTCCTATGAAAATCAAGATGGAGATCTAAAAGTTATTGATGTGTCCCCCATTAAATCTTTGTTTTGCAATATGAATCTTGATGAAACTGAATATGATCTTCCTTTACCTAGAAGGCGTTCTAAGAATTCGGAGTTTTTAGATCTTGATGATGAAATTGATAAAAGTGGGGTTGAAAGAAATAAAAACCTAGATGTTGCTAAACCCACTATATTGGATCTCAAGGAATTTAATTATGAAAATTTCTCTTTAATTGATTGTATTTCCTTGTTGCAATCCGTGCTAAATTCTCCTCATGCTTATAGTCAAAATAAGGCCTTTACCGAACACATTGTTGATGCCTTGATGCAATCTTATGAAGAAAAACTTGAGTTGAAAGTCTCTATCCCTAGAAAGCTCTATGATGAGTGGGAACCTACTATTAAAATTAAAATTAAAAATTATGAGTTTCATGCCTTGTGTGATTTGGGTGCTAGCGTCTCTACTATCCCCAAAACTTTGTGTGACTTGCTAGATTTCCGTGACTTTGATGATTGCTCTCTAAACTTGCATCTTGCGGATTACACTATTAAAAAGCCTATGGGAAGAATTAATGATGTTCTTATTGTTGCAAATAGGAATTATGTGCCCGTAGATTTTATCGTTCTTGATATAGATTGCAATCCTTCATGTCCTATTATTCTTGGTAGACCTTTCCTTAGAACGATTGGTGCAATTATTGATATGAAGGAAGGGAATATTAGATTCCAATTTCCATTAAAGAAAGGCATGGAACACTTTCCTAGAAAGAAAATAAAATTACCATATGAATCTATCATGAGAGCCACTTATGGATTGCCTACCAAAGATGGCAATACCTAGATCTATCCTTGCTTTTATGCCTAGCTAGGGGCGTTAAACGATAGCGCTTGTTGGGAGGCAACCCAAATTTATTTTTAGTTTTTTGTTTTTGCTTCTGTTTAGGAATAAATAATCCATCTAGCCTCTGTTTATATATGGTTTTATGTTTTAATTAGTGTTTGTGCCAAGCCAGACCTATTGGATCTTCTTGGATGATAGTTATTTGATCTTGCTGTAATTTCCAGAAACTTTGCGCTCAATGCCCGAATTATTAAAAATCACCAGAACGTGATAAAATACTGATTCCAATTGATTCTGATCAATAAACAAATTGTCTAGGCCGTCTAATTTTTGTAGATGTTTAGGAGTTCCAGAAGTTTGCGTTAGTTACAGATTACTATAGACTATTCTGTTTTTGAAAGATTCTGTTTTTCGTGTGTTGTTTGCTTATTTTGATGAATCTATGGCTAATAAAATAGTTTATGATCCATAGAGAAGCTGGAATACAGTAGGTTTAACACCAATATAAATAAAAAATGAGTTTATTACAGTACCTTAAAGTAGTCTTTTGTTTTCTTTCTCTAACGGAGCTCACGAGATTTCTATTGAGTTTTGTGTTGTGAAGTTTTCAAGTTTTGGGTAAATTCTTTTGATGGATTATGGAACAATGAGTGGCAAGAGCCTAAGCTTGGGTATGCCCATGGCACCCCCAAGATAATCCAAGGACACCAAAAAGTCAAAGCTTGGGGATTCCCCGGAAGGCATCCCCTCTTTCGTCTACTTCCATCGGTAATTTACTTGGAGCTATATTTTTATTCACCACATGATATGTGTTTTGCTTGGAGCGTCTTGTATTATTTGCGTCTTTGCTTGTTAGTCTACCACAATCATTCTTGCTGTACACACCTTTTGAGAGAGCCATACATGAATAGGAATTTGCTAGAATACTCTATGTGCTTCACTTATATCTTTTGAGCTTGATAGTTTTGCTCATAGTGCTTCACTTATATCTTTTGAGCGTGATAATTTTTGCTCTAGCGCTTCACTTAGATCTTTTAGAGCACGGTGGTGGATTGTTTTAAAGAAACTATTGATCTCTCATGCTTCACTTAGATTATTTTCAGAGTCGTTAATAGCATGGTAATTTGCTTAATATTAATATACTTGGTATTCAAGATATGTGAAACTTTCTTTTGAGTGCGTTGAATACTAAGAAAAGTTTGATGCTTGATAATTGTTTTGAGATATGGAGGTGATAATATCAAAGTCGTGCTAGTTGAGTAGTTGTGAATTTGAGAAATGCTTGTGTTGAAGTTTGCAAGTCCGAGAGCATGCACATATGGTTAAAGTTGTGTAACAAATTTGAAACATGAAGTGTACCGGCTTGTGCATCCTTATGAGTGGCGGTCGGGAATGACGATGGTCTTTTCCTACCAATCTATCCCCTAGGAGCATGCGCGTAGTACTTGATTTTTGATGACTTCTAATTTTTTCAATAAGTATATGAGTTCTTTTGACTAATGTTGAGTCCATGGATTATACGCACTTTTACCTTTCCTCCTTTGCTAGCCTCTTGATGCGTGCATTGCCCTTTCTCACCTTGAGAGTTGGTGCAAACTTCACCGGTGCATCCAAACCCCGTGATATGATACGCTCTATCACACATAAACCTCCTTATATCTTCCTCAAAACAGCCACAATACCTACCTATTATGGCATTTCCATAGCCATTTCGAGATATATTGCCATGCAACTTTCCACCGTCCCGTTCATCATCATCATGGCATACTTTACTTTTGCCATATTGCCATTGCATGATCATGTAGTTGACATCGTATTTGTGGCAAAGCCACCATGCATTATTTTTCATACATGTCACTCTTTATTCATTGCACCATCCGGTACATCACGGAGGCATTCATATAGAGTCATATCTTGTTCTAGTTTCGAGTTGTAATCCTTATGTTGTAATCAATAGAAGTGTGATGATCATCGTTATTAGAGCATTGCCAAAAAAAAGAGAAAGGCCAAAAAGAAAAAAAAAGAAAGGCCAAAAAAAAGAAAATAAATAAAAAGGGCAATGCTACTATCTCCTTTTCCACACTTGTGTTTCAAAGTAGCACCTTGTTCTTCATGTAGTGAGTCTCACATATTGTGCTTCAAAGTAGCACCATGTTTTTCATATAGTGAGTCTCATAAGTTGTCTTTTTATACTAGTGGGAATTTTTCATTATAGAACTTGGCTTGTATATTCCTACGATGGGCTTCCTCAAATGCCCTAGGTCTTCATGAGCAAGCAAGTTGGATGCACACCCACTAGTTTTCTTTTGTTGAGCATTCATAGCTCTAGTGCATCCGTTGCATGGCAATCCCTACTCCTCATGTTGACATCAATTAATGGGCATCTCCATAGCCCGTTGATTATCCTCGTCAATGTGAGACTTTCTCCTTTTTTGTCTTCTCCACACAATCTCCATCATCATATTCTATTCCACCCATAGTGCTATATCCATGGCTCACGCTCATGTATTGCGTAAAGGTTGAAAAAGTTTGAGATTATTTAAGTATGAAACAATTGCTTGGCTTGTCATCGGGGTATAGAAGTTGGGAACATCTTTGTGTGACGAAAATGAAGCATAACCTAACTATATGATTTTGTAGGGATGAACTTTCTTTTGCCATGCTATTTTGAGAAGACATGATTACTTTGATTAGTATGCTTGAAGTATTATTATTATTATGTCAATATGAACTTTTGTATTGAATCTTTCGGATCTGAATGTTCACCACAATTAAGAAGATTTACATTGAAATTATGCCAAAGTATCACTCCGCATAAAAAAATCTCTTTTTATCATTTACCTACTCGAGGACGAGCAGGAATTAAGCTTGGGGATGCCTGATACGTCTCCAACGTATCTATAATTTTTGATTGCTCCACGCTACTTTATCTACTGTTTTGGACTATATTGGGCTTTATTTTCCACTTATTATTTTTGGGACTAACCTATTAACCGGAGGCCCAGCCAATTGCTTTGTTTTTGCCTATTTCGGTGTTTCGAAGAAACATAATATCAAACGGAGTCCAAACGGAATGAAACCTTCGGAAACGTGATTTTCTCACCGAACATGATCCAGGAGACTTGGACCCTATGCCAAGGCACAGAAGAGGCGGTCACGAGGGTGGGGGGCGCGCCCCCACCCCTAGGGCGCGCCCCTCTGCCTCGTGGGCCCCCTATTGCTCCACCGACGTACTCCTTACTCCTATATATACCTACGTACTCCTTCCTCCTATATATACCAACGTACCCCCAAACGATCAGAACAGGAGCCAAAAACCTAATTCCACCGCCGCAACTTCTTGTATCCACGAGATCCCATCTTGGGGCCTGTTCCGGAGCTCCGCCGGAGGGGGCATCCACCACGGAGGGCTTCTACATCATCACCATAGCCCCTCTGTCGTGGTTTTGTCACGACAGATGTCCTCATGAAAGGACTTAGTCGCAAGGCCATCGCTACGGGTTAGCTTGAAGGGGTTAAACTGGACAAGGGACACGGGAGTTATACTAGTTCGGCCCCTTCGATGAAGGTAAAAGCCTACGTCTAGTTTGTGATGGGATTATTGGGGTTTCGATGACCAAGGAGCGAATACGCTTTGCCTGGATCTCGAGTTGTTGTTCTCTGTTCCTGAACCACCACCGAGTCGTCCCTTTATATACACAGGGTGACGCCCGGCCGGTCTACAGAGTCCTGAGCCAGCTCATACAAGTGTCTAGCTCGGTCTCTTCCTTTCCTAACTTACATTACAAGATACATAACCATGGCGGTTTACCACTATGGGCCCTAAACCGCCTTTGGGCTCCGGGCCTCTAAGCTTCAGTAATAAAACGCTATCTACTGAGTCTTCATGGGCTTCAATATAGTTGAGGGTGAACCGGGCCCTCCTTGCGGTTTTACACTCAGTAGTTATATCCCCAACATTAGGCCCCAGATTGATTTGAATCTGTTCATGTCAATCTTCAGTACTTAAAGAAATCTTGTGAACATCTCCTTAGATTCTCGTAAACCGCCATGTTGTCTTCTCCTGTAAACTTTGTTAAACCGTCGTACGTCATCCTCTGGTCACAGCAACGGACCATCATGACATCATCTCTGTATTAAAAAGATTCCCTTCATTAATGGTATCCCGAAAATCGAGGCGACAGGCGCGCCCTCTTTTGCCGCTTCAAGCTCCTCGATTCTTACGCCTGCTACTTATCCCTTTCTTCTTATAAATAAAGCTGACGGGTCTTTCCATTCTTTCCCCTTGCCTCTTCTTCTTCCTCTCGCAAACCCCACTGCTCGAGCCCCGCCGCTGGCACAGAGCGCACCGTCATCTTTGTCTCTGGCCGCTGCATCACCCTGAATCGAACCAGAGTTCCGCGGTATCCCTCCGCAGTAGATCTGCACTGGTAAGTTTTCCCTTTTCCGCATCTTTAGATCTGTGCTAGGGTTCACGAGCTCATCTGTATAGTTCCTCGTCCATCTCAGTTCTTTGTTTTTCCTTCTGCCGTGGTTGCTTTGACCCAGCAGTAGCGTAGACCTCGTGCGGTAGTTACTCCGCATCCATTTTTAGTACTAGTAGATCTTCCTTTTTTTGTAAAGAATCCTTAGTAGAGCGCACAACCTTCTGTGTTCTGCTTAACACCATTATAGGTCGAAGAAATTTTTTCATTATTGCAGCATGGTAGATCCAAATAAATTTCATCATTGTGTGAAACCTATTTTTGTCAATACTTGGCAGATTTTCATCTCTGGCTCCTCCACCTAAGGGCGGTTTAAAATCTTAGTAGTGTTAATCCTGCCACCTGTCATTAGCCCTCACTTAAACCGCCGTCTTGACTTGGATAGCAATGTCCGGTTCACCTCATATGTACGCTTTGATTAAATTTCCGGTTTAACATTTGATGAATACACTTGAACCGCCAATCGTAAACCGGCCTTTATCTTTCCATTACAGCTCTGTTTTTCAAGATGACCAAGCAATTTGCTGCCTGCAACTGGGTTCCATCCCAGATTACGGAAACACAAATCAACGGATTCGTTGTAACCGACGCTTTAGCTCCAAAACGTGTCCTTCATTGGCGAGTTCCTGGCCCTGAGTGCCCTCCTGAGCCTCAAGATGGCGAAGTTATTGTATTTATGCAACATCTATCCCGGGGTTTCAGTCCTCCCGGATCAAAAAAATTCCGGGATGTACTTGCCAGCTTCCAACTCCATCCTCAGGATATTGGACCAAATTCTGTGTCCAACATTTGCAACTTTCAAGTGTTCTGCGAGGTTTATCTGCAAGAAGAACCAACAATTGACCTCTTTCGGGATTTCTTCCACTTAAACCGCCGTACTGAGTTCTCCGACGGCCCCAATACTGAACTTGGTGGTGTATCAATTCAAAAAAGGAAAGAGGTTGACTTTCCTCATGCCAAACTTCACAGCCACCCTAAAGGGTGGAACCAGACTTGGTTTTATTGTCAGAACACTGCCCCTGCTGGAGAAAATCCCTTGCCGGGTTATCGCGCTCACCGGCTTAGCAATGGCCACCCTTTACCTCCACGAATGACTTCCAAAGAACGAGAAGCTTATGCACCTCAACTCGCCAAACTCCGGGCTTTCCTCGCCAATGGTTTGACTGGTGTTGATCTTGTTCGTTGTTGGGTTTCATGGTGCATCCTTCCTTTAAGCCGCCGCCCCGGTTTGATGTATGCATATACCGGCAAGACCAATGATCCTCAATGGTTTAACGAAATAGAACTGACTGACGATGAAGTCACTGAAAGTGTTAAAAAGATACTAGACGAACCGATCGCCGTATGCACCCAAACCGGTCTGCACCCTTTTTGCGCCACCAACAAACCACCAGCGGTAATGACTTTAACCTTGTACATTTTTAGTCCGCCTCCGCTTTAACAGTAATACAATTATCCTTTACTTTAATCCTGCAGGCTAATAGCTCCTTCTGGAAAAGGAAAACTCAAGATAAACCGCCAGGCTCCTCGCCAAAAGCAAAGCTGTCAAGAAACTACTACCAAGAAAAGCGCGAATCTTGATCCGCCAGAAGGTGTTGATGAATCGGCTGAAGAGGTAAAACTTGACTCCCTTGGTCCCTTTTTCGTGCACCTTATTGACAATAACTATTCCCAGGATGATGCGGAGGCCAGCCATGCAGACCATGTTGAGGTAATAGCTCTTTCTTCTGATTCAGATCTGGTGCCAGTTAAAAGATTTCGCCGTGCAGTTCGAAAAGTGAAATACTCTCACCCTCTTGCTTATATGGATCCAAAACTTTCTTTGAAGACGCAGCAAACTGAAGGGTGTCGCACAACCCGACACAGTGGGCAGCAAGTCACCTCTTCCGGTATACCGGACACACCAACCCGGAAACGTCGTCCAGAGGTTGCCTGTTCTCCTGAAAAACTTTATCCTTTGAAGGGTTTCTTCCGATACCCCCTCAATCCGTCTGACTCAAATTATCAGGTGTCTTCCAATTCATTCGACGGTTCATCAACCACTCAGTTGCCTCCCCTTAAAACCGTCGCTGGGTAAGTGTTCTTGCTCTCCGGTTTGTTTCTTCATGCATCGGTTTACCGTACTAATCTTTATCTTGACATTGTAGTACCAAAGCCCGTTTAAGCAAGAAAGCCAAGACTAGCGACCCCACTGACGATGTTGAACCGGAGAAGACCCCCGAAAATGCCGGTGAAAATGTTGATATTGTCATGGATGACTTCGCCCCGCAAGACCCAACCACTGATGCTGATCTGCCGGAAGCTGATCCGGCTACACATATGGACACATCAAGTCCATGTGGCATGCCTGCAGGTCCAGTTGTTGATGCGCTAAGTTCAACTGCTAATCCGCCAAGCCCTGCTGTCACTCCGCCAAGCCCAGCCAAAGATAATGTCAATCAATCGAGCCCAGCAAAAGAAGATGATGACGTTGTTATTACTGGCACTGCTTATACCGCCCCGGGCAATCCAGTTGTTTTGTCAAAACATACCGCCAAAGACGAATTTGTTGCTATGGGCAAAGGGAAGGGGGCAACTGACTTGTCAAACTATGCTAATCTTTCTGCTCAGGATCTTCATTCCGGATTCTTGAACCGGATTTACACAAGCCGAGACTATGAAATCAGTTTGGTAAACCTGATGAAGGAACACTATGAGGTAAACACCTTCATCCTTATTCTATATCTTTATTGTATTGTAGCCCCCAAGGGCCGGTCTGACTTTGCAAAGTCAAACCGGGACTTTCATTTTCCAAACTGTAATTTGTTGATTTTTCTTGCGTATTTTCCTGATCAAATATACATTAGCCCCCAAGTGCCAAGTGTATAACTGGTTTGTATGCTTGGGACTTCAAACAATTAATAGCAGAGAAGCAATCCGCATTAGCCCCCAAGTGCCAAGTGTATAACTAGTTTGTATGCTTGGGACTTTTGTTGATAAAATATGTATATGCTCCTCTGATCGTGGCAGGCTGATATAAATCACCAAGGTGCTCAAATTGCTGATCTTCAAGAGAGTATAAAAACCCAACAAGCAGAAACTTCCAAGGCCAAGGATGAGCTAAAAACTTCAAGAGGGTGGTTGTGAAGTCTTCCGGTCATGCTCAGTGGTGGGCTGTAACATCCCAAAATTTTAAATTTTGGAATGTTATAAACAAATAGATAGTTTTGATTGTTGTTTGATTGTTTGAGTGAAGTGAGTGAATTTGAAATTTTTGGAAGTTAAATGAGAGGGAATAAAAGGACCTTCCCAAACTTTCATTTCTGCTTTTATGATCTTCGAGAATTCAAATTCTTTTCATCACAAAACCCCGGAGAGAAGATGACATGACGTCTTAAATTTATTTAAATGACAAGGGGTGTTGAAAATATTTGAATTTCATTTGGAAAATATTTTCCAATTCTGAAACTTTAAGCAACTCAATGATTTTCACGAGCGAAGATAAAATGACTTCTTCAAAACATATGAAATATGAGTTGGGAGTTTCAAAGAATTAAATTCAAAGTTCTTTTGAATTTATTTTCAATTTGGAGTTATTTGAGTTTTATTCAAATTATTTTCCTCCAAAAATAAAATATATGGAAAATAGGGTAACATGATTCCCTATCTCAGAAAAATGGAGAGAATTAAATTTGAATTCATTTTGATATTTTTAAAATGATTTTTTGTTGGATTTTATTGGACTAGAAGCACTCTTTGCTTTATTTGAATTTGTGTGAATTTTATTTGACATTAGAATAATGTTCATCATGTAGGAAATCTTTTTCTGAAAATTTTGATATATTATATGCCTATATAATATATTTATTTATTTGGTTTTATTATTTTTCTTTCGTCTAGAATTTTTTTTTTAAAAAGGAGCGCAGCGCCTTGGGCCAGCCGCCAAAGCCACCGGCCGGCCGAAGGCCAAGGCCAACGCACGCACGCACGCACCTAGGGGAGCCAGGGAGCCCCAAGTTTCCTATTCTATTACAAATCCTAGTAGGATTGATCCCGTTTTTGTTATTCCGTTTTTTATTCCTAGGATTCCTAATCCTAATCTATTTTTTGTCCCCTACCCCAAGCAAAACCCCTCCCCTCCCCAATATAAATACCCAAGCACCCCCCTCCAACACATCAAACCAACACCTCTCCTCTCCTCTCCTCACTTGTGACAGCAACTTCTTCTTGCCGCCCCCACGCCCCGCCCCGCCCATTGCCGCCCTTGCCGCCCCGCCCCTTGCCGCCAAGTGCCCGCCGCCATGCCGCCGCCGCCCTTTGGAGCCCTCACCTCTTCGAGGTACTAGCCCAGCAGCGTCACCTTTTCTTTTCCTCGGTTCGGTTTTCAGAATCGTTTGGTTTTCCGTTCCGTTTTTCTAGATCGGTTTTTGTTTCGTTTTCTTTCCGAAACCCTAGATCGATTTTCTCGCCGGTTTTCTTTCCGGTTTTGTTTAGCGGCGTTAAGCTCGATAGATTTTTCTTTTATTTTTAATTTCCGTCGAGGACCTATCCGTTAGTCCCTAATCTTCAAACGCTCATAACTTTTTACTCGTAAGTCGGAATCCAACGAAACCAACGCCCACTTCTTCGTTCTGATCCCCTCTATCCAAAGAATACAACTCAAACATGTTTTGATAATTTAAAATTTGAATTAGATCAGATTTGTATTCAAACTTCATTTGATCGTAACTTGAGTTTCGTAACTCCGATTTAGTTGATTCTTTTGCAACTCGAAGCTCTTGACCTAAACTTTCTGATAAGGCCAAATACACATGGTTTTGGTACTGTTAGAAATTGTTTTATGTTGCAAGAGTTATTTGCTTAGTTTTGATGTTTTCCGAATCGTATTCTTCGATCTTTCCGATCTTTTGAGTGATTGCTTATGTGTGGTTACTATTGATTGCTTACGATAGATTGACCGGAGTGTGACGAGTAGATCTATCAAGAGTTTTGAGTGCAAATCATCTTCGTCAACTTTGCAGGCAAGTAACACTTGATCATACTTTTCTACTACCCAGTTTTATGCATTAGATCTATTCCTCAAACACTTGCATGATTAGGATCTAATTAAATTGTGGGTTTTGGGAAGTAGTCGAGGTAGTACCTATTACCTGTTTTATTACCAAACCTTTGGGAGTTACTTCTACGTTTGCTTATTTGCCATGCTATGCTAGTAGACGTGGATTGGTTGAGTGAATATCCATGACAGATGTGAGGTTGATAATTAATGGTTTATCTAAGGTGGCAACTTAAACACACATCTGGGTGGATTGAGGCACCTGGTTACTCCAGGACTTGCCTGTCGAGGCACACAGGTTTCAGGACTTGCCTGCTTTTTTGGGACCGCCACCCGGGCTCAAAGGGATCATGAGATTATTCAAACTAGAAACTTCCGTGTGCAGCCACAAGCCATTATGGGCTCTGGCATAGTTGACTAAGTCGTGCGAACTCTTATAGTGGTGGACTAGCGGATGTAGGGGATGTAGGTGTACCGTCCACCCATCGTAAGGTGCTAAGCGCTTACGAAAGACTATGTCTCGGTCATCCGTTTCTCAAACACCATGTAGTGCGAGAAACCAAACGGAGGCGATCGAGTCTTGTGGGGAAAAGTCGCAAACCTCTACTGAGTGTATAAACTAATCATGATTAGCCGTGTCCCCGGTTATGGACAATTTTGAGTATCTAGTACCGGATATCCTGTTGATCTCATCACGTTACTTAATGTAATTTGTTTGGGTTTAATGAGTACTTTTAATTGGGATTGAGGATCTGTCAACCATTCTCAATGTTCAACAACCACCATGATAGTTAAGTTAATTTATTCCTTTGTAGTAGGGAAAATTGGCTTTTCGCAAAATCAGCAACCATAGAGCTTTCCACCAGCCATATATGCATGTAGTATAGGCTTATTCTTTCATTACTCTCTATGTGTTACATTGCGGCATATTCCATGTCTTGACCCGTTTTCTGGTGCAACTTTTCATGTTGCGCACTTCTCGAACAACAGTAAGTGATACGTTAGGGTTACGATTTCCTATACTCAACTTTGCCGTTGGTGTTGATGGGAATCCACAACCTTGTTGCTTCCGCTATGTTTTGGATTGAGGTAATAGTTTTTACGTTACTTTATACATGTGATTTACCTCTGTTATAAATCCTTCGAGTACTGTGTGTGTCAGCATACCGATCCAGGGATGACACGAAAGCACAGAGACTTGATCCATTCGGGTCGGGTCGCTACATGGGCTTCTTCAGAGGGGTCATATCTGCCGGATCAACATTGTCTTTGTAAAACTTCAGCTCCTCTGTAGCACAAACCGACTCAGCATAGGCCGCTTCACCTTCCTCGCAATCCAAAGCGATCTTCCGACTTCCGTGTCTTGTGATAGTTCCCTTATAACCCGCATCTTGAGCTGCAAATAGATATAATAGGGCCTTGCCATGAATTTTGCATAAGCCGGCCGTCCAAGCAGGCGTGATATGGGCTCTGGATTTTCACCACTTCAAAGGTCAAGATTTCGCATCGGAATCATGCTCATCTCCAAATACGACCTCCAAAGCGATCTTGCCAACAGGATATGCCGATTTACCTGGTACCACACCATGGAAAACTGTATTTAATGGTTTAAGATTCTTATCATCAACCCCATGCATTTAAAAAGTCTCATAGTACAGGATGTTGATACTGCTCCCTCCATCCATCAGAACTTTGGTAAACTTATAACCTCCCACCTGAGGTGCCACCACCAAAGCTAGTTGACACAGTGATAAATCTTGATTGTATGAGGGGATTTTTCCTTGAGCTAATTTTTGGTGGAGTGGCCTCTCATTGCAACTGGGGGCTGCCTGAATTTTGGTGGAAATTTTGGAGAAGAGGAGATATGAATTTCATCAAATTTGACAAATCTGATCCAAATTTGCGTGCTGAAACTTGAAAATTTTGAAAAGAAGAAGAGTGGATCTTGATGGATCTAGGTTGTGGGTGCTAGGGACTATCCAGAGTAGTTGGTTTGAGAACAAAACTCAAAGGCATTTAGGTACTTGCTTTGCAAATCACCTAGGCTCAACATAGTGGACAGAATTGTTTTGGGGAAAGAAATAATTGAAATAAAATCCAAAAATGAGTTGGACCTGTTGGGACAGAATATTTGGATTGCCCCAAAGTGGAAAGAGGGGTTTTGGGAAGATTTACCACATGAGACATGGTAAAAAGTATGGATGGATTCAATATAAGAGAAGACCCAAAAATCCTAGGTTTTCTTATTAAAAGAAAAACAAATCAAAAATAAATTTGAGAGGGAGAGAATCAGAAGAAAGATTTTTAAATAACCAAACACCAAAGTTGAAGAAGATGCCAAAATAAAAATCCTTTGCGAAAGGGGAAATTTTTGAGAGAGAGATTTTTGAAAGGGTTTTAAATGACCTCCTTCAAAACCAACAAGGTTTTTGTTGAAAACCAAACAAAATTTTTTTTGGTGTCAGAACACCTACCCCCTTAGGAAAAATCTCGTCCCCGAGATTTCAGCTGATCCTCAAATAAGTGTGGGTGCTCTGTCCGAAGAAAATCCTCTCTTTCCCAAGTGGCTTCACTGTCGGTGTGATTGCTCCACTGAACTTTGAAAAACTTGATGGTTTTCTGTCGGGTCCTCCTTTCAGACTCCTCCAAGATTTTTATTGGATGCTCCCGATATGTGAGGTCCGCTGCACGTCAATGTTTTCATGGGGTACCGCTTCTCTGGGTTGCTTACGCACTTCCTCGGGCCATGAGACGTGGAACACGTCGTGGACGTCGGATAAATCCTCGGGTAAGTCTAGCTGGTAGGCTACCGCGCCTCCGTGCCACTATGCGTAATGGTCCGATGAATCTTGGTGCTAGCTCCCCTTAATCTTGAATCGTTGCAGGCCCCTCATAGGAGATACTCAGAGGTATACAAACTCACCGGGTTCAAACCCGACTCGATGCTTTTGATCGTAATAACTCTTACATCGACTTTGGGCTGTCTTGAGTCGATCCCTAATCACCTTAACTTTATCTTCAGCCTCCTTGAGCACGCCTGGGCGAAGATATGGCTGTCTCGGTTTTGGACCAATTTAGTGGGTACGACATCTCCGCCTGCATAAGGCTTCAAAGGGTGCCATTTGCAGCTGGCACAGTAATCGTTGTTGTATGCGAATTCTGCGTATGGCAGGCTTTCCTCCCAACTGGTTCCATAGGTGAGGACACATGCTCTTAGCCTGTCTTCTAGAATTTGGTTTACTCGTTCAGTTTGTCCATCAGTCTGGGGGTGGTATGCGATACTGAATGCCAGTTGAGTTCCCAAAGCTTGTTGTAAGTGATCCCAAAATCTGGAGATGAATTGTGTGCCCCTCGAGATATTATAGTCTTTGGAACTCCATGTAAGCAGCGATACGGAGAGATAAAGCCCGGCAAGTTTCGAGTGGTGTGGGTTGTCTTCACGGGGATGAAGTGAGCTACTTTAGTCAGTCTATCAGTGATGACCCATATGGCATCATGTCCGTGTCGTGACCGAGGTAGCCCAACAATAAAATCCATTCCAATCTCGTCCCATTTCCATTCGGGTATCTTATTTGGATGCAAAAGTCCGGCCGGTTTCTGGTGCTCGGCCTTGATGCGTTGACAAGAGTCACAACATACGATGAACGTGGCTATGTCCCTTTTCAGACCGTGCCACCAAAATTTCTCCTGAATGTCCTTGTACATTTTTGTTCCTCCAGGATGGATTGAATACGGAGCGGTGTGACCTTCCACTAAGATTTGTTGTTTAAGGTCCTTGTTATTTAGTATGCAAAGTCTATCTCCGTACCACAATATTCCCTGCTTATCGATAACGAACTCTATGGCCTTGCCCAAACTCACCTTTCGCTTTATGCCTTCAATGCTAGGGTGTCCATGCTGAGCTTCTTTAACCTTTTCAATCGGGTAGGTCAGTATCTCTAAATTCGACACTGCGCCTTCGGTGACCACCATCAAGTTGAGCTTAGCGAATTCCTGCCGGAATTCAGGTCTCAAATTTGGTAGACCGTCGTTCTTCGGGCTAGGGTTCCGACTTAGGGCATCTGCCACTACATTTGCTTTTCCTGGATGGTAGTGGATTCCAACGTCATAATCCTTCACTAATTCCAACCAGCGTCGTTGCCGTAAATTCAGTTCCGCCTGTGTGAAAATATACTTGAGGCTCTTATGGTCCGTGTATATTTGTGTCTCCATTCCTTGAGTGCATGAATAACTGCTGCTAATTTCAGGTCATGAGTAGGGTAATTTTCCTCATGCTTGCGAAGTTGTCTGGAAACATACGCGACAACCTTGCCTTCTTGCATCAATGCACACCCGAGGCCCTTTCGGGATGCGTCACAATACACCTCAAAATTCTTGTGTATGTTTGGCACAATTAATACTGGTGCCGTCGTTAGTTTCCTTTTTAGTTCTTGGAAACTTTTCTCGCAAGCTTCTGTCCATTCAAACTTCTTGTCTTTCTTGAGTAGCTGCGTCATTGGCTTTGCTATAGTGGAAAATCCTTCAATAAACCTTCGGTAGTAACCTGCCATTCCCAGGAAACTCCGTACGTCCGTTACGCTGGCTGGTGGTTTCCAGCCAAGTACGGCCTTGACTTTTTTCGGGTCTACGGCAATACCCTCTTGGGTTAGTACGTGGCCCGGAAAACCTACTTTCCTTAGCCAAAACTCACACTTGCTGAATTTAGCGTACAATTGATATTTCCTGAGTTCCCCTAGTACAATTCGGAGATGTTCAGCGTGCTCTTCTGGTGTCTTGGAGTATATCATAATATCGTTGATAAATACCACAACAAACTTGTCCATAAACTTCATAAATACTTTGTTCATAAGGTGAACAAAATATGCGAGGCGTTCGTGAGTCCAAATGGCATTACTGTGAACTCATACAATCCAGATTCCGGAGGTGAAGGCTGTCTTGGGAATATCTTCCGTTCGTACTTTTAATTGATGATATCCCGACCTCAAGTCAATTTTTGAGAATACCTTGGCTTGAGCGAGCTGATCAAATAAATCATTTATTCGTGGCATCGGATATTTGTTTTTGACCGTGACCATGTTAAGTGCTCGATAGTCGATACACAGTCTCAGTGTTCCATCCTTCTTTTTGGCAAATAATATTGGTGAACCCCAAGGCGAGGAGCTGGCTCGTATATATATCCTTTGTCCAGTAATTCTTTTATTTGCTTCTTCAGTTCTACCAATTCGGATGGTGCCATTCTCAGATGGTTTCTTGTATATGGGGCGGTTCCTGGTGCTAGCTCAATGCTGAATTCTATCTCTCGGTGCAGTGGCATGCCCGGTAGTTCTTCAGAAATACGTCTGGAAATTCACACACCATCGAACCTTGCTTAATTCGTAAACATCCACCTTGTTCAATCTCGGTTGCGGGATATTTTTCTCTCTTTGGCTGAAACTTTTATTGTCTTCCCATGGTGGTGGGTGAGAATTACGGTCCTGTTGAAGCAGTCAATAAAACCTTTGTTGGTGGTCAACCAATCCATCCCTAAGATGACATCCAGTCCTTTATTTTCCAACACAATAAGGTTGGCGTGAAACTTCAACCCTTCAAACTCAATGACCACACCTTGGCAATAATTCTGGGTAACTTGCTTAATCCCAGGGGACTTGACAATCATAGATTTTTCCAAGGGAAGCATCGAAAAATTATTTTGCAAAGCAAAACTTTTCGAAATGAAAGAGTGAGAAGCTCCAGAATCAAACAAAATGATGGCAGGTATTGTGTTGACAGGAAACATACCGAGTACGATATCTGGGGCATTCTGTGCTTCCTCTTTGGTCACGTGGTTCAGATGACCCTTCTTGTGATTGTTATTTGGGTTAAAATTGTTGCGCTTTGGCGCCGAATTATTGCTTCCGTTGTTCGGCTTTGGGGTCGAGTTCCTTGGCTTGGGGCACTGCTTGGCATAGTGCCCTTCTTCTCCACAAGCGTATCAGGTAACGCCTAGGCGTTATGTGAACTCCTTGTCCCTTGCATGGAAATTCTTGATTGGGCGTGAGATGTTTTTCATGGGTCTGGGTGTCCCACCTTTCTGAAAATCTGTCCTGGTGCGGTGGTTGCGAGCGTGATTAGTCTGGTCCCTTTTTTGCTTGCGGAAATCTTCCAAGCTGCGTCTCTCATTTTCCAAAGTAATGGCCTTATCCACCAGCGTCTTAAAATCCGGGAAGGTGTGCACAACCAACTGACATTTAAGCGCGGGCGTTAGACCGTCTAGGAATTTTTCCATCTTCTTGCTTTCAGACATACGCTCCTCGTTGGCGTAGCGAGACAACAGAGTAAATCGATCTGTTGTACTCGACACCGTCATTGTCCTTTGCTTGAGGTCATCAAATTCTCTCTTTTGATCTTCATAAGACTTTTAGGAATATGTGCCCCACGAAAACCTTCTTTGAACTCCTCCCAGGTGATATTATTTTCGTTGGGGTGCATGTGTAGGAAATTTTCCCACCACAATGCAGCTGCTCCAGTGAGATAGTGCGGTGCATATAGCACTTTCTCCAGATCTGAACACTGGGCAATTATTAATTTTATTTCCATGTCTCGAAGCCAGTCCCCGGCTTCCAGAGGTTTGTCAGTATGGGAAAATGTTTGGGGACGCGTCTTCTGTAGCTCAGATAACTTTGATTTCCGTTGATACTATCCGTGGTGATTTCCCATATTGATTACTTGGTTCATCATTTCCTGATGTTGTTGCTGACTTTGCTCGTAAAGACGACACATTTGGGAAAGTGCTGTTTCACTGTCCTGTTGACTTGACTGCCCCTGTGTGAAATTGTTGCTTGGTGGTGTGCCAAAATTTTCCTCTGACGGAATTGGCATGGAGCGCGTCCAAGGACGAGACATTGTTCACTCTGGGGATATATTTTGTAAAAAACTCATAAGCAAAGAAATTGAGTCGCAAAAGTCAATAAATTCATGAAGACGGAAAAAGTCTTAAATGCTCCAAGATTTTTTTTCAAGAGAATAAACGTTTGCGCACGAAGAAGGACTGCTCATTACGTATCTTACACGCAAGCAGTAATTATACAATACATCACTCAGGATATGCGTACATAAACCTGACATGTTATTTAGGCTAGTGCACTTCTCCCAGTTCCTACATGATGCGCAAACAGGCTACTTCTCACAGCCTATGCACACATAAACATTTCGTACAAGCGGTACATCGCATGGCGGCTAAGCGTACTCAGTCGGAGGAGATGGTGAGGATCTCATTTGCCCTGCCGAGGGTGAGGCGCAGTGAGGCTGGGGACGCAACCTCCTCCTCGCTAATAGGCTCCAGACGTGAAGTGCTGCGCTGAGTTGGTGGAGCGGGTGCCCTATGCGGGACAACACGGACTTGAGCGGGCGCAAGGGGTGGTGCAGAACGAACTGGAGTAGGCGCGATGACTTGGTTGAATCCCTCGGTGGAAGGCAGGCGATGAGCAGTGGCGAGAGTGTTAGGTGCATACGATGCTGATGACGAGACAAAAGTCAGAGGCGGTGCAGTGTGCAGGAGCTCCCTCCTGTTGGCGGTACAGCCATGGACTGAGTACACGCGGGCAGCCACGAAGTCATCCACCAGGTTGTCGAAGGCTGCCTCCAGAGCCTGGAGATACCCGACGAGCATCTCAAAAGCCTCGTCTCACTCTCCTCCGGGGCAAGAGTATGAGTAGTGGCAGGCGTACGACACGTGGCATGGAAGGTAGCGGTAACGACGAGTCTGCATCGAAGGAAGGACATCCCTGAGACGAGCTATCGCCTCACGGGCTGCCATCTGCATAGCATGCTTCTCCGTAGGCATGGCTCTTCCCAAGAACCGTAAGCGGCATAATTCAACACGCCCTCCCTTGAATTGCACAGCGGCCTGGTGCATGGTCAGACGGTCGTTGACCTTGTGCTGAGGGAGTGTGAAGACTGGGCGCATGGATGGCCCCATCGCGACACGGGCGATGAAGGAGAGAAGCTTGACGAACCCATCGGGCTCGTTGGCGAACATCTGTGACTCGCAGTTGTTGTCGGCCATCTACAAAAGTAGGCAAAAATTCTGAATGGTCAGATCATAAATTTATGCTGACTGTCAGAAAATGACTACATTTGTAAAATTAAAAATTAGCTCTATATGCTAATAACCGATTAGCGATCGCACCTAGTGGCTTCCTACAGTCAGCCTGACTCTGGTACCAAGCTTGTCACGACCGGTTTTCCAATAAAAATATTTGTTGAGAAACCGACCTTTTGAGTCCAGTGTGAGGAAAAATCATCCTGACTGGTAGACAAAATCTTGATACAATAAGCCAGTAGTATTTAATATAATACAGGGTCGAGCTGGGGGTTGCTCAACAAATTATTACAAGCACGCCAATAATTATACATAATGGTGGATATGACACAATGGAGTGGTGGCATACTACTGACTCGAGTTAAAGTGGTGGTGGAATAACACAGTGGAGTGGATAACATGACTCCTATACTGGCAGCTCATCGAGCGTCAAGGCGAGGCTCGAGGGAATTATTTGGGTAGCGGAAGCGGGAGTAACATAGTGACTAATCCAGGGTCGCACGAGACGGACTGGGATTCCTCTAGGCGTCGGACTCGCTATCGAACTCTTCATCCATGATATCGCCTTCGTCACAAGATCTGGCCAAATCAACAAGCGGTGAGTACTTTGAAAGTACTCGCAAGACGATTCGGACAATAGATATAATAAATGCATGCATGAATGCGTCATGAGTGATTTAACAAATGCACATTCAAATCAGTATAACAAGGTAAGTAAAAAGGGAGTCGGCGGTAGTCCGCTCGAAAACCCCATAAAAATGAACTGAAAACCGATCGGGTGTCTGAACCGACACCTCGAAGGGTGAACAAATAATCAAAACATGCCGCAGTCGGGCGTCTAAGCGACACCACATAAAGGGCTTATACTGAAGGAAAAGACATGCATGCCACGGATGGACGTCGGGCGACATCACGTAAGGGCTTATATCAAATGTAAATAAATAACAATGCCGCAGTCGGACGTCTGAGCGACATCACAGAAAGGGCTTATATCAAAAGTAAATAAATAACAATGCCGCAGTCGGACGTCTGAGCGACATCACAGAAAGGGCTTATATCAAAAGTAAATAAATAACAATGCCGCAGTCGGACGTCTGAGCGACATCGCAGAAAGGGCTTATATCAAAAGTAAATAAATAACAATGCCGCAGTCGGACGTCTGAGCGACATCGCAGAAAGGGCTTATATCAAAAGTAAATAAATAACAATGCCGCAGTCGGACGTCTGAGCCACATCGCAGAAAGGGCTTATATCAAAAGTAAATAAATAACAATGCCGCAGTCGGACGTCTGAGCGACATCGTAGAAAGGGCTTATATTCATTATTCATAACTTGCAAGAACTAAAGCTCACCGGTAAATATTCAACACGTGATAAATAACGGGTTAGTCCATCCACAGGAAGCAAACCTTTAACACTCCTGTGGTTCTCAGGAGTTTCCTGTCACCGAGACTGACTCTTGACAAGATAAGATAAACATAGAACTTGGATATGGATAAGAGGATTCAAAGGAATTATTGACTCTGCAGAGTTTGTACTAAATTACCCACATCCAACGGATTCCCGTAGTCACGAAGGACTAGTTCCGTTTACGGTATTTTGGAAGAAACACAACTAACCAGTACACACCCATCCCACCTTACGTTGCCAGGAATCACCCTGGGCAGCGTCCAAGAAAAACTTTGAGACAGGGAGATCACAATCTTGAATAGCATGGGATCAAATTTATATACGCGCGCTCTAAGGGTTGCCCCCCTCTCGGTCCCAACCGGAAACACCCATGCCCCCTGACCAGATGATAGGCTTTAATCCAGGGCCATGGAACCCTCATCCCGGCCTCTCGATTTGGTGTGTACCAGATAGCGGTTTGCAACTTACTAAGCCATATCCCTTGCGGAAAACATGTGGTAGTACGGAAGGGAAGACGGACGGGAACTGGACTGATTCATGTTGACACTGGGTCAAACGGTCTGACGTAAGACTAGCATGCTACAACACTGCCATCTTACCCATTCTCATGCCATCTCATGGCCATGCAAACTCATATCCAACAACTCATGGATTATCGAAATTCACTTGCCTCAACTTTGCATGTGATATAACTTTCATCGAGATGCTCATGAACATGCCAATGAAACTACTTAATGCAAACATGCCCAAACACTCATCACATCAAAAGTTCAAACATGCTTGCCTGGTTCGGAGTAGTCGGGGCCTAGCTCGGTGAAGTTCGCGGTTCCGTCACCCCCTTCGGTATCTACGGTATAAAAAATACACGCACTAATGTAAATACCGTGGGGTGCACAAAAATATTCCAAATATTTTTCAAATAAATCTAATAAAAAACTAGACAAAATTTTGAAGAGGACAGAAAAAGAATCACTCAAAAATACTTTTTTGTTTAAAAGATATAAGAGTTTTGGTTCAAGGACCTCTCTGTAATGAAACAGAAAACTCTCAGGGGTCTAAGCGGAAAAGTCCAGAAAACGATTCAGATTAGAAAGCGCATTTGCCAGAATACGCTTTCAGAAACGGTTCAAAAAAAAAAGAACAGAGGGGCTGACGGGCGGGTCCCACCCGTCAGGTTTGAATATTCAAAAGAGGCGGCAGAGCTCGACGGCGCCCGAGAGCCGCGGTGGTCGCCGGCGGCGATCCACCATGGCGGCGGGGATCGGGTGGTACCTCTGTGCTCAGTGCAAACTTCCACGTCGGTGGGTGGTGGTGGTGGTCGCCGGCGAGCACCACGTCGACGACGGCCCTTGCTCCGGCGGACGGTGGTTCGGGTAGTCGTGGACCTCGTCGGAGAGAGCTGCTGGGGTCAAATTGAAGTGGGGGTTAGTCTCCTAGGGGTGTGATGAGGCTACGGGCAAGTCTAGGGCGATGGAGGAGCTCTCACCAGAGAGAACACTGCCGGAGCCCGAAGTGGACGGAGGTGGCCGAAGTTGAGGAATAAGGGCCCCTCGAGGCTCTTCCAAAGGGTGCGGGTCTGGTGAGGTGGTGGAGATGTGCGGGGTCGAGAGCGAGCTCGGAGGCGCTATTTATAGCCGGCTCGAGGCGGTTGCCGTGAACGGGATAAGTCTAGCGAGCGATTACGGCGGTGCTGTGGCTGGACGGTTGGTTTAGGGGCTTGAGCATCGACTAGACGGAGTATTGATCTCATCCCGGTGCCTAACTCAGCAAGGCAGGGGAGGTTACGGCCTGTCCCAACGGAACGGCCGTGCGGCACGTCGGCGACAGAGGGCGCGCCCTGTGCGTGCCAGGCCACGACGACGGTGCTGCATGCATGCGCTGGCAAGGGAGACGGCCACACGGAGCTCCTAGGTGGCGTGGGCGGTGCCGAACGGCGTTATGCCGCAGGGTGCCCCCTGTTGGCCGCCACGGGAGGTCCCGACGCCGCAGAAGACGCCGGCGTAGACGGGCCAGGGTGCCACCGACGCCAGGAACCAGCCAAGTGCGCGTGCGGCGCTCTGGACAGGGAGGAGGGGCCGTGCGCAACACGCCAGGCGCACTGTTGACAAGTGACCAGACTCTGACGAAACTGAATCTACTGAAACTCTGAATTTCTCTGAAAGTGCAAAGTGACAGCGCAGGCCAGGTGTTCGGCAGAATGACTTTGGTATGAGGGAATTTTTCCTTGAGTTGATTTTTGGTGGAGTGGCCTCTCATTGCAACCGGGGGCTGCCTGAATTTTGGTGGAAATTTTGGAGAAGAGGACATATGAATTTCATCAAATTTGACAAATCTGATCCAAATTTGCAGAAGCTGAAACTTGAAAATTTTGAAAAGAAGAAGAGTGCATCTTGATGGTTCTAGGTTGTGGGTGCTAGGGACTATCCAGAGTAGTTGGTTTGAGAACAAAACTCAAAGGCATTTAGGTACTTGCTTTGCAAATCACCTAGGCTCAACATAGTGGACAGAATTGTTTTGGGGAAAGAAATAATTGAAATAAAATCCAAAAATGAGTTGGACCTGTTGGGACAGAATATTTGGATTGCCCCAAAGTGGAAAGAGGGGTTTTGGGAAGATTTACCACATGAGACATGGTAAAAAGTATGGATGGATTCAATATAAGAGAAGACCCAAAACTCCTAGGTTTTCTTATTAAAAGAAAAACAAATCAAAAATAAATTTGAGAGGGAGAGAATCAGAAGAAAGATTTTTAAATAACCAAACACCAAAGTTGAAGAAGATGCCAAAATAAAAATCCTTTGCCAAAGGGGAAATTTTTAAGAGAGAGATTTTTGAAAGGGTTTTAAATGACCTCCTTCAAAACCAACAAGGTTTTTGTTGAAAACCAAACAAAATTTTTTTTGGGTGTCACAGAAACAGGATAGGCATCATGACTGGATGAAGTGCCAAATGCAGAGTCTTCTTCTTGATGTCAATCGCATTCATAATCTTGCAACCAAGAACTCATTTGTTGCCCATGAATCCTGTCGGCGTGCCTAGAAGAGCCTCACAATGCTCTGTTCTGAAGATGATCTTCAATCAGATCGCTTCACTGAATGCTTCAAGTTTGACTCCAGGCCTCCACAGTCATCAAGTTGGCATCCAACTCCTTCCATTGAAGATTCTGAGCATTCATCTTTGGCTCCCACTGTTGTCCCGTGAGTCATTCATGAATAGGACGACGCCACTTCACCGGCGATGGCTTCACTACACCAAGATTCTACATTAGGCCCCTCCGCACCACCCAACTCCAACGTCGACCCGGCTGGCCCAACATCTTCACCAACACCGCCTGCAAACGAATAGACACTCTATGTCTTCAAACCTTTTTGGTAATTCCTGACAAAAGGGGGAGAAGCATATGAGTTGATAGTCTTCAAGCGGGTTCATGTGGGTTGGGTGCTTATTTTTGCTAAGTTTTACAACTCTCGTTCTTGAACTATTGGCTTTTGAGTTGTTACACTTCAAACTTGATGGTCGTCTGCCACTTTTGCTGCTACAATTTATTGTGATGATGAATTCCACATGAAGTCATTCTGCACACGTCCATTTCTCATTATGAATTTCATTATCTTCTTTACATTTGTGTATGCATGATAAATTGTCTCCATGTGTTGAAGAAGATCTCCACAAAGCAAAACCTGCAATGTGCATTTGCATTCAAAGGCAAAACTTTTATATGCACATCTTCAGGGGGAGCCTCTTTCAACCTATGAAGACAATGCCCACGTACTTTAACTTTCACATACTTTTATCCCCGTTGAAAACTTCAACCAGTTTGTCATCAATCACCAAAAAGGGGGAGATTGTAAGTGCATCTAGTGCCACCCCTAGTTGGTTTTGGAGTATTGACGACAAACGTGGTTGAGGGACTAATGTGTTTGTGAGATTTGCAGGATAACACAAGTATAAGTCCCTCATTGATTTGGTTTATATACCACAGATGACGCCTAAAAATGTATGAAAACATTGAAGACAATGGTGGTTCGTGAAGACATTCACGTTGAAGATAATGACATGTGAAGACATTCACTTGAAGACTATGGAGTGCGAAGACATGGTTTATTTTGTAGTTTCCTTTTCTTCTTTGTTGATTCATAGGAACCACCGAACTGTTAAGTGGGGTCCAAGTGAACAAAGTCAGAAGACTGATGTGATGCTCAACCCAAACCCTATGTCTTCGAGTGAAGACAATGAGAGCAAATCTTATCCAGAGTTGGATGAGTCAGCTTTGCTTGTATCCCAAGCCAAGCTGCCGCGTGTATTTGAAATCCGACGTTGGACACGTGTCGGTTCCTTAGTGGCTTAGGGTCATTTTGGACATATCATGTCGGGTTGCCTCCTGGCTATCAATAGCCCACCCCCTACACCATAAATTTGTGGCTGCTCAGAGTTAGTGCACAACTTTTGTCGTTTGAGAGCAACCCACCTGCGAAGCCTTTGAGAGAGAGATCCTTGCAAGGAAAAAGCCCAAAACACCTAGAGCCAAAGAGTGTTAGGCATCACTGAAGTCTTTCTGTCCGCGTGACCTGAAGACTTGTTACACTTGAGGACTGTGCATCCTCCAGCCGGTCAGGCGTCATGTTCTGAGGATCCAAGAGTGATTGTCGATTGCCGGTGAATGGAGTCTGTGAAGGTTTGGAAGTCTACCTTGAAGACTTACCATTGTGATTGGGTGAGCACTGGGTGTCCTTAGCTCATGGGGAATAAGATGAAGACGTGGTCTTCTGAGTTCAATCTCAGCCTCCCTAACCAGACGTACAGTTGTCACAACAACTGGGACTGGTCTACCAAATACTTGTCTTCACCAGGCTACTGGTTCTATCTTCCAACTCATTTACATTTTAGTTTGTCTTCATGAAGTCATTGCTTGCTTGCCTGATCTATTTGACTTCACTGTGTGAAGACTATTACCACCAAAATTTCCCCGGATTGTCAACCTGGGGCGGATGATTCTCTCTGCTCCACACAATGGGCTGCTCAGACCATCATAAATAGCGTGGTACTGCCGGTTCAATAGAATTGACTGCCCTCTTGTGAAGCTTCTGATCGCGCTTACACAGGCTAGTAGTGAACACATGATACTGCCCACCATTCAATTGCTTGGGATGACTTTGATAACCCGACTGCTGCTGATTCCCTTGATTATTCTGTTGATTATTACCACCTTGGTTGTTCTGATGGCCCTGATTATTCTGAAATCTAGAGCTTGAACCACCACCACCATGAAAACCTGGACCTGAACCGCCCGGCGGACCCAGATCATACCGGTAAAGATCAGAGTTTTTGAACTCCTTCATAATATAACAATCTTTCCAAAGATGCGTGCAAGGGGCCTCTTTAGTCCCATGCTTTGGGCAGGGCTGGTTTAACAGCCGCTCCAGATTCATCCCTCCACCGCTGGGCGGTTTACCTTCTACGCTGCATATTGGTGTTAGCCACAAAATCTGAATTATCTGCTTTGCGCTTACCATTATTCCCATGGCTTCCTTGGTTACGATGCTGCCCTTTTGCACCGCCGTTCTTCTTTCCCTTCTCTGGTTTCTCCTCATCAGACTCGGGATCCTTGGTATTATCAGAATCGGCATACTTGACCAAGGCCGCCATAAGTGTTCCCATGTCATTGCAGTGGCGCTTGAGCCGTCCCAACTTCATCTTTAGTGATTTAAACCGGCAATTACGCTCCAGCGTTATGATCGCTTGGCCAGCATTAGTCCGGTCTGACGAATGCAAAACTTCTGAAACCCGGCGCACCCAATGAGTTGTTGACTCGTTCTCCCCCTGAACACAGGCATCCAAGTCCACAATGGACATAGGCTATTTGCAGGTGTCCTTGAAATTGGCTATAAATCGGGCCTTCAACTGATCCCATGATTCGATGGAGTTGGCTGGTAGGTTTTTCAACCAAGTACGGGCTGTCCCTTCCAACATCATTGTGAAGTACTTTGCACAGGCCGCTTCATCTACATCCAGCATCTCCATTGCCATCTCATAACTCTCAACCCACACCTCAGGTGGCTGATCAACAGTGTAATTTGGTACCTTCCGCGGACCCTTGAAATCCTTAGGCGGTCGCACATTACGGAGAGCTGGAATAAGACACGGCACTCCCCAGGAACTGAAAGCAAGCCGGTGCCTCGGTCCACTGATGCCGCTGGCTGAATCGGGGCGGTTTGATAGCGACCCGCATGTGGTGCTGCCAAAGCGGCCTCCCTTCATGCTCTGCCATTATCCACCACATCATGCGCCAGATTACGGCGCCGAGCACTGCTGAACACCTCTGGTTCGTCCATGTGCCTGCTATAGCTCTTGCTCGGATGAGGGGTCGAATGAATTCTATCTCGGCTATAAGCCTGCTACTGCACCACGGCGGTTTGAAGAAGATCCCTGGCCTGCCGTGTCTCAATTGCCGCCAGTGAATCGCCCTCCATAGGAATAGCTGCCAGGCGAGATGCCGCAGCAATCATGTTATCCAAAGGGCTCGAAAAGTGACCTGGTGGTGTTGGCACATACGGCGGCGGGTTGTCCGTCCGTCGAGGTGGTTCCATTATCCGTGGTTGATCCGGCGCCGCTCCAGGCGCATCGGTTCGGTTTGCAGCTGCCGGTTTACTCAGCCCAAATTTCCCGGCGTATTAAAGAGATTTAATCCTTCGAAACCTGGCTGCATACGCGATCGGTACTTCCTGCGCATCACGTCGTTTGCCGCGTTCTGATCTAACATGAGCTGGAAATTCTGTGCCTGTATCTGCTGTGATTGGGCATCCAAAGCGGCCCGTTCCTCAGCCATCCTGGCATCCTCAGCCGCCAGGTCCTCCTTGGCCTGCGCTATCTGGTCCTTCAGCTTAGCCACTTCCGCATTGTGCTGATCCCGTGTCTCGGGGGTAACTGCCGTGGTTAGCAAGGTCGTCCAGGCATCCATCAAATCGGAGAGATCTTGAGCCGGCCGGCGCACCGAGCCTCCTGCCGCGGCCGCTGAACCAGAAATCATGGCTGCTGTAGATGAAGATTGTAAAGCGGGCTGCGTCCCGGCCATGTAGACAGCAACTCGGCTTGGCGGTTCAAGGAGGTCCGGAATACTGTTGCCATTGGAATAGCCTCCGAACACACCATCATGGACTTGGTATAAGGACTCGGTTTCACCGGTGGATGATTCGCCGTCGGAATAAACAGCCGTCTCGCCTTCAGACACCGATTCAGATCCGATCCCATGGACACATCCTACGAACGCACGCTTCGTGGCTGGCTTAACTCGGGCAGGACTTGCACGCTGAGCCGTCTCGACGAGGTCGGTGTAGGTGTCCGGCTCAGGGCCCGGTTCACCGATCTTGCCGATGAAGACATGAATTTCGCCAAAGGGGACCCGGTACCCGTACTTGATTGAGCGGGCCTCGGGGCCCCATCCTTCGTCGTCGATGTAGAGCTTGCCGCGACGACTCTTGGTCATCCGGCCAACCGTGTACCCCTTCAGTCCTTCAAAGCTGCCCTTCAAACACTGAAAACCATCGTGCGATAGCCCCACGGTGGGCGCCAACTATCGTGGTTTTGTCACGGCAGATGTCCTCATGAAAGGACTTAGTCGCAAGGCCATCGCTACGGGTTAGCTTGAAGGGGTTAAACCGGACAAGGGACACGGGAGTTATACTAGTTCGGCCCCTTCGATGAAGGTAAAAGCCTACGTCTAGTTTGTGATGGGATTATTGGGGTTTCGATGACCAGGGAGCGAATACGCTTTGCCTGGATCTCGAGTTGTTGTTCTCTGTTCCTGAACCGCCACTGGTCGTCCCTTTATATACATTGGTGACGCCTTGGCCGGTCTACAGAGTCCCGAGCCAGCTCATACAAGTGTCTAGCTCGGTCTCTTCCTTTCCTAACTTACATTACAAGATACATAACCATGGCGGTTTACCACTACGGGCCCTAAACCGCCTTTGGGCTCCGGGCCTCTAAGCTTTAGTAATAAAACGCTATCTACTGAGTCTTCATGGGCTTCAATATAGTTGAGGGTGAACCGGGCCCTCCTGGCCAGTTTACACTCAGTAGTTATATCCCCAACACCCTCCGATGAAGTGTGAGTAGTTTACTTCAGACCTTCGGGTCCATAGCTAGTAGCTAGATGGCTTCTTCTCTCTTTTTGGATCTCAATGCAATGTTCTCCCCCTCTCTCGTGGAGATCTATTCGATGTAATCTTCTTTTTGCTGTGTGTTTGTTGAGAACGATGAATTGTAGGTTTATGATCCAGCTTATCTATGAATAATATTTGAATCTTTTCCGATTTCTTTTATGTATGATTGGTTATCTTTGCAAGTCTCTTCGAATTATCCGTCTGGTTTGGCCAACTAGATTGGTAGTTCTTGCAATGGGAGAAGTGCTTAGCTTTGGGTTCAATCTTGCGGTGTCCTTTCCCAAAGGATGTATAAGGGCAGCAAGGCACTTATTGTATTATTGCCATCGAGGATAACAAGATGGGGTTTTATCATATTGCATGAATTTATCCCTCTACATCATGTCATCTTGCTTAAGGCGTTACTGCTTTTTAACTTAATACTCTAGATGCATGCTTTGGATAGCGGTCGATGAGTGGAGTAATAGTAGTAGATCTTGAGAATCGTTTAGGTCTACTTGTCTTGGACGTGATGCCTATATACATGATCATACCTAGATATACTCATAACTATGCTCAATTCATCAATTGCTCAACAGTAATTTGTTCACCCAATCCGTAGAATATCTATGCTCTTGAGAGAAGCCACTAGTGAAACCTATGGCCCGGGTCTATTCTCATCATATCAATCTCCATCACTTTAATACTTGCTTTGTTTTACTTTTCCTTTTACTTTTCACTTAGCATCTCTATATCAAAAATACCAAAAATATTATTTATCATCTCTATCGATCTCACTCTAAGTAAGTGACCGTGAAGGGATTGACAACCCCTAATCGCGTTGGTTGCGAGGAGCTATCGTTTTGTGCAGGTACGAGGGACTTGTGCGTGGCCTCCTACTGGATTGATACCTTGGTTCTCAAAAACCGAGGGAAATACTTATGCTACTTTTCTGCATCATCCTCTCCTCTTCGGGGAAATCCAACGCAGTGCTCAAGAGGTAGCAGTCATCTATTTTGGAACTGGGGTGTAGTAGACAGCCTCAGGTAGTGGTACAAAACTTTGGCGGTTGGGCTAGCATGGCAGTGCATTTTTTCAGCCCACATGGACGCATGCAGCAACAGTCCTATATCTCTATAACATGTGCGTCCCTGGTGGGGGCCCCTCCGTTCCGGGGGCCCGGGGCGGCCGCCCCCTGCCCCCATCAGGACCGGGCCTGTGACTCAATAAAGAGAAGAAGAAGAAGAACAAAATAAATGCTACTGTTGGGGAACGTAGTAATTTCAAAATTTTCCTACGCACACGCAAGATCATGGTGATGCATAGCAACGAGAGGGGAGAGTGTTGTCCACGTACCCTTGTAGACCGAAAGCGGAAGCGTTATGTCAACGCGGTTGATGTAGTCGTACGTCTTCACATCGACCGATCCTAGTATCGAAAGTACGACACCTCCGCAATCTGCACACGTTCAGCTCGGTGACGTCCCACGAACTCACGATCTATCGTGAGTGTCGAGGAGAGCTTCGTCGGCCGCAAGACGGCGTGATGACGGTGATGATGAAGCTACCGGCGCAGGGCTTTGCCTAAGCACTGCAATGATATGACCGAGGTGGATTATGGTGGAGGGGGGCACCGCACACGGCTAAGAGATCAATGTCTGCTGTGTGTTCTAGGGTGCCCCTGCCCCCGTATATAAAGGAGCAAGGGGGAGGCCGGCCGGCCCTTGGGGCGCACCAAGGAGGGGGATCCTATGACCCCGATTCCAAGTCACATCGATCTAGCTGGTAACACCTCATATCACTTTGCGGCCTCACGCACGGTATTCCCACGGGTGTCGCCTTACCATGGCCCGGGACCGTTTGCGCCTTGTGGCTCACGTATATGATAGTGTCGCTAGCATCCATATGACAGAGAACCCGGGCCGACATGGCTAGTCGTGAACCCAAAGCGGCGCTAACCCATGGACAGGCATACATTAATCACATCGAGCATGTCGGTCATCAACGTATGAATCCGGGCTGTAGCACTTTGGGCTAACAGGACTCCGGTATCCCGGGCTGTAGCGAGCTAGGCGGGACTCCGAATATCACCGCGTGACATTTTCGAAGGGACGGACATAGGAACGAAGTGAAACACATGCCGCCAGTCAAGTGTCCAAGCGGTAGTGCTGGCTAGCAGGACTCCGGTGAACCGGGTCAGAAGCGGACTACTATCGCCGTAGCACGAGACTACATTTCCCCATATGAGAGGCTGCCAAGGATAAACAACTAGTTTGTCGGATCCCACACATACCAAGCATTTCAAACATACACACAATATGCTCAATATGTGTAAATACAACATGGCATCACAACATAACTCTACGACTCAAATATTTATTCATTAGGCTCGAGGAGCGAGATATTACAAACATGGGTCTCGTGACCCAACACTCGAGCATACAAGTCAAAGCACAAGCGGAAGCTAAACATGTCTCGAGAATGCATAACTATAAATGAAAAAGGCTGAGAATCTTGACTATCTACCGGATCCTGCCGAGGGCACAAGATCGTAAATGAGGTAACAAGCTAAACGTCAAGTCCAAGCGGAACTACTAGCGAGACCGACGTCTCTCGCAAAACATAAAATAAGCAAACGTGAGTACAAACGTACTCAGCAAGACTTACATCGTAACTAACTACATATGCATCATTGTCAACAAAGGGGTGGTGGAGTTTGATGCGACAAGCCAGCCTTTGACTCGGTGGCTATCCTGAACTACGATCGCAAGTAACTCTTTTGAGGTGGCGCTACGAGTCCACATATTCACCATATCAATACACCACTATGGACCCGCCTCCGCTTCCCTCACGAGAATGCCATCCATAGCACTCACGCTTATCTTGTGCATTTTAGAGTATCCACTTTCACTTGTCTATGAACCGATATAGGCAACCCGAAGTCCTTTTCCATGGACACGGCTATTCGAATAGATCATATTAACCCTGCAGGGTGTACTTCTTCACACACGCTCACCACTTACCGCCGTTTACGACATGTACTCGGCAACCTTCAAGCGGAAGCCCAACGTGGGTGTCGGCCACGGCCTACCTAAACACACGAGTCCCGAGTCCAGGTTTATCGCCTATTCGGGTTCCATCCGCAGGGAGTCCGGCCGAGGTTTCCACTAACGGCCCCGAACGATGTGTGCAGGGTTCCCGAGACACCAAACGGGCGAACCGGTACATCAAGACGTGCCTACCGCAACACAACCCACCCCTATGGTCAGCGTTGCGTGCGGCCCCCAAAGATGCTACAAACACCGAAACTACTTGCAACTCCTTGACCGAGGACAAGAGTGGTTAAGAAGCCGAGAGGGTCCATTGGTTTCGGGCCCAATGCGTGGTAGTAACTGTTTCATGGATCACAAACACGTAACTCCGTTCACGAGGACGGCTGCAATGAGACAACCCACCATGTACTCCTACATGGCCTCTCACCGCTACCTTTACCAAAATGTGTTCACACACTTAGCTCACACACAGAGGACATGTTCACACACCTCCGATTCATCCTCGATGAATCGGACTGACTCAACTCTAAGCGAAAGCAGTGCATGACAAACAAGCATGAATGAGTAGGCACAACATGGCTCAAGCAACTCCTACTCATGCTAGTGGGTTTCATCTAATTCTTGTGGAATGACAGTCATGCAGAGGATAAAGGGGTTCAGCTACCGCAGCAAGTAAATGTATGAATCGTTGTTGTCCTAATGCAGTAAAAGAGAGCAGGAGCGAGAGAGTGGGATTGTATCGGAATGAACAAGGGGTTTTGCTTGCACGGCACTTCAAGATAATATAGTTCTTCATCGGTGTCATCGAACAATCGTTTAACGTCGTCTCACCGAGAGGGACAAACACCGTCAACTGAGAAATAACACAATCAATGCAATGCACATTCACATGAATGACATGTCATGTTAGGGTACTGAATTCACCTAATGCAATATCTAGCCAAGTTAATTGAAGTGGAACTCAAACAAGATTAAACTCCAACTCCAAATGCTAGTTCATAAATTAACCTAATCATGATTCATCCTATTCAGTGGGGTTAATTTGTTCAAACATGCATGATCATGGCATAAACAGATTCTTCATATTTTTCTGATCATTTTTCATATATAAATTATCTCATTCTGAGCTACGGTTGAATTTATATGATTTTTAGAAGTTTAGGACATTTTCTGAATTCCTGATTAGTTTTAAACGAGAAAATGATTAATGACATCAGCATTGTGTCACTACTGCGTCAGCAGGTCAGCCGAGTTGACCAGGGTCAACTCCGACCGGTGGGACCAGCGTGTCATTGACCCGAGGACTAAACCACTACCAAAACTAAGCGCCGGTGAGGTTTGACCACGTGGTGGGGCCCATTGTCGATGTCTCGTTAGTGTGCTAATTGGGGGGATTAGCCGCTAATGGCAACGCCACATCAGCGTCGCCGGATTAGGCGCCGGCGACCACATTCCGCGGCGGTGGCTCGCCGGAGAGGCTCGGGTTTCACATACAGGGGGCTGTTCGGGGCGCGGTAGGTCCCGTTGGAAAGCTGGCAGTGCAGCGCATCTAGGGGTGGTGGAGGTTGGTGCTGTAGTCGCTGGAAGGGTGGCCGGCGACGAGGTTCAGCGGCGGCAGCGACTCGGGTTAGTTTGGCCTCGGCGTTAGGGTTCTCGGAAGGAGGAGCTGGTGGGAGCCGTGTGCTCCTGGGAAGGCACCGATCGCGTTGACGCGCTCAGGCGCGAGCTATGGTGGCTAAAACGACGGCGGCATCATAACCGGCGGCGATGAGCTCCGGCTCATGAGCCAGCGGTTAGAGGAAGAAATCGGCATCGGGAGAGGGAGGTTCGGTGCGGGGCTCACAGCGATCACGAAGAGGGGCTCGGCTTGCTCGGGGACGGCTTGGCGACGGGCGCCGCCATCGGCGGTGACCGGCTCCCGAGGTTGAAGACGACGGCATTGATGGCGAAGTAGAGCTCCCGGCGATGCGTGGCTCGACGAGGAGGACGAAGGCGACGAGGCGGATCCCTGGGGCGCGTCGGAGAGGCGGGAGGGAGGCAGTGGCTGCGGCTATGGCGATCGGCGGCGACGGGCTCGCTCGGTGAGATAGAGAACGGTGAGGGAGAGAGACAGAGGAGGGGGATGGCCGCGGGAAGAGTCGAGAGGGGGCCAGGGAGGTGCGTGGCGTCGTCTGGGGGCGCCCAGGGCGTCGGTGGAAGCAGGAGGTGGCCGTGGCGGCCACACGCCTCTCGTCCTACTGGCGAGAGGTGGGAGACGGTGGCGCTGGTGGGCTGGGCCACCAGCTGGGCCAGCGAGGTGGGCTGCCAGATATATCCGGGTAAGTGGCCTGGGGCCTCTTCTCTCTCTCTTTTTAATTGTTTTTTTGTTTTCTAATTTTCTGTAATTTGTTTTGATTTAGTAATAATACCAAACCATTTCATAAAATCCTGGGAACAGTTATGGGTGCTTTCTGAATTATTTCAGGGACCCTTAACAATTCCCAACATTTTTGGAGCATCTGAAATATATATAGCATTTAATGGCCCCAATTCAAATACAATATGAGTTAATTTTAAAATCCAGAGTGGCCTAAAAAATAAGTGCATTATTTTTGGCAGAGGTTTTCACCTTCATCAAAAATAATGAATTTTTCTAAAGGGCATTCTGGGTTCATTGAAATATTTTTATTTTGATCCTAAATGCATTTCATTTAGTGCTAGGGTTTTTCATCCCCATTTCAAATTTCATGAAAATTAAACATGATGCATAGATGCAATGCCACTAGTTACAAGCAAGCTCTAGGGCTGTGACAACTCACCCCCACTAAAAAAGAATCTCGTCCCGAGATTCAAGACGTGAGGTAAGAAGACAGAGGGAACACTGGCTAACACGATCTTGTCGATCCAATTTCCCTTCCCGAAGATGTTGGTTCATTGCTCCAATTGATCTTGGCGTCCTTGCTTTCGGGATCTTCATCCAACACGACAACGACAAAGAGGAACTCTGCAGGAATCGATCTTCTTAAAGATCGAGCAACTTAGGATCACTCATCAAGCGAGACATTGAAACATCTCTCGAGCTGCGACACGGAACACATCGAGAGGGATGGAAGAACAAACGACGGGGTTTGATTGGTGGGCAACAATTCCATGCTTAGAAGGATGGTTGATGGTGTCAAGGTGGCGAAGAAATAATTGTCAGGATTACGTAACGGGCACCTTGGGAAAAGTGACGCAAAGAACTATTCCCTTAAGTGGCAAAAAGAATTACTTTTGATCCATAGATCGTTGGAACTCTTTATACCAGCCTAAGGCAATTCACAACGATCGTTTGGCGGAGTGCAAAGGAATGGTACACCTGGACTAGGATGGATGATGTGGACTACCTTGTTGAAGACAACATGATGGATGATTTTGCTTATCATCGGAGGTGGAGGGGACCCATGGTAAGTCCACTTTTGAGGATGATCCTAGACAAGAATTACTAAGAAGGCAGCCCATAGTGAAATGGCACAAGGACGGTGCAAGCTGGGAACGAAATGCAACTGTTGGAATGTTCCAACCATCATATCTGCCCGAGATTCAGATCCGATTGGTGATAGGATACTTTAGACTCAGCATGTCTGAAAAGGAAAGGTTGCAACACAAATCGACGAGATGATGTTGCGAGATTCTCGGGAGATGGACTATGGTAGTAAGCTCCAAAACATGAGCGGGTTCTGCTACAAACAGGTGAACACGTTGTCCCGCATAAGCATGGCCACGTAGTAGTCTTATATTAAACACTACCAAGTTCGTGGGGAACCATCATCGCGGATAACGTAAGTCCTTGCATAAGTCATATGATTAGCTCTTATGAAGAAACTTCTTCTCCTTGAACAAATCAGTTAGTGGCTTGGTGTGCTAGGGAATTCATATGGAATGAAGATGATCAGTCTATCAGACCATAGAATACTTCGCACATGCATGACTGACTTGGGACGATTCCAGAGGAAACAAAAACAATCCTTCTCAAACTCACGGCGGCAACTTGCACCATATGCACGTGAATTAGAGGAAGTCACTTCTTTCACCAAAGCATAAGCTTCATGAACGGAACACGAAGGCATTGCTTATAAAATTTTCAACACTAGGTTGATGTTCATCATGAATCATGGGGGAGACAAAATGCTGCTGATGGGTTCAACAACAACTCATCGGAATTTCCATATCACCGACTTCCACCATCATGTGAACACGGTGATAGCATTGGTCAGACCAAAAGATGTAATGGTGTATGCTCGAGGGATCAACCACGAGTAAGACAACATTACAAGCATCGTTGGTTCTGATTTGACTTGATGATAGCCCGTACTCAAGTCAAAGTTTTGACAAGGCAATAGGTTCAACAACTGATCACAGAGACCAATCGATGAAGATATCATCTTTCTTCAACACATACTACACAAGAATATCCCTTTGGAACGAACTAAGTTAGGCAAGCTTTTATCTTCCAACTCTCCAAGTTGTTGTTTGGCTTAACCCACTAGCTCGGGGTATCCAACATGATTCTTGGAGAAAGGGTGGTTCACAAGAAACCAACTTGATCACGAGCTCAACATAACAGTCAGGAGACAACCCGGTAACACTTCCAAGAAGATATTTGGAAAATCACGAACCACCGGTATGTTACTAAGCTCGAGAACAATCTTGCTTTTGAGGGCAAGACGACATGATCAAATGAGTGAGGACTTGACAAGATCCTAACTCATAGATCGAAGAGTGCACCAGAACTAAGGACTAGGTAGCACGATTAATCTTAGGATGATGATTTAATAACCAACACGCTAAGAATGATAATATTGTCCATTTACTACCAAGCAACGAGGTTGCTAGGAGTATCGATTTCACACATCACAATTCACTTGTCGGTATTCCGGTTACAACAACACGAGGACCGAGGAATGAATGATGATGGTGAGAAGTATCACTACGTCAAAAATTCATGAGAGTTGGTGCAGTTCTCATGTCAATTCTGACATAAGACGGTAATACTTCAGGGTAGAACAGAATCAAAAGCTGGATTGGCATTTGATCTGCGGAATACAACTGCTTGACCCAATCCTAGAAATAGATGAGGTACTGGAGTTTGTTTCTCCTAGTCATTCCGAAATAGAATGGCTTGACGGACCACAAGGATAATAGGCATCGATGATTTAATGCACGACTACTCTCGACTATCAATTGATAGACGAAGGTCGAATACAACGAAGAGGGACAACTCAAAGGAACATATAACTTTTCGAGTTGTGGATGCATAGATTAGTATGTCGAACCAAGTTCAACGAGGTTTCTTCCGGATAACCCATGCAGAAAGTAGAACCGGCAGATTCACAATAAAGAATGGAGGACTCCTCAAGAGTACTTTGGTTGTGAGCTTTTGGTTCAATGAGGAACTTCTGCCATAAGCGGTTCATAGTATTTGGAAGAAGGAAATACCACGGACCTCGAGGACTATCGCAAAGTTACTAATATCCTAAAGGTACGAGCAACACTATCAACATTAGGTAAGTAGGGTGAATCTCGGGTTCAAGAACCCATGAATAGAATACCTACTAACTAAATTGCATCACGGAATGCTTTCAAGAATAATGGCCAGAATCATCACACTGGGGATACAAAAGCTTTGCTAAATTGCTAGGTGACTTCCTAAACACCTAGGGTCATTATAATAGCTCCAACATCTATGCCGAGGCAACAAGTACCTCAACTTACCGATTAATGTGCTTATTCTGACCAAAAAGGACATCGGGAACGGAAGGAAAGGATTTGCAGATGCATCAGACTATTTAGAGACACAGGATGACTCGACTGACATAACGTAAATGCTCAAAAAGATTTGGGACATCATGCAAAATGGTGGCATAACCACTCAATAACATCATATCAAGGTTCCGAGATCAACATTTAACATACAGAAATAGTAGGAACTGAACTGAGGCTTAAAACCAACAATCTTAAAAGTCTATGGATTAGTAACACGTCATCCTGATAGATAGATGAGAAGCCTAGTTCTTAAACCCCGTAGAAGAGAAGAGGATGACTCAGATCAGAAGGCCATGAGGTATAAGGAGTAAAAAGAGCCTTATGTTCCCTTCCACAATCAATTCCCTTACATAACTAAAGCATTTCTAGACACAACTTCGACCAGTTTGGCTTGGTAATCCTACATGCAGTCAGACTCTGATACCAACGCTGTCAGGACCCCGATTCCAAGTCACATCGATCTAGCTGGTAACATTTGCGCCTTTTGGCTCACGTATATGATAGTGTCGCTAGCATCCATATGACAAAGAACCCGGGCCGACATGGCTAGTCGTGAACCCAAAGCGGCGCTAACCCATGGGGACAGGCATACATGAATCACATCGAGCATGTCGGTCATCAACGTATGAATTGGGCCGAAAACCTTTGGGCTATGAGGACTCCAGTATCCCGAGTGTAGAGCTAAGCAGGACTCGAATATCACCGCGTGACATTTCCCGAAGGGACGTATATAGGAACGGTGAAACACATGCCCGGCAGTCAAGTGTCCAAGCAGTAGTGTTGGGCTAGCAGGACTCCGGTGAACCGGGCTGTAGCGGACTACTATCGCTCAGAAGCACGAGACTACATTTCCCCATATGAGAGGCTGCCAAGGATAAACAACTAGTTTGTCGGATCCCACACATACCAAGCATTTCAAACATACACACAATATGCTCAATATGTGTAAATACAACATGGCATCACAACATAACTCTACGACTCAAATATTTATTCATTAGGCTCCGAGGAGTGAGATATTACAAACATGGGTCTCATGACCCAACACTCGAAACATACAAGTCAAAGCACAAGCGGAAGCTAAACATGTCTCGAGAACGCACAACTATAAATGAAAAAGGCCGAGAAGCGACTATCTACCAGATCCTGCCGAGGGCACAAGATCGTAGCTGAGGTAACAAGCTAAACGTCAAGTCCAAGCGGAACTACTAGCGAGACCGACGTCTCTCGCAAAACATAAAATAAGCAAACGTGAGTACAAACGTACTCGCAAGACTTACATCGTAACTAACTACATATGCATCATTGTCAACAAAGGGGGTGGTGGAGTTTGACTGCAGCAAGCCGACTTTGACTCGGTGGCTATCCCGAACTACTTAACGCAAGTAACTCTTTTGAGGTGGTGCACACGAGTCCACATATTCACCATATCAATACACCACTATGGACCCGCTCCCGTTTCCCTACGAGAATGCCATCCATAGCACTCACGCTTATCTTGTGCATTTTAGAGTATCCACTTTCACTTGTCTATGAACTGATATAGGCAACCCAGAAGTCCTTTTCCGCGGACACGGCTATTCGAATAGATCATATTAACCCAGCAGGGGTGTACTTCTTCACACACGCTCTCACCACTTACCGCCGTTTACACGACATGTACTCGGCAACCTTCAAGCGGAAGCCCAATGTGGGTGTCGGCCACGGCCTACCTAAACACACGAGTCCCGAGTCCAGGTTTATCGCCTATTCGGGTTCCATCTGCAGGAGTCCGGCCGAGGTTTCCACTAACGGCCCCGAACGATGTGTGCAGGGTTCCCGAGACACCAAGCAGGCGAATCGGTACAAGACCCGCGTGCCTACCGCAACACAACCCACCCCTATGGTCAGCGTTGCGTGCGCCCCCCAGCATGCTACAAACACCAGAAACTACTTGCAACTCCCGGACTGAGGACAAAAGTGGTTAAGAAGCCGAGAGGGTCCATTGGTTTCGGGCCCAATGCGTGGTAGTAACTGTTTCATGGATCACAAACACAGAACTCAATTCCTGAGGACAGCTGCAATGAGACAACCCACCATGTACTCCTACATGGCCTCTCACCGCTACCTTTACCAAAACGTGTTCACACACTTAGCTCACACACAGTAGGACATGTTCACACACCTCCGATTCATCCCCGATGAATCAGACCTGACTCAACTCTAAGCAGTAGCAGGCATGACAAACAAGCATGAATGAGTAGGCACAACATGGCTCAAGCAACTCCTACTCATGCTAGTGGGTTTCATCTAATTATTGTGGAATGACAGGTCATCACGAGAGGATAAAGGGGTTCAGCTACCGCATGATAAGTAACAGATGAATCTTGTTGTCCTAATGCAGTAAAAATAGAGCAGGAGCGAGAGAGTGGGATTGTATCGGAATGAACAAGGGGGTTTTGCTTGCCTGGCACTTTTGAAGATAATATAGTTCTTCATCGGTGTCATCGAACAATCGTCGGAACGTCGTCTACTGAGAGGGGACAAACACCGGCAACTGAGAAAGAACACAATCAATGCAATGCACATTCACATGAATGACATGTCATGTTAGGGTACTGAATTCACCTAATGCAATATCTAGCCAAGTTAATTGAAGTGGAACTCAAACAAGGTTAAACTCCAACTCCAAATGCTAGTTCATAAATTAACCTAATCATGATTCATCCTATTCAGTGGGGTTAACTTGTTCAAACATGCATGATCATGGCATAAACAGATTCTTCATATTTTTCTGATCATTTTTCATATATAAATTATTTCATTCTGAGCTACGGTTGAATTTATATGATTTTTAGAAGTTTAGGACATTTTCTGAATTCCTGATTAGTTTTAAACGAGAAAATGATTAATGACATCAGCATTGTGTCACTACTGCGTCAGCAGGTCAGCCGAGTTGACCAGGGTCAACTCCGACTGGTGGGACCCGCGTGTCATTGACCCAGGGACTAAACCACTACCAAAACTAGCGCCGACTGGGGTTTGACCCTGTGGTGGGGCCCCATTGTCGATGTCTCATTAGTGTGCTAATTGGGGGATTAGCCGCTAATGGCAACGCCACATCAGCGTCGCCCGGATTAAGCGCCGACGACCACATTCATGGCGGTGGCTCACGGAGAGGCTCGGGTTTCACATAGGGGCTGTTCGGGCGCGGTAGGTCCCGTTGGAAAGCTGGCGGTCAGGCGCATCTAGGGGTGGTGGAGGTTGGTCTTTGTAGTCGCTGGAAGGGTGGCCGTGACGAGGTTCAGCGGCGGCAGCGGCTCGGGTTAGTTTGGCCTCGGCGTTAGGGTGCTCGGAAGGAGGAGCTGGTGGGAGCCGTGTGCTCCTGGGAAGGCACCGATCGCGTTAGCGCTTCGGTATGACTATGGTGGCTAAAACGACGGCGGCATCATAACCGGCGGCGATGAGCTCCCGGGCTTGGCGGAGCCCACGGTTAGAGGAAGAAATCGGCATCGGGGAGAGGGAGGTTCGGTGCAGGGGCTCACAGCGATCACGAAGAGGGGCTCGGCTTGCTCGGGGACGGCTTGGCGACGGCGAATCGCCATCGGCGGTGACCGGCTCGAGGTTGAAGACGACGGCATTGATGGCGAAGTAGAGCTCCGGTGATGCGTGGCTCGTCGAGGAGGACGAAGGCGACAAAGGCGGATCCACTCGCGCGTCGGAGAGGCGGGAGGGAGGCGATGGGCTGCGGCTATGGCGATCGGCGGCGACAGGCTCGCTTCGGTGAGATAGAGAACGGTGAGAGAGAGATGAGGAGGGGATGGCCGTGGGAAGAGTCGAGAGGGGCGAGGAGGTGCGTGGCGTCGTCTGGGGGCGCCCAGGGCGTCGGTGGAAGCAGGAGGTGGCCGTGGCGCGTGGGCGCGCACGGCGGCCACACACCTCTCGTCCTACTGGCGAGAGGTGGGAGACGGTGGCGCTGGTGGGCTGGGCCACCAGCTGGGCCAGCGAGGTGGGCTGCCAGATAGGTCCGGGTAAGTGGCACAGGGCCTCTTCTCTCTCTCTTTTAATTGTTTTTGTTTTCTAATTTTCTGTAATTTGTTTTGATTTAGTAATAATACCAAACCATTTCATAAAATCACAGGAACAGTTATGGGTGCTTTCTGAATTATTTCAGGGACCCTTAACAATTCCCAACATTTTTGGAGCATCTAAAATATATATAGCATTTAATGGCCCCAATTCAAATACAATATGAGTTAATTTTAAAATTCAGAGTGGCCTAAAAAATAAGTGCATTATTTTTGGCAGAGGTTTTCACCTTCATCAAAAATAATGAATTTTTCTAAAGGGCATTCTGGGTTCATTGAAATATTTTTATTTTGATCCTAAATGCATTTCATTTAGTGCTAGGGTTTGTCATCCCCATTTCAAATTTCATGAAAATTAAACATGATGCATAGATGCAATGCCACTAGTTACAAGCAAGCTCTAGGGCTGTGACGGGGGAGGAGTCCTCCTCCTAGTAGGAGTAGGACTCTCCCTTTCCTAGTCCAACTAGGAGGAGGAAGGGGGAAGGAAGGAGAGGGAGAGGAGAAGGAAAGGGGGGACGCGCCACCCTCCCTAAGCCAATTCGGACTCCCTATAGGGAGAGGGCGCGACTGCCCCTTGTGGGCTGCCTCCCCTCTTCCTTATGGCCCATGTAGGCTCAATAGTTCCCCCGGGGGTTCCGATAACCCCCCGACACTCCGATAATTATCCGGTGACCCCCGGAACTCATCCGGTGTCCGAATATAGTCATCCAATATATCAATCTTTATGTCTCGACCATTTCGAGACTCCTCGTCATGTCCGTGATCATATCTGGGACTCCGAACTATCTTCGGTACACCAAAACACATAAACTCATAATACCGATCGTCACCGAATGTTAAGCGTGCGGACCCTATGGGTTCGAGAACTATGTAGACATGACCGAGACACGTCTCCGGTTAATAACCAATAGCGGAACCTAGATATTCATATTGGATCCTACATATTTTACGAAGATCTTTATCGGTCAAACCGCATAACAACATACGTTGTTCCCTTTGTCATCGGTATGTTACTTGCCCGAGATTCGATCATCGGTATCCCAATACCTAGTTCAATCTCGTTACCGGCAAGTCTCTTTACTCATTCTGTAATGCATCATCCCGCAACTAACTCATTAGTCACATTGCTTGCAAGGCTTATAGTGACGTGCATTACCGAGAGGGCCCAGAGATACCTCTCCGACAATCGGAGTGACAAATCCTAATATCGATCTATGCCAACTCAACAAGTACCATCAGAGACACTTGACCCAGTTACGTTGTGACGTTTGGTAGCACACAAAGTGTTCCTCCGGTATTCGAGAGTTGCATGATCTCATAGTCATAGGAACATGTATAAGTCATGAAGAAAGCAATAGCAATATACTAAATGATCAAGTGCTAAGCTAACAGAATGGGTCAAGTCAATCACATCATTCTCTAATGATGTGATCCTGTTAATCAAATGACAACTCATGTCTATGGCTAGGAAACTTAACCATCTTTGATTCAACGAGCTAGTCAAGTAGAGGCATACTAGTGACACTCTGTTTGTCTATGTATTCACATGTACTATTTTTTCGGTTAATACAATTGTAGCATGAATAATAAACATTTATCATGATATAAGGAAATATAAATAACAACTTTATTATTGCCTCTAGGGCATATTTCCTTCAGGTTCCCACTTGCACTAGAGTTAATAATCTGGATTACACAGTAATGATTCTAACACCCATGGAGTCTTGGTGCTGATCATGTTTTGCTCGTGAGAGAGGTTTAGTCAACAGGTCTGCAACATTCAGATCCATATGTATCTTGCAAATCTCCATGTCTCCCTCCTTGATTTGATCGCGGATGGAAATGAAGCGTCTCTTGATGTGCTTGGTTCTCTTGTGAAATCTGGATTCCTTTGCCAAGGCAATTGCACCAGTATTGTCACAAAAGATTTTCATTGGACCCGATGCACTAGGTATGCAACCTAGATCGGATATGAACTCCTTCATTTGCTGCTTCGGAAGCAGCTATGTACTCCGCTTCACATGTAGATCCCGCCACGACACTTTGCTTAGAACTGCACCAACTGACAGCTCCACCATTAAATATAAATACATATCCGGTTTGTGACTTAGAGTCATCCGGATCAGTGTCAAATCTTGCATCGATGTAACCATTTACGGCGAGCTCTTTGTCACCTCCATAAACGAGAAACATATCCTTAGTCCTTTTCAGGTATTTCAGGATGTTCTTGACCGCCGTCCAGTGATCCACTCCTGGATTACTTTGGTACCTCACTGCTAAACTTATAGCAAGGCACACATCAGGTCTGGTACACAGCATTGCATACATGATAGAGCCTATGGCTGAAGCATAGGGAACACCTTTCATTTTCTCTCTATCTTATGCAAAGGGCCGGGCATTGAGTCTGACTCAACTTCACACCTTGTAACACAGGAAAGAACCCTTTCTTTGCTTGATCCATTTTGAACTTCTTCAAAACTTTATCAAGGTATGTGCTTTGTGAAAGTCCAATTAAGTGTATTGATCTATCTCTATAGATCTTTATGCCTAATATATAAGCAGCTTCACCGAGGTCTTTCATTGAAAAATTCTTGTTCAAGTATCCTTTTATGCTATCCAGAAATTCTATATCATTTCCAATCAACAATATGTCATCCACATATAATATTAGAAATGCTACAGAGCTCCCATCGACTTTCTTGTGAATACAAAGGCTTCTCCAAAAGTCTCAGATAAAACCATATGCTTTGATCACGCTTATCAAAAGCGTTTATTCCAACTCCGAGATGCTTGCACCAGTCCATAAATGGATCGCTGGAGCTTGCACACTTTGTTAGCATCCTTTGGATCGGTAAAACCTTCAGGTTGCATCATATACAACTCTTCTTCCAGAAATCCATTCAGGAATGCAGTCTTTACATCCATTTGCCAAATTTCATAATCATAAAATACAACAATTGCTAACATGATTCGAACGGACTTAAGCATCACTAGGGGTGAGAATGTCTCATCGTAGTCAACTCCTTGAACTTGTCAAAAACCTTCCGCAACAAGTCGAGCTTTGTAGACAGTAACATTACCGTCAGTGTCAGTCTTCTTCTTGAAGATCCATTTATTCTCGATGGCTTGCCGATCATCGAGCAAGTCAACCAAAATCCACACTTTGTTCTCATACATGGATCCCATCCCAGATTTCATGGCCTCAAGCCATTTCACGGAATCTGGGCTCATCATCGCTTCCTCATAGTTCGTAGGTTCGTCATGGTCAAGTAACATGACCTCCAGAACAAGATTACCGTACCACTGTGGTGCGAATCTTACTCTGATTGACCTGCGAGGTTCGGTAGTAACTTGATCTAAAGTTACATGATCATCATCATTAGCTTCCTCACTAATTGGTGTAGGAGTCACAGGAACAGATTTCTTTGATGAATTACTTTCCAATAAGGGAGCAGGTACAGTTACCTCATCAAGTTCTACTTTCCTCCCACTCACTTCTTTTGAGAGAAGCTACTTCTCTAGAAAGGATCCATTCTTAGCAACGAATGTCTTGCCTTCGGATCTGTGATAGAAGGTGTACCCAACAGTCTCCTTTGGGTATCCTATGAAGACACATTTCTCCGATTTGGGTTCGAGCTTATCAGGTTGAAGCTTTTTCACATAAGCATCGCATCCCCAAACTTTAAGAAACGATAACTTTAGTTTCTTGCTAAACCATAGTTCATAAGGTGTCGCCTCAATGGATTTACATGGTGCCCTATTTAACGTGAATGCAGCCGTCTCTAAAGCATAACCCCAAAACGACAGTAGTAAATCAGTAAGATACATCATAGATCACACCATATCTAGTGAAGTACGATTACGACGTTCAGACACACCATTACGCTGTGGTGTTCTGGGTGGCGTGAGTTGCGAAACTATTCCACGTTGTTTCAAATGAAGACCAAACTCGTAACTCAAATATTCTCCTCCACGATCAGATCGTAGAAACTTTATTTTCTTGTTACGATGATTTTCCACTTCACTCTGAAATTCTTTGAACTTTTCAAATGTTTCAGACTTATGCTTCATCAAGTAGATATACCCATATCCGCTCAAATCATCTGTGAAGGTGAGAAAATAACGATACACGCCGCGAGTCTCAGTATTCATTGGACCACATACATCAGTATGTATGATTTCCAACAAATCTGTTGCTCGCTCCATTGTTCCGGAGAATGGAGTTTTAGTCATCTTGCCCATGAGGCATGGTTCGCAAGTACCACACTACTGCAGGATGCTGCAAACGCGACACTACGATCAGAGTCCGTTCGAGAAACTGTGTGCGATGCCATAATCACAAATGGTGTTGTATGAAAACCGCCAGAAATGTGTGAAACGTTGCGATGACGGATGCATCAAACACGGTTCAGGTTTTAGTTGCATGTGCGATGAAGGGCATACGGTTCAGTTCAATGAACCGTTTGCGATGAGGAGGAACAAAAGAAATGGGCAGCCAGATGGAGGCGTGTGCGATACACAGCATACGGTTCACTCGGATGAACTGTTTGTGATTAGGCAACACAAAAGAAATGGTCAGCCATATCAAAGGTGTGTGCGATGTACAACATACGGTTCACTCGGATGAACTGTTTGTGATTAGGCAAGAGAACAGAAACGGTTCAATATAACAAGATGTGTGTGATACGCGGCAAACGTGTCTATAATCAGAAGTGTGTGCGAAGACCGATAATAACGCAGACGATTGCTTCTAATAAGACGTATGTGATATGCTCTGTCTACACAACATCTATTGGCCATTGTGGGACGGACGGTCATCCGGATACGCCATAAGGATGCGAAGAGGCATTCCTATCAGCAAGGACTAGCTGTTTCGCCAGTAGCTTATGTAAGAAAACCATCAAGTTAGGTGTGCTCAGGCTGGAGCAGCCATCGGATGGGTGACTGGATGGAAAGTTGTGTCGATGTTAAATTAGGTAATGCGATGGGTCATTTCGGTCAAATGACCGAAATGCCCCATTCCCTCAGCTAATTTAACCTCAAGGTCCTTGTTTTTTATTTTTTTACTTTTTAACACATGTTAAAGAAGGTCTACCGCATTACTTTTTGACAATGTGCGATATGTGTCATACTGTTGATCCATCCAACCTATTTGTGATGGAATAGGCCGTGTGTGTTGTGGGCAAACACTTGCTAGTATTCAACTGTTTGGGATTGATGAATTCACCACCGACGAGATCCCTAGTGTGGTCCGTGTTCATCTGATCATCATCTACTTCTTGTGCTAGCTCGATGCTAAGTTTCCATTAATTGATGGCATGTTCTCCCATACAAGGCTTCGAACGGTGCCATCTTCAAACTGGCCTGGTAATTGTTGTTGTATGAGAACTCTGCGTAGGGCAAGTTGTCATCCCAACTAGATCCATAGTCTAGTGCACAAGCTCTCAACATGTCCTCCAGAATCTGATTGACTCTCTCAGTCTGTCCATTTGTCTGCGGGTGAAAAGTTGTACTGAACTCTAGCCTGGTCCCCAAAGTCTGGTGCAGCTGGTGCCAAAACTTTGAAGTAAACTATGTTCCTCTATCTGATAGGATGGTCTTCGGAACTCCGTGCAGACATACGATCCTGTGTTGGAAATATGCTCTAGAGGCAATAATAAATTAGTTATTATTATTATATTTCCTTGTCCATGATAATCGTTTATTATCCATGCTATAATTGTATTGATAGGAAACTCAGATACATGTGTGGGTACATAGACAACACCATGTCCCTAGTAAGCCTCTAGTTGACTAGCTCGTTGATCGATAGATGGTTACGGTTTCCTGACCATGGACATTGGATGTCGTTGATAACGGGATCACATCATTAGGAGAATGATATGATGGACAAGACCCAATCCTAAGCCTAGCACAAAGATCGTAGTTCGTATGCTAAAGCTTTTCTAATGTCAAGTATCATTTCCTTAGTCCATGAGATTGTGCAACTCCCGGATACCGTAGGAATGCTTTGGGTGTACCAAACGTCACAACGTAACTGGGTGGCTATAAAGGTGCACTACGGGTATCTCCAAAAGTGTCTATTGGGTTGGCACGAATCGAGACTGGGATTTGTCACTCCGTGTGATGGAGAGGTATCTCTGGGCCCACTCGGTAGGACATCATCATAATGTGCACAATGTGACCAAGGGGTTGATCACGGGATGATGTGTTACGGAACGAGTAAAGAGACTTGCCGGTAACGAGATTGAACAAGGTATCAGGATACCGACGATCGAATCTCGGGCAAGTACTATACCGGTAGACAAAGGGAATTGAATACGGGATTGATTGAATCCTCGACATCGTGGTTCATCCGATGAGATCATCGTGGAACATGTGGGAGCCAACATGGGTATCCAGATCCCACTGTTGGTTATTGGCCGGAGAGTTGTCTCGGTCATGTCTAGGCGTCTCCCGAACCCGTAGGGTCTACACCCTTAAGGTTCGATGACGCTAGGGTTTGGGGGAACCCTAAAGGGGGGGATGCACCTTGCCTTGGGGGGCAAGGCAACCCCCTCTGGCCGCCGCCCCCTCCTCAGATTGGATCTGAGGGGGCCGGCCCCCTTCTCCCTTGCCCCTATATATATGTGGGGAGAGGGAGGGCAGCCGCACCCAAGTTCTCGGGCGCAGCCCTCCCTCTCCCAAGTCCTCCTCCTCCCGCGGTGCTTGGCGAAGCCCTGCGGATTGCCACGCTCCTCCACCACCACCACGCCGTCGTGCTGCTGCTGGACGGAGTCTTCCCCAACCTCTCCCTCTCTCCTAGCTGGATCAAGGCATGGGAGACGTCACCGGGCTGCACGTGTGTTGAACGCGGAGGTGCCGTCCATTCGGCACTAGGATCATCGGTGATTTGGATCACGACGAGTACGAATCCATCAACCCCGTTCACTTGAACGCTTCCGCTTAGCGATCTACAAGGGTATGTAGATGCACTCCCCTTTCCCTCGTTGCTAGATTACTCCATAGATTGATCTTGGTGATGCGTGAAAATTTTGAATTTCGCCACGCTCCCCAACAGTGGCATCATGAGCTAGGTCTATGTAGTTTCTATGCACGAGTAGTACACAAGTTGTTGTGGGCGTTGATTTTGTTCAATATGCTTACCGTTACTAGTCCAATCTTGTTTCGACGGTATTGTGGGATGAAGCGGCCCGGACCGACCTTACACGTACACTGACGTGAGACAGGTTCCACCGACTGACATGCACTTGTTGCATAAGGTGGCTAGCGGGTGCCAGTCTCTCCCACTTTAGTCGGACCGGATTCGATGAAAAGGGTCCTTATGAAGGGTAAATAGTAATTGACATATCACGTTGTGGTTTTTTGCGTAGGTAAGAAACGTTCTTGCTAGAAACCCATAGCAGCCACGTAAAACATGAAAACAACAATTAGAGGCCGTCTAACTTGTTTTTGCAGGGTATGCTATGTGATGTGATATGGCCAAAAGAATGTGATGAATGATATGTGATGTATGAGATTGATCATGTTCTTGTAATTGGAATCACGACTTGCATGTCGATGAGTATGAAAACCGGCAGGAGCCATAGGAGTTGTCTTAATTTATTGTATGACCTGCGTGTCAATGAACAACGCCATGTAATTACTTTACTTTATTGCTAAACCATTAGCCATAGTAGTAGAAGTAATAGTTGGCGAGACAACTTCATGGAGACACGATGATGGAGATCATGGTGTCATGTCGGTGACGATGATGATCATGGAGCCCCGAAGATGGAGATCAAAAGGAGCAAAATGATATTGGCCATATCATGTCACTTTTTGATTGCATGTGATGTTTATCATGTTTATGCATCTTATTTGCTTAGAACGACGGTAGCTTAAATAAGATGATCCCTCGCAATAATGTCAAGAAAAGTGTTCCCCCTAACTATGCGCCGTTGCAAAGGTTCGTTGTTTCGAAACACCACATGATGATCGGGTGTGATAGATTCTAACGTTCGAATACAACGGGTGTAAGCCAGATTTACACACGCAATACACTTATATTGACTTGACGAGCCTAGAATGTACAGACATGGACTCAGAACACGGAAGACCGAAAGGTCGAACATGAGTTGTATAGAAGATACGATCAACATGATGATGTTCACCGATGATGACTAGTCCGTCTCACGTGATGATCGGACACGGCCTAGTTGACTCGGATCGTGTGATCATTTAGATGACTAGAGGGATGTCTATCTGAGTGGGAGTTCATAAGAAGAACTTAATTATCCTGAACATAGTCAAAAGGTTTTTGCAAATTATGTCATAGCTCGCGCTTTGGTTCTACTGTTTTAGATATGTTCCTAGAGAAAATTTAGTTGAAAGTTGATAGTAGCAATTATGCGGACTAGGTCCAGAACCGAGGATTGTCCTTGTTGCTTTGAAGAAGGCTTATGTCCTTAATGCACCGCCAAGGTGCTCTTTGAACCTCGAACGTCGTCTGTGGATGTTGCGAACATCTGACATACACGTTTTGATAACTACGTGATAGTTCAGTAATGTTAAACGGTTTAAGAGTTGAGGCACCGAAGACGATTTCGAAACGTCGCAAAACATATGAGATGTTTCGAGGGCTGAAATTGGTATTTCAGGCTCATGCCCACGTCAAGAGGTATAAGACCTCCGACGAGTCTCTTAGCCTGCAAACTAAGGGAGAAAAGCTCAATCATTGAGCTTGTTCTCAGATTGTCTGACTACCACAATCACTTGAATCGAGTGGGAGTTAATCTTCCAGATGAGATAGTGATGTTTCTCCAAAGTCATTGCCACCAAGCTGCTAGAGCTCCATGATGAACTATAACATATCAGGGATAGAGATGATGATCCTTGAAATATTCATGATGTTTGACACCGCGAAAGTAGAAATCAAGAAGGAGCATCAATTGTTTATGGTTAGTGAAACCACTAGTTTCAAGAAGGGCAAGGGCAAGAAGGGATACTTCATGAAACGGCAAATCAGCTGCTGCTCTAGTGAAGAAACCCAAGGTTGAACCCAAACCCGAGACTAAGTGCTTCGTAATAAGGGGAATAGTCACCGGAGCAGAATTACCCTAGATACTTGGTAGATGAGAAGGCCGCAAGGTCGATAGAAGTATATTGGATATAAATTATGTTAATGTGTACTTTACTAGTACTCCTAGTAGCACCAGGGTATTAGATACCGGTTCGTTTGCTAAGTGTTAGTAACTCGAAATAAAAGCTACGGAATAAACGGAGACTAGTTAAAGGTGAGCTGACGATATGTGTTGGAAGTGTTTCCAAGCTTGATATGATCAAGCATCGCATGCTCCCTCTACCATCGAGACTGGTGTTAAACCTAAATAATTGTTATTTGGTGTTTGCGTTGATGAAAGTGCGTTATATCGACTAGGGGGGGGGGGGTTAATAGGAGATTTTTATGAATTCTTAAATTAGGAATTTTACGTTTAGGAAATTCCTTAGCTAATAACTAATTGCAGCTGAATAAGTACTCGTAAGTAAGCATAAGAGAATGCGGGCATGGTCATCATGATGAAATGAAGACAATCAGAGAGTACGAGCGTAAACACAGGATAGCACAAGATGAAGACAAACAGATCAAGAAATTGAACTGAGGAAATTGAGAAAGTCTTCAACAAAGTCTTCAAACACAGATATGAATGAACACTCAACACAAGAATGAGGAAATGAAAGGGTTGAGGAAATAGAACCAATTAGGTTGGTGAAGACAATGATTTGGTAGACCAGTTCCAACCGCTGTCTCGATTGTACATCCGTTGGAGCGGCCGAGTATTTAAACTCGAGGACACACAGTCCCGGACACCCGGTCGGCCGAGCACGCAGCTCGAGACACCAAGTCCTCACCGTATTCTCCTTGAACTAAGGTCACACAGACCTCGTCCAATCACTCGTGATAAGTCTTCAGGCGACTTCCAAACCTTCACAGACTTGGTCACTCGGCAATCCACAATTCCTCTTGGATGCTCTAGACCATGACGCCTAACCGTCTGGAAGAAGCACAGTCTTCAAAGGTAACAGGCGTCGGATCCACGCAGATCAATCTCTTCAGTGATGCTCAATCACTTTGGGTTTGTAGGGGTTTGGTTTTTGGGTTTTTTCTCACTCGATGATTTTCGCTCAAAGTCCTCGGAGGATGGGTTGCTCTCAAATGACAAGTGTCAAGTTTCTCTCGGAGCAACCAACCAGCTAGTGGTTGTAGGGGGCGGCTATTTATAGCCTAGGGAGCAGCCCGACATGATAAGACATAAATGCCCTTCAATGATATGACCGTTAGGTGGATAAGATATTTTGGGACAGCGCCAAGAACACAAAGAATCTGGCCGGAAATTTGACTCTCAAATTCCTCGTGGCTATCATGTTCCTCATCGTAGGCAATCCAAGACCGGCGAATTCCTAACTCCTCGGTCGTAACAAATTCCTCGTGACCGTAAGAACTTCGTCTCACATCAAGAAATTGACTGAATCAGTATGAGATTTCCAAAGGCTTCACTCAAGGGATTGGTAGGTGTAGGATTTTGAGTTGAGCATCACATGGAAATTTTTCCTTAGTATTTCCTTGACCCGCTTTAACAAAGACGGTGTTTCCTATGACTCAAGAAAGAGAAAACGAAACTACGAAAACAAAAGTCTTCACGCTTCATGTTCCTCAAATGAATACCAAGTCTTCAAGGTCACACCAATTTCTTCACTTTCAAAGTCTTCGAAAGTCTTCGTAATATCAAAGTCTTCAACGAAGAACTTCATTTTTAGGGTCGACTTTCACCGTAAATATCAAACTCCTCATAGACTTATAGACCTGTGTACACTCACAAACACATTAGTCCCTTAACCTATAAGTCTTCAATACACCAAAATCACTAAGGGGCACTAGATGCACTTACAATCTCCCCTTTTGGTGATTGATGACAATATAGGTTAAGTTTTCAATGGGGATAAACATATGAAGTGTAACTACTGATATTGAGGAATTTGATTGCAAGATATAGAAGAACTCCCCCTGAAGATGTGCATAGTGAGGAATTTGCTTTTGAGGCATTGCACATTTGAAGAGTTGTACCATGGAGATCTCCCCCTATATCTTGTAATTCATACAAGCATTTGACATATAATATGAAGAATTTGAAATGCATGATGAAATATGGTGCTTGATGAAATTCAGCATGCGTGCGATAACTTTAATGAGGAACAAGCATGCAAAATAACGCATCAAGAGTATCGAGCTTAGTGCATCAAAAGTATCGAGCACCATCGGGTTTAAGATTACAACTCGATCCAATAAAAGTTTCGTAAGAACGAGAGTTATAACTTAACAAAAATGCCCATATAATAGACCCGCTTGAAGACTAACTCAAATTTCTCCCCTTTGTCATTGAATGACCAAAAGGATCAAACCGAGGACTAACACCCTCAAGAATTTCAAGTTGATGAAGGAGCGCCAGCCGTTGTTGGGGTCGGGTGTCGTCGTGGGGCCTGCCGCAGGGTCGTCCAAGTCTTCATTTTCATCCGTGTCTCGTGATGAAGAATAGGAGCTGGCCACCACGGCAGGAACTTTGACCTTCTTGTATTGCTTCGGAGGAGGTGCGCATCAGTCAAATTCTTCCTTGAGACCCATTGTCGCCGGGTTCTTCCGTCTTTGTAGACATTTGAAAGAACAGCCCAAAAAGTGCGTTTGAAGGTTTCATGGAGGTAGTAGTGGTTTTTCTTCACCGCATTGTGTGTAGAGGTCATGTTGTGAAGAATTGAACCAAACCGACGCTTGACCCATTTATGATTGCGATCAACCTTCCGATGAAGACCGAGGAGTAATTCACGATCAGTCATCACCACAGGTGCCGTGGGCTTGAGGACTTTGCTTGGCCGAGGTATTTATGGCAGAGTCATGTGTGGCGAGTCATCATTGGTGGAGTAGGATGCAACTTTGCAAAACTGTCCATCCAATGGACGAGTGCCTTCATCGATCACAGCAGTTGCCTTGCCCTTGTCATCACCGAGGTAAATGTCCGCTTGAGGACTTCAATCGGGGCAAGTAGCTGCGATGGTTCGTAGTATCAGCCTTGTAATTGAGTGAAGACCTTGTCTGATGAATCTCATTATCCAAGGCGCATAAGGCTTCAGCTCAAATGGTGACATAGCAATGTTTGCGAGTCCTCATGAAGAAATCATGGAAGTTGACGGAACGCCATGAATGATATTGAAAAGCATATTCTTCATGATGCCAACAACTTCTTCATCATTTGAGTCGTGGCCTTTGATAGACTCATTGTCTTTGTCGAATCCGATAGACAAATCCGAGGCACATACAATAATTCCTTGACGAGGAATTTGGTTCTTGGGGCCTGCCTCGCTTCAAAGGCTTCATCAAGACTTGCATATAGTGATTTGAAAGCTCGTGTTCGTTGTAGATACAAATGAGCACCATCAAGGGGAGGACTGAGTGGTAGAGCACGAAGCAATTCAGTTGCTGGTGCCTTGTAGTGAGTATTTTCAGACATCCAGTCTAACACCCATGAGTTCACGTTTTCAGCGTCTCCGGTGATGTGCAGCGTTTGCATAGAATTGAAGAATGAGTTCTTCATTCCAATCACAAATGTCAGTGCAGAAATTCAGAAGTCCTGTTTTGTGAAGAACACTGAGGACTGGCTCGAAGCCTGGCAGAAACTCCATGTCCACATGAGGAATATGTGCATGATCGAAGACTTTGTCTTTGTTGAAGAGCACTGAGGAATAGAAATTGGCTTGACTGGCAGTCCGGAAACGCCTCTTCCTTATGCGAGCGTAATCATATGGATTGTAATCATGAAGAATACGTGCTCATTGAAGAAATCTTCAGCCTTGAACTTTTGCTTTGTTGAGAAGGGATTCTTTGGCTTCGCAAAGGAGTGTCGCGAGTTGCATCACGACCTCCGAATCGCAATCTCGTGTTCTTCAGTGAGGAATTTCTTGTTCCTCTACAAAAGTACCGAGGATCAGCAACAACAGTTCATCGCCGCTAGTGGCTGGAATTTCTTCATGGATGATGAAGTGGGATGAGTTTCTTCAGAGCCCATTAGAACTGTTGGAGCAGGGACCGAGGAATCTGTTGAATTGGGGTGAAGAGTGGAGAATTTGGATGCCGACTTTCCCAAAAGTCATCGTTCATCACCGGGCGTTGTGCTTCCAATATCCACACTTCTTCAATTTTCTCAACACCGCCTCTTCACCGTGAACCGAGGCATAGGCGAGGAAATGATTGGGGTTGAAGGGATTGCTTCCACTTCAATTTCTTCATCAATCTGCCCGACGGCAGAATGATTTTCTTCATCTACTCCGCTTGGGATCTCATCATCTTCACCAAAAGGAACAAGGTCCTTTGATGGAATTGAGGAAATTGGAACAACATCAATAGGATTTTCATAGGAGCTGGTCATTGGCTTCTTTTTCTTCGCAAATGAAGAATTTGACGCGGTGATGCTTTCCGCTTTCTTCACCGTAGCTCGCTCGCAGCCTTGGTCTTCTTCACATGAGAGGCGATGGAAGAATTGGAGTTGGTGTTGGCGCAGGAGGAGCCGAGGAATCTGGTTGATTTTCCTCAGCGCAATCGATGCAGCTTGCCTGCCTTGTTCGCTTTCTTCAAGCGCACCACTAGTGGATGCCACCGCAATTTCTTCTTCAGCCGGAATGGGATCATCAGCCTGGAACTAGCATTGTCTTCAGCAGTTTGAACTTCATCGTGATCGGCATGTTCTTCATCAAGAGCCGAGGTTCCACTGAGGAATTTCATGTTGCGTTGGGGCAGCAACATTGGTGAATTTCTTCGTCAAAGTTGACGAATCTAACTTTGGCTCCTTGCCAATCAGCATAATAGGAGTTAAATTTGTCGCCGAGGGCTTTGATGTCACCGCATCTTGATAAGTTCTTCATTGTCATCTTGACAACATTTTTCTTCAGCAGTTTCTCCTTTCTCAGATCAGCGATTTCTTGATCTCTCCGTCAGATCAAATTTCCATTTCTCCTCTTGGATGAAATGACTCAAAGATGTGACTTTGACCAGTGTCATCTTGAAGTCGTGCATAGGAGTGTTTGGGTCCTTGTGCCGTAGATCAATGTAGTCTAGGATCGCTCTTGGATCCAACAAAGAAGGGCACAGTGTGCCTTTGGCTCTAGCGGCCCTTTCTTGGCGGTCTCGATGATTTCCGCAAGTTCATCATCATCAGCCTCATCATCTTCTTGGCTCTTGGAAGGCGACCTGTTTCTTCTTGGGACTTGGCCGAGGACCTCGTCCAACAGTGGCCTTAGTCTTCAGCAGAGTCGGGCCGGATGAAGACTTTGGTGTAGCCGAGGAACTTGCCGAAACACCGTGAGGCAATGGAGATGCCTGCAGTCCTTTGGCACGTGGCCGGATGCAGTGTGCCGAGGACTTTGTCGGAACTACTGAGGACTTTGTAGGAGCAGCTGAGGACTTGGGAGGAGCAGGAGCAGCATGAGGAATTGGCCGTGAGGGCACAGCTGAGGAACTTGGTCGTGAGGGCACTGTTGGTGAAGCACTTGCCTTGTGTGCGGGCTTCCTTGCCATAGATTTTCTTGGCTTGACAGAGGCCTCAGTGGCAGCAGCAGTAGCAGAGTCCTTATTGAATTTCCTCACTGCCTCGTTGGCTTGTCTTGCCAATTTGGCTTGGCGCTTGGCCCATTCTTCAGGAAAGTCCTCGCCACGCTTGATGTGGTGGAGTCGACTTCTTGACCAAAGCCAATGGAGCTCTTGGGCATGGAGGATTGAGTGCGAATTTCTTCATGTACTTTGGAGTTACATATCTGTACTCCTCCATTCCCTTGCCCATCTCCTTTCAATCCTTTGAATGCGCACCTTGCGCTGATTTTTGTTTTCTTTGCGAACTTCGGCTTCATCAGTGTGCAATAATCAGCATATATTTCCTCGGGGATCTCAAACGCAACATGACCTCAGCCTCTTTCCTCCTTTCTCGTGGCTTCTTTCCTTCGCCATATTCTTCGTGAGGAATTTGAACAAACGAATTCTCTCAAGAAGTATGCAACTTTTCTTCGAGGAACGCCGCAAATGAGTTAAGTTGATGAGAACCTAGTGATTCAAAGAATGGACATGAGTACCGTGAACAGAGTACAGCTATGCAGGAATTTGGAGAGGTCATATGCTCTCATAAGGTTTTTCAAGAAGAACTAGTTTGAGGAATTTGACCAGATGAGTCTTGAAGAATTTCACTAAGCGATCTTTGTCTTAGGTTCCAGAGTTGTATAGATCGAGGATCCACACAATTGAGGAATCTTGAGGAAAATCATTGCTTAGAGAAATGAATCAAGAGCATATTTTGTTTGAGGTGTTCATATGTGTGAAGATTTGAAGAATAAACACCTTTGAAGATTTTCGTGAAGGTTTGAGAATCAAAGCGAGTAATAAAAGTAACTTTTAATTACCCAAGTGAAGAACACGACGAACCGAGAAGAACAGATGGGAAGTTTCGCTTCAGATCTTCCATGCCCTAACTTGGCGGAGGAAGACAGCTACGGGCGGCGGCGGAGTGAAGATTTCCGCGGTCGGCGCGAAAGTACGTCGGCGACGAGGTCGAGGCAAAGGAAGCTTTTCCTCACCGGCGATTTATGGAGTAGCAGCGGCGCTAGGGTTTGAGAAGCTCGAGCGAGAGAGAGAGAGAGAGAGAGCGGTCGAGCGGAGTAAAGGAAGTGAGGAAGGGGAGAGGGGGTATATATAGAACCACGGTGAAAAACTGTTCGCCCGAAGATTTGGGACGAACATGCCCTTGACCCTTCTCATTCGCTTGACATGTGTCACCCACGTACTGAAAAGTGGAGATCATGTTAGATCATGGGTGAATAGATAAATCCATCGTGGAATGCGGAACGGTTTGAGCGGCAAAACCGAAAGTTTGGATAAGTTCAGTTTTAAAGTTCCGTTCGCAATTTCTTCAGCTGACAAGGACACAATGAAGATTTTGAACGAGTTTCAAATAGAACGCACATGAAGAATTTGTGAATAGATTAGGTTGAGTATAGCATAGAGGGGGAAGGGTCCGATCACATTCACTTAGCAGAAAAAGCGACTTGAAGAAATAGCCGTAAGTGAATGTCAGAGAGGACATAAACCCATATATATATATATAGCTAATGAAGAAAAACGACGGAATCAGTGAAGATTTTGAAAAGTTGAAGAATTTGAAAAACTGAAGAATTTCAAAAACTGAGGAAAAACTCAAATTGAAGATTTTCAACTTTGGTGGTGGCGTGACCCACGAGAAGAATGATGATTTCGCATAATCACCGCGTACAATTGTCGAGGGTTCTCGAGAATCAAATTCTTCATTACTTTCTTCACACTTAGAGTGTTATTCTTCATTGATTGAAGAAAACGTTTCTTCATGTGTTGCACATCTAAGTCATCAATTTTGCATAAGTGTCGTGGATGTGTGTCCTTTTCAAAGAACATTCAAGATTCTAAGATATTTAGCTCACATCGCAACTTGCTAAATCTCTTCTCATCCAAGGGCTTTGTGAAGATATCGGCTAGTTGTTCTTCGTCTTCACATGCTCGATGGAGATGTCGCCTTCAACACATGATCACGAAGAAAATGATGACGAATTTGAATGTGCTTTGTCTTCGAGTGCTGAACTGGGTTGTGAGCAATCTTGATGGCACTCTCATTGTCACAGTAGAGAGGCACATTCTTCACGTTGATGCCGTAGTCCTTGAGAGTTTGCTTCATCCACAACAATTGAGCACAACAAGAACCAGCAGCAATGTACTCAACTTCCGCAGTAGACAGTGATACGCAGTTCTGTTTCTTCAAGGACCAACACACGAAAGAACGTCCAAGGAAATGACAAGTACCAGATGTTGATTTGCGGTCCACACGATCACCAAAGATAGTCGAGTCGAATATCCAAAGGAGATCAAAAGTAGAGCCCTTGGGGTACCATAATCCTAGTGTTGGTGTGTGAGCTAGATATCGAAGAATATGCTTCACACCTTATGGTGTGATTCCTTCAAGGTAGCTTGAAATCGGGCACACATGCAAACACTAAGCATTATATCCGCCTAGATGCACATAAGTACAATAGAGAACCAATCATGGAGCGGTATACCTTGTGATCAAGTCAATACCATTTTCATCGAAGGCATAGACGGCCATTTGTGGGCATAGGAATTTTGACGCCTTTGCAATCTTGCATGCCGAATTTCTTCAGACATCTTTGAGGTATTTCTCCCGAGATATGAATATGCCATTGTGTTGTTGATTTAATTTGAAGACCTAAGAAGAATTTCAACTCTCCCATCATAGAAATTTGATATTCTTCACTCATCATATAGGCAAATTCATCACTATAACGTTGGTCAGTACAGCCAAAGATAATATCATCAACATATATTTGGCACATAAACAGTTCACCATCATATGATTTAGTAAAGAGAGTAGGGTTGAGTGAACTGGTGTGAAGCCATTCTTCACGAAGAATTCCTTCAATGTATCATACCACGCCTGCGGGGGCTTGTTTGAGACCATAGAGGGCCTTGTTGAGTCTGAAGACTTTGTCGGGATTCTTTGGATCTTCAAAACCTGGGGGTTGAGCAACATATACTTCTTCCTAAAGCTTACCATTGAGGAATGCACTTTTTACATCCATTTGATATAAATTGATATTATGATGGTTAGCATAAGCAAGTAATATGCGAATAGCCTCAAGTCTAGTAACAGGTGCAAAAGTTTCACCGAAATCAATTCCTTCAACCTGTTTGTAGCCTTGAGCTACAAGTCGTGCCTTATTCCTCACCACAAGGCCATTTTCATCTTGCTTGTTGCGGTAGATCCACTTTGTGCCAATGATATTATGCTTGCGAGGATCTGGACGTTTGACCAGTTCCCAGATATTGTTGAGCTCGAATAAGATGAGCCTTGCGATGATTTAGATGGAGGTTCCGACGAGATGGCCGAGGAAATTTGAACTCCGGAAAAGAAAGGATGAAAACACTTGAAACTATAATTTATTCCTGACGACCAAACTCCGAAGAAAAGGGATTACTCGCTTGGATAAAATAAGAATAAGATTTATTGTATGCTTATCCTTCATCAAATTAAATTGATGACAAGCAATGGATTTTGCATACTACTTATTCTTCTTGAAAAAGAATTGAGAAGTGACATATCGCAAACTTGAGAAGGTCTTGATGAACCACCGGTAGGATTGAAAAGAACGAATGGATTAATTTGATAAACAAGGAAAATAATCTTGAACGAACCACCGTAAGAATTTGGAAATGACTGATGAAAGAGAAAGAGTCACCGGGAAGAATTAGAAGAACCAATATGCTAGAGGGGATTTAGATGCAAAAGAACATGAAGAACTCGAGCTGATTAAAGAACACTTGAACGAAGCACCGGGATAATTGGATAACGGTAGCTGAAATGTGAGGACGAGGAATTCTTCTGGAATGATGGCCTCCGGTGAAAAGAAACGGGAAAACAACTCCTGATATACTCCGGATGGGTAAGAAAGAATATCTGACAAACTGAATAATTTGAGAGGATAACATGAAGCTAGAACCACGAAACTTCGAGAGAACGGGCAAGATTTAGAGGAAAAACTCTTCTTCAATCTTCAAGTGATGACGAGAAACACCACCCAGAATTATTGAGATACTCCGGGAGAATGAAAACCGAAAAGGTTGAGCCAACAATGAAAAGAATTTGAAAGCGATCTTGGAGAAGGCATGTGACTGATGAAATTCATTCTTACGTCACACTTGAAAAGAATTGAGAATAGCTCCGGGGAAATTAAAAGAGTCAGGTAAGATCCTGGGAAAGACCTGTGGGTTAGGGCCCACTAAAAGAAAACACCGTTGAAAAGGATTGTTGAACAGATAGATGATGCACCGGAAGAACTGAAATATTTGAATGAGGTGACAACCTCGAATTAATTGGAACACAGACGAATCTCCTGAGATGTCTTGAACGCTTCGGAAGGATAAACTGGCGAGAGCCGAATGAGCAAATGGAAATATTTGAGCTGAGGGAAAGAATACAATCGACAACGAAAAACTTGAATTGAGTGCACCGAAAAAAGAAAGGGATGAAGAATGACGAACAAGACGAGAATTCACCTGTTGAAATAATTGAGGGAAGACTGAAGAGGTTCCGCACGAATGAAATTGATGCTCGAAAGAGACTCGGGCTCCGGGAAGAAAAAGGGGTGGGAGGGCGGGAAAAACACAGGCAACTGGAAGGGGGAATCGACGAATATCTTGAAGAGAAAACACGGGTTGAAATCATTGAGGAAAGAAAACAAAGACTTCGCACGAGTAGGATGGATACTCGATTACGGACTCCGGTTCCGAGAGGAAGAAGGGAGGGCGGGTGGGAAAAGAAAACAACTAAGGATTGAACTTGCAAAGATAAAGATGGTCGAGTCAACTTGACGAGAAATGCACCGGATGAAAAGAGCTGAGAGCCAACGATCGGAAAACCAACTGCGTGATCCTAAAGAAAATTTTTGAAGGGGAAGAGGAGTAATTCAAACACCTACGTCAAGATTCCTTACCAGAGCGACGAAGGGGCTGAGGAGTAAAAGAATTCCTACTCTCCAATATAACTAGACTCCGAAAACAGTTTTCTTCTAGACTCAACAACGGCCAAACAACACGATCAATCAAGGGGGCTCCTAGGGTTTGTCGAGGCTCGATACCAACTTGTCACGCCTAAGATGCGACCCTATCCTAAAGGAACTCAAGGTCCCACCAAGGATAGAAGCGCATCTTGAAGACGCTTTTGCAAGGTGGATATCATTACATCAACATTACATAATAGTGGGGATACATCCAATACATACAATGTCACATGAATACAACAATACATCATATACAATATCGACATCCATCATGGATGAAACATAAACAGAAACTCAAACAATATCCACCCTGCTAGCCCAGGCTGCCGACCTGGAACCTATCCCCTGGTCGAAGTAGCAGAAGAAGAACTCCAAAACAAGCAAACATCGCTCTCGCGTCATGATCATCGCATAACCTGTACCTGCAACTGTTGGTGTAGTAATCTGTGAGCCACGAGGACTCAGCAATCCCATTACCATGGGTATCAAGACTAGCAAAGCTTAATGGAAAAGGGAAGGGGTAAAGTGGTGAGGTTGCAGCAGCGACTAAGCATATATGGTGGCTAACCAACGCAAATGAGAGCGAGAAGAGAGCAAGCGGAACGGTCGTCAACTAGTAATGATCAAGAAGTGATCCTGAACTCCTACTTACGTCAGACATAACCCATAAACCGTGTTCTCCTCTCGATCAACCCCGAAAAGAGACACTCACGGTTACGCACACCTGCTGGTGTATTTTAGAAGAGTTTACTTCAAGTTTACTACAACCGGATATTAACAAATTCCCATCTGCCACATAAATCATGGCACGACTTTCAAAAGTTCAAACCCCTGCAGGGTGTCCCAACTTAGCCCATGATAAGCTCTCGCGATCAACGAAGGATATTCCTTCTCCCCGGGAAGACCCGATCAGTCTCGGAATCCCGGCTACAAGACATTTCGACAGTAATAAAACAAGACCAACAAAGCCGCCCGGATGTGCCGACAAATCCCGATAGGAGCTGCACATATCTCGTTCTCAGGGCACACCGGATGAGCAAGACGTCGGGTTGGCATAGACCCTGATTGCCCAGGGGGAGCCGGACATCGCTCGGTTTGGACCAGCACTGGAAGGAGAACTGGCCCGGGGGGCTAAAATAAAGATGACCCTCGGGCTCCGGAAACCCAAGGGAAAAAGGGCTAGGAGAGGCAAATGGTAAAACCAAGGTTGGGCCTTGCTGGAGGAGTCTTATTCAAAGCGAACTGTCAAGGGGGTGGCATAAATCACCCAACCGCGTTAGGGACGCAAAATCCGGGAACATAATACCGATATGAAGGAAACTAGGGCAGCAAGAGTGGAACAAAACACCAGGCATAAGGCCGAGCCTTCCACCCTTTACCAAGTATATAGATGCATTAATAATATAAGAGATATTGTGATATCCCAACCAAAATCCTGTCCACCACGGAGCAATCTTCAACTTCACCTGCAACTAGCAACGCTATAAGAGGGCTGAGCAAAGCGGTAACATAGCCAAACAATGGTTTGCTAGGAAGGGTGTCAAAGGTTAGAGGTTCATGGCAATTTAGGAGGCTTGAGGAGCAAAAGATAGGTAGCGCAACATAGCGATAGAACGAAGCAACTAGCATAGCAATGATAGTAGTGAGATCCAAGGTAGCGGTCATCTTGCCTGAAATCCCGCTAGGAAGAAGAACGAGTCCATGAAGAAGATGAAGCCACGAAGACGAACCAAGCGTAGACGAACGAATCCTCACGATCGCAAGCTAAACGGGAACTATCGAGAAGAAGCACACAACAAGGTAAACACACCACACATGAACATGACAAGATGCACAACAAACATGATGCATGACAAATCTAGATGAGGCTACTCATGGCAAGAGATGATGCAAACAAGAGCAACACATCAAGGCAAGTTTAAATGAGGCCGGGAACAACATAGAACAATTCCGGTTGTTCAAGTTGTTCAGATCTGAATAACTTTATGTTCAAGTTGTTAAACAGCAATTTAAAATGCACCAAGATGATCTACACGAAATTCTAGTCAAGTTACATATAAAGTTCATTTAATTCGGAGCTACGGCCTAGAAGATATGAGCAAAACAAGTTAAACATGGCATTGATGCAAAATGTATACAAACATCAAGCAAACACCTCAAAACAAGGATGCAACATGATAATATGAAACTACATGCAAAAAACAAGCAAGTTTCATATAGAGCACACTCAAAACGGAGCAACGGTTCAACACATACACTCTATACAAGTTTAAAGGACAAGCTGTCCAAAACAGCAACTAGGCATATTGCAAGCATCAAAACAATAAGCTACATCATCTCAAAGAGAAACCAAAAGGCATGGGCATGATGAACAGGTAAAGCATGACAAAACATGAACACTGAGCTATCTCCAGAAATCACTAGAACATGCTCAAAGTGACATGGCAAGATTGCAAATAATAACAGTTTCAGACTTTGCAGAAAATAACATCAGGTTGCAATGTTTAGGGCTATCAAACAACATGTTACAGGAACTTATCATGGCAAACAAAGGCATGGAATGATACTACTAAATGCATATAACAAGAGTCCCTTACTGACCATGAGCCAAAAAGGACCCGAAGATATGATGGCACTCATGTAAACATGGCAAAAGATATGACAGATTCATACATGGCAGGAACAACGATAAGTAGGCATGTTGGTGAGCTTGAACCACTCACCACAGAGCAATAAATGGCATGGAAAGGCAACTCAAAGTTAAAATACATGTTTAGCTAAACATGGCAAGAACAAGTTCATAGGATGCATGGATCACTAGCAACAATCATGGCAACATTGAACTTAATGTTAACAGGCTGACAGCAACATTATTTAGCAATTTTGGAGCAAGATAAAACCAAGTTACAGTAGGCTATAAATGCAACCATGGGCACGGATGGATAGAGAATGGCATGTATAACAAAACATCCTTAGTGAACATCTCCAGATTATGCATAGAATGACTTGTAGAAGCAGGTTTACATGGCATCATGATATAACAGAATCGGCCTAGCAAAACAGCAACAGCAAGTAACCTACTTAACAAGCATGATGAACTCAGTACAAGACTCACAAAAATACATAGATGGCACCCCTGTGAAGATGGCATGACATAGATCAAAACTCATGTAGACATCAACCTCATAGGATGCACACATCAATCATGGCAACAATGACAAACCATCAAGTTATAACAGTTTCAGCAGGTTAACATCATATAGCACTTTTGCAACGAAGATTCAGGAATCAAGATGAACTCAAAGGAATATGATGCAATGGAAAGAAATGAACTACCCGTCGATACGAACAAAATGACATATAACACACACTGAACGGAGCAGTATGCAGCAAATTATGATGCGATGAACATGGCATGATAATGTCAAAAACTCAGGGACTTGGTGGAAATATACCCCTCCGAAACAGATCTAGGGTTCGTCGGTGGCGCGCAAACCGAGGTCAACTCCGGCGATGGGGGGGCTTCTCCGGCGAGCTGAGGCTGCAGAGGAGGTCGGGGAAGACGCCGGGCGAGGCCGGAGAGGCCGGGACGGCGCGGGCCGGGCGGCGCTGTCCGGCGGGGCCGAGGTCGCCGGAGACGGCGACCCGAGGCGCGGTCGACGGTTATGGGAGGAGCTGCGTAGGGGAGGCGGCGGCGATCATGTGCCAAGCGGACGGCGGCGCGGGCGATCCATGGAGCGGGCGGCGGCGGCGCGATAGGGTCATGGGCGGCTGTGATGGGCCGAAAGGGCTGGCGGCGGCGCGGTGGCCGGGCCACGTGGCACGCCCGGAGTGGCTGGGCGCCTGGCGGACGCGTCTGCCACGGGCGGACATGTCTGGCGGCGCGGAGGGAGAGATCTAGGGTTTCGGGGGGATTTCATCCGCGAATTTCGGGGGAGGGGCTAGTTTTATAGGTAGAGGGAGCTAGGAGTGTCCAAATGAGGAGCGGTTTTCGGCCACGCGATCGTGATCGAACGACCGAGAGCATGGAGGGGAGTTTGCTGGGTTTTGGGCCACTTTGGAAGGGGTGTTGGGCTGCAAAGAGAGAGGGGCTTTACGGTTACCCGGTTAACCGTTGGAGTACCAAACGACCTCCAAATGGCACGAAACTTGACAGCGGTTCATCGGTGCTATATCAAGGCCGCTTGACAAACCTCGGTCCATTCCGAGACCGTTTAACACCCGCACATGAAAAGAGGTAAAAGGGAGCGCCGGGGGACATAGGAGTGCCGGATTGCAAAACGGACAACGGGGAAAATGCTCGGATGCATGAGACGAACACGTATGCAAAAATGAGATGCACATGATGACATGATAAAATGCAACACGCAAGCAAATGACAAGGCAACAACGACGAATAACTGGCGGACACCTGGCGCATCGAATCCGGGGCGTTACACATTATTGAGCTCGAACTGATGTAATTCTTCTTGCATGGCCTGGATCCACTCAGGCTCCAGAAATGCTTCATCTACCTTAGTGGGCTCTGTGATAGAGACAAAAGCATAGTGCCCACAAAAGTTAGATAAATGTGAAGCTTTTGAGCGTGTGAGAGGACCTGGCGCTTCAATATCATCGATGATCTTGTCAACTTGCACTTCTTTTGCAACGCGAGGATGAGCTGTTTGTCGTCGAGGAATTCGATCATTTTCCTCAGCACCATTGTCTTCAGCATTATCTTCAGGTGCATCAGCTCGACGTTCTTCACAGACAGAATGAATTCTCCAGCAGATTCTTCAGTAGGAATGACATCCTCAGTTGCCTTGAACTTGATAGATTCCTCAGGTGCTGGTTCATCTAACACAGAAGGTAGGTGCTCTCTTTGCGAGCCATTAGTTTCATCGAACCGCACATCTACAGTATCAACAATCTTGTGAAGAGCGATGTTGAAGACTCTCGCTTGCAAAGTAGTCCTTTCCGTAACCAAGCATAAAACCTTCATGTGCTTTCTTGCAAATTTAGAACTGTGATGAGGATCTCTAATCCAGCATTTAGCAATCAAGACTTTGAAATAACTCACATTGGGTTTCTTGTCGCGAGGAGTTCATAGGCAGTCTTCTTGAAGAATTTGTGAAGATATACTCGCTGATGATGTGGCACGCAGTATCAAGTGCATCAATCCAAAAACGACTGGGCGTTTTGTATTCATCAAGCATAGTGCGAGCCATCTCAACAAGAGTTCTGTTCTTGCGCCCACGACGCCATTTTGCTGAGGAGTATAGGAGCAGATAACTCATGAGTAATACCAAGTTCATCAAGATAGGCATCAAGACCGAATTCTTGAACTCAGTTCCATTGTCACTCTGATGTGTCCGATCTTCACACCAAAGTTAGTTGAAGCGCTTTCGAGGAAAATCGCTTGAAGACTTCACGCACTTCATTTTTGTAAGTAACAATGTGTACCCATGTGTAATGAGAGTAATCATCAACAATAAAAAGCCATATAGAGATGCATCATTAGTGATCATTGAGTAATGATTAGGACCAAAGAGGTCCATGTGAAGCAATTCAAGGGACGAGTAGTGGTCATGATAGTCTTCACTGGATGCTTGGCCTTGGTCTTTTTCCAGCTTCACAAGCTCCACACAAGTGATCCTTGAGGAATTTGACATTCTCAATGCCAATGACATGCTTCTTCTTTGCAAGCGTGTGAATTCCTCATGCCTGCGTGACTAAGTCGCCGATGCCATAGCTAGCCTTCCAAGCTTTTGCAAGTAGACACACGGCTGGTTGTGGTCCTGTAGAGAAATCAACAATATACAAGTCTCCTCTCCTAAAGCCTTCAAGACTCGAATTGTCAGCTTCCATGATCACAACACAACGATACTTGCCAAAGACAACAACCATATCAAGATCACAAAGCATTGAGACTGACATGAGGTTGTATCCTAAGGACTCAACAAGCATGACTTTGTCCATGTGTATGTCCTTAGAGATCGCAACCTTACCAAGACCCAATACCTACTTTTGCCTTTGTTAGCAAAGATGATATGCTTCAGATGTGACGGTGATAAGGGAGCATCCATCAATAGATTCTTGTCACCAGTCATGTGATTTGTACATCCACTATCTAGAACACACTCAGTGGCTGTGTGTTGATCATCCCTGCAGATGAATTAGTGCAACTTACGATCTCATATACTTCATCGCTGAAGAATATGATATCAATTTCATCGATGAATTTCATCAGCAAAGATAACAGATAAGCGATGAGGACGTGTGAAATGAAAGTTCATTTCATCATGATTAGCCTGCGCCCTTTCGTGCACTTTTGTCGTGCCCCCAAAGAAATTTTTTCAGACGCTTAAAGCACGCCCCGAGACCTGACCCTGCAGAACAGGTTAGTTCTGTTTCTTCACCACCCACATCTGAAGGGGTGGCAAAGAGTTCATCACTCTGCGAGCACCATATGAGAATGATGGCATAGAGGCCAATCCATTATGTTTCACATAAGAGGGGTTAGGGTAAGCATATGAATAAGCAGAGAAATTCTTCAAGGACTTATGAACATATTGGTTTGAAGAATAATGCACATATTCATAGCCCTTAGCTCTACCCTCATGTAAACAGAGTTGTTAGCACGATGATAATCATATGAGGACTTTGATCCTTTTGAGGAATTTGATCCACGTGAGGAATTTGGTCCGTATGAGGACTTGGATCCATATGAAGAATTTGGTCCATATGAAGAGTTTGAACTGGGTTCCTATTCTTCACAGGTGGTGTCATGAGGACATTCACCGAAGACTTTCAAGGCACTTCTTGGGAACCCAGATTTTCTTCATAGGAGAACTGCTCTCGCAGCTTAGTGCCAACATATCTAGCAAATACTTCACCATTCTGATTTTTGAACAGTTTATAGTTGGAGTCAAATGACTCATCGAAGAATGAGGAGATTCGCATGTAAAGCCGGATAAGTTAGATGGATCAATCGAGGTCCCTTTGCAGAACCCACGAGGTTTTGGGATACCGCCAAAGCTTCCAATATGTTCCATCAGCATTGAGTTTCCTCTCAAAGGCAATACCCTCTTTCGTAGGGTTCCTGTTGAGAATCTACTTTTTAAGCACATCACAAATAGTCTGATGCCCTTTGAGGCTTTTGTACATGCCTGTCAGGTACAATTCCTTCAGCCCTGCATTGTCAGTGATACTAGCAATGTCCTCACATGAGGAATTAGTGATAGCAGGGGCAGTGAAGAATTTGTAACAGTTGAAGCATTTGAACATTCAGTGAAGAATTAGCGATTCACGCTCAATGCACTTTAAGCATGGAGGAACAAATTCTTCACGAGAAGCGCTGATTTGTTGAGCAAGTAATGAATCGCGCTCCTTCAGAAGATCTTCATAACTCACTCTTAGCTTCTCAAGATCTTGCTTTCTTTGAAGAAATTCATAAGAAAGTTTCTCATGATCAGACAAGAGAGTGTTATGATGACCTTGAAGGCTGTCAAACCTAGACTGAAGTCTCTGAAGATTTTCAGTCAGGGCTTTAGTGCGATCCATTTCTTCACCCAACATATCATCACTTTTATCTAGCATGTTTTGAACCTTTTCTAAGGCCCTTTGTTGTTTTACATCAATCTTAGCAAGTTTTGAGTAGCTGGGCTTTAGATCTTCATCAGATTCATTTTCACTAGATTCAGAGGAGGTATATTTGAGTACCTTGGCACCCTTTGCCATGAAGCAATAGGTGGGAGCGTAGTCATCACTATCTTCATCAGCTTTGTTCGTGAGGTCATTTTCTTCAGAGTTGAAGATGGACTTGTCGACGAAAGCAAGAGCGAGAGCTAGACTCGCCACACCGCACTCGATTCTTCTCGATGCCTTCTCTTCCTCATGTTCCTCGATTCAGCTTCAGAGTCCATTTCCTTGCCAATGAATGCCCGAGCCTTCTTGGAGCTGCTTTTCTTGTGAGAAGAGGGCTTTGAGGATTTTGATGATGAAGATTTCGACGATTTCTTCTTCTTCTTAGCGCCATCGTAATCGTAATCCTTGTATTTCTTATTCTTTAATTCCTTTTCCCACTAAGGACAATCTTGAATGTAGTGACCAGGTTTCTTGCATTTGTGGCAAAGTCTTCTCTTATAGTCACTGGATGAGGAATCACTGCTCCTTGAGGATTTTCCAAAGCGACCACGTCTTGAGAACTTCTGGAATTTCTTCACGAAAGCAAAGGCTAGCTCCTCGCTCAATTCTTCAGATCTCCAAGGCTACTACCGAGTCTTCACACTCAGATTCGCATAAAGCCTTGGCCTTCGTGGCACGTGTTTTTCCATAGCTAGAACCATAGAGATCTCTTTTCAAAGAAGTCGAACTCATGAGTATTTAGCCTCTCGAGGATATCACCGGATCAAGTGACTTGTAGTCACGCTCTTGTATCATCGGTGCGAGTATCAAATGAGGAATCAAGCGATCTCAACAATTTCTTCACCACCTCATGGTCGGTGATGTCAAGTGGCACCAAGCGCTTGAAGCTCATTTGAGATGTCGATGAGGCGATCGAAGGTTTGTTGAACATTTTCGTTGTCGAGTCTTTTGAAGCGGTTGAAGAGATTGCGAAGAACATCAACTCGAGAGTCACGCTGAGTTGAGACTCCTTCATTTACTTTGGACAGCTTCGTCCCGGATGAGCTTGGCAGTTTCCAAAGCACTCACTCTTCCATATTGTCCTTTGCTCGGATGGCCACATATGATATTCTTCGCTTGAGAATCGAGTTGCTTGAATCTCTTCACATCGGCAGATTCGGAGAAGGTGTGACCGAGGGAACACCATTTCCCACAACATACCGTAGATCGTTGTCAATTGCCTCAAGATGCATTCGCATCTTGTTCTTCCAAAGAGGGGTAGTCCGTCCCATCAAAGGTAGGACACCCGGTGAGACCTTGATCATAATCATGTCGACATAACTAAAACTCCGTGTGGTTAAACTAAAATCACACGTAACAAGGGAGTACCTTGCTCGATACCAATTGAAAGTGCGTTATATCGACTAGAGGGGGTGAATAGGCGATTTTATGAATTCTTCACCGAGGAATTTGCGGTGAGGAAATTCCTTAGCGAAGAACTACTTGCAGCGAATAAGTACTCGTAAGTAAGCATAAGAGAATGCGGGCATGGTCATCATGATGAAATGAAGACAATCGGAGAGTACGTAAAGCGTAAACACATGATAGCACAAGATGAAGACAAACAGATCAAGAAATTGAACTGAGGAAATTGAGAAAGTCTTGATCAAAGTCTTCAAACACAGATATGAATGAACACTCAACACGAGAATGAGGAAATGAAAGGGTTGAGGAAATAGAACCGATTAGGTTGGTGAAGACAATGATTTGGTAGACCAGTTCCAATCGCTGTCTCGGCTTGTACATCTGGTTGGAGCGGCCGAAAGTATTTAAACTCGAGGACACACAGCCCCGGACACCCAAATCGAAAGCACGCAGCTCAGACACCAAGTCCTCACCGTATTCTCCTTGAACTAAGGTCACATTGACCTCGTCCAATCACTCGTGATAAGTCTTGAGCGACTTCCAAACCTTCACAGACTTGGTCACTCGGCGATCCACAATTCCTCTTGGATGCTCTAGACCATGACGCCTAACCGTCTGGAAGAAGCACAGTCTTCAAAGGTAACAAGCGTCGGATCCACGCAGATCAATCTCTTCAAAGGATGCTCAATCACTTTAGGTTTGTAGGGGTTTGGTTTTGGGTTTTTCCTCACTTTCGATGATTTTCGCTCAAAGTCCTCGGAGGATGGGTTGCTCTCAAATGACAAGTGTCAAGTTTCTCTGAGCAGCCAACCAGCTAGTGGTTGTAGGGGGCGGCTATTTATAGCCTAGGGAGCAGCCCGACATGATAAGACATAAATGCCCTTCAATGATATGACCGTTAGGTGGATAAGATATTTTGGGACAGCCAAGCGCCAAGAAGACAAGAACGGTCGGAAATTTGACTCTCAAATTCCTCGGGGCTATCATGTTCCTCATCAGATAGGCAATCCGCCTGGCGAATTCCTAACTCCTCGGTCGAACAAATTCTCAATGACTGTAAGAACTTCATCTCATCCTTTGAAGAAATTGACTGAATCGTATGAGATTTCCAAAGGCTTCACTCGAAGGGATTGGTAGGTGTAGGATTTTGAGTTGAGCATCACATGGAAAATTTTCCTTAGTATTTCCTAATTCGCTTTAACAAAGACGGTGTTTCCTATGACTCAAAAAAGAGAAAACGAAACTACGAAAACAAAAGTCTTCACGCTTCATGTTCCTCAAATGAATACCAAGTCTTCAAGGTCACACCAATTTCTTCACTTTTAAAGTCTTCGTAAAGTCTTCGTAATATCAAAGTCTTCAGTCGAAGAACTTCATTTTTAGGGGTCGACTTTCACTGTAAATATCAAACTCCTCATAGACTTATAGACCTGTGTACACTCACAAACACATTAGTCCTTTAACCTATAAGTCTTCAATACACCCAAATCACTAAGGGGCACTAGATGCACTTACAGTTGAGCATAGACATGATTGGATTATGTCTATCGCAATACGGTTATTCATTTAAGGAGAATAATGATTACTCTGTCTATCGCAATACGGTTATTCAATGGTCTTGCACCTAAAATGAATGGTTTATTGAATCTCGACCGTAGTAATACACATGTTCATGCCAAAAGATATAAGATAATACCACATACTTGTGGCACTACCATTTGAGTCATATTGGTATAAAACGCATGAAGAAGCTCCACGCTGATGGATCTTTGGACTCACTCGTTTTGAAAAGTTTGAGACATGCGAACAATGTCTATTGGTGTATATGAATGAAGAAACTCCATGCAGATGGATCGTTTGGACTCACTTGATTTTGAATCACTTGAGACATGCAAATCATACCACATGGGCAAGATGACCCAAAGCCTCGTTTCAAAGAAAGTGGAACAAGAAAGCAACCTATTGGAAGTAATACATTTTGATGTGTGCAGTCCAATGAGTCCGAGGCACGCAGTGGATATCGTTATGTTCTTACTTCACGTATGATTTGAGTAGATACTGAGTATATTTACTCGATGAAACACAAGTCTGAATTATTGAAAGGTTCAAGTAATTTCAGAGTGAAGTTGAAGATCATCGTGACAAGAGGATAAAATGTCTATGATATGATCATAGATATGAGTATCTGAGTTACGAGTTTGGCACGCAATTAAGACATTGTGGAAATTGTTTCACAATTAATACCGCCTGGAACACCATAGTGTGATGGTGTGTCCGAACATCATAGGTGCACCCTATTGGATATGGTGCGTACCATGATGTCTCTTATCGAATTACCACTATCGTTCATGGGTTAGGCATTAGAGACAACCACATTCACTTTAAATAGGGAACCACGTAAATCCGTTGAGACGACACCGTATGAACTATGGTTTGGAGAAATCTAAGCTGTCGTTCCTTAAAAGTTTGGGGCTGCGACGCTTATGTGAAAAAGTTTTAGGTTGATAAGCTCGAACCCAAAGCGGATAAATGCATCTTCACAGGACACCCAAAAATAAGTTGGGTATACCTCCTATCTCAGATCCAGAAGCAAAAGGGATTGCTTCTAGCAACGGGTCCTTTCTCGAGGAAAAGTTTCTCTCGAAAGAATTGAGTGGGAGGATGGTGGAGACTTGATGAGGTTATTGAACCATCACTTCAACTAGTGTGTAGCAGGGCACAAGAAGTTGTTCCTGTGACGCCTACACCAATTGAAGTGGAAGCTAATGATAGTGATCATGAAACTTCAGATCAAGTCACTACCAAACCTCGTAGGTCGACAAGGATGCACACTACTTCAGAGTGGTACTTAATCCTATCTTGGAGGTCATGTTGCTAGTCAACAATGAACCTACGAGCTACGGAGAAGCGATGGTGGGCCCGAATTCCGATGAGTGGCTCGAGGCCATAAAATCCGGGAGACGATCCATGTGTAAAAACAAAGTATAGACTTTGGAAGAACTACTTAATGGTCGTAAGGCTGTTGGGTACAGATGGATTCTAAGAGGGAAGACAGACAATGATGGTATGTGTCACCACTAAGAAAGCTCAGCTTGTCGCTAAGATGTTCCCGACAAGTTCAAGGAGTTGACTATGATGAGACTTTCTCACCGTAGTGATGCTAAGAGTCTGTTGGAATCTTATTAGCGATTCGCATTATTTATGAAATCTTGCGTATAGGATGTCAAAACATTGTTTCCTCGAAAATTTTCTTGAGGAAAGGTTGCATGTGATACAACCGTAAGGTTTTTGTCAATCCTAAAAGATGCTAACAAGTATGCAAAGCTCCATCAATCCTTCTAAGGACTGGAGTAAGCATCTCGGAGTTGGAATATACGCTTTGATGAGATAATCAAAGTTTTTGGGTTTATACAAAGTTTGTTAGAAACTTGTATTTACAATAAAGTGAGTGGGAGCACTACAACATTTCTGATAAGTATATGTGAATGACGTATTGTTGATCCGAAATGATGTAAAAATTTCTGGAAAGCATAAAGGGTTGTTTGAAAGGAGTTTTTCAAGGGAAAACCTGGATTAAGCTGCTTGAACATTGAGCATCAAGATCTATAAGGATAGATCAAAACGCTTAATAGTACTTTCAAATGAGCACATACCTTGACATGATCTTGAAGGTGTTCAAGATGGATCAGTCAAAGAAGGAGTTCTTGCCTGAGTTGTAAGGTATGAAGTTAAGACTTAAAGCTCGACCATGACAGAATAGAGAGAAAGGACGAAGGTCGTCCTCTATGCTTAGACGTAGGCTCCATAGTATGCTATGCTGTGTACCGCACCTGATGTGTGCCTTGCCACATGTCTGGCAAGAGGGTACAAAGGTGATCAAGGAGTGGATCACCAGATAGCGGTCAAAATTGTCCTTGGAGTAAATAAGGACATGTTTCTCGATTATGGAGGTGATAAAGAGTTCGGCGTAAAGAGTTACGTCGATGCAAGATTTAACACCTATCCGAATGACTCTGAGTAGCAAATCGGATACGTATAGTGGAGCAACCATTTGGAATAGGTCCAAGTGGAGCGTGGAAGCAACATTTACAATATGACCTAGAGATTTGCGAAGTACATACGGATCTGAAAGTTGTAGACCCATTGACTAAAACCTCTCTCACAAGCAAAACATGATCAAACCCCAGAACTCATTGAGTCTTAATCACATGATGATGTGAACTAGTTTAGTGACACTAGTAAACTCTTTGGATGTTGGTCACATGGCGATGTGACCCGTGAGTGTTAATCACATGGTGATGTGAACTAGATTATTGACTCTAGTGCAAGTGGGAGACTGTTGGAAATATGCTCTAGAGGCAATAATAAATTAGTTATTATTATTATATTTCCTTGTTCATGATAATCGTTTATTATCCGTGCTATAATTGTATTGATAGGAAACTCAAATACATGTGTGGGTACATAGACAACACCATGTCCCTAGTAAGCCTCTAGTTGACTAGCTCGTTGATCAATAGATGGTTACGGTTTCTGACCATGGACATTGGATGCCGTTGATAACGGGATCACATCATTAGGAGAATGATGTGATGGACAAGACCCAATCCTAAGCCTAGCACAAAGATCGTGTAGTTCAGTATGCTAAAGCTTTTCTAATGTCAAGTGTCATTTCCTTAGACCATGAGATTGTGCAACTCCCGGATACCGTAGAAATACTTAGCGTGTGCCAAACGTCACAACGTAACTGGGTGGCTATAAAGGTGCACTACGGGTATCTCCGAAAGTGTCTGTTGGGTTGGCATGAATCGAGACTGGGATTTGTCACTCCATGTGACGGAGAGGTATCTCTGGGCCCACTCGGTAGGACATCATCATAATGTGCACAATATGACCAAGGGGTTGATCATGGGATGATGTGTTACGGAACGAGTAAAGAGACTTGCCGGTAACGAGATTGAACAAGGTATCAGGATACCGACGACCGAATCTCGGGCAAGTACTATACCGGTAGACAAAGGGAATTGAATACGGGATTGATTGAATTCTCGACATCGTGGTTCATCCGATGAGATCATCGTGGAACATGTGGGAGCCAACATGGGTATCCAGATCCCGCTGTTGGTTATTGGCCGGAGAGTTATCTCGGTCATGTCTACGAGTCTCCCGAACCCGTAGGGTCTACACACTTAAGGTTCGATGACTCTAGGGTTTGGGGGAACCCTAAAGGGGGGCGCCCCCTTGCCTTGGGGGGCAAGGCAACCCCCTCTGGCCGCCGCCCCCTACTCAGATTGGATCTGAGGGGGCCGGCCCCCTTCTCCCTTGCCCCTATATATATGTGGGGAGAGGGAGGGCAGCCGCACCCAAGTTCTGGCACAGCCCTCCCCCTCTCCCAAGTCCTCCTCCTCTCTCGCGGTGCTTGGCGAAGCCCTGTAGGATTGCCACGCTCCTCCACCACCACCACCACGCTGCTCGCTGCTGGACGGAGTCTTCCCCAACCTCTCCTTCTCTCCTTGCTAGATCAAGGCATGGGAGACGTCACCGGGCTGGACGTGTGTTGAACGCGGAGGTGCCGTCCGTTCGGCACTAGGATCATCGGTGATTTGGATCACGACGAGTACGACTCCATCAACCCCGTTCACTTGAGCGCTTCCGCTTAGCAATCTACAAGGGTATGTAGATGCACTCCCCTTTCCCTCGTTGCTAGATTACTCCATAGATTGATCTTGGTGATGCGTAGAAAATCTTGAATTTCTGCTACGTTCCCCAACATCCTGGTCATATATATCTTGGCCAACTTCGCACTGGTATAAGTGGTTTTCACTGGGATAAAGTGGGCTACTTTGGTCAAGCGATCAACTACTGCCCATATAGAATCATATCTTGATTTGGTCCTCAGCAATCCGGTGATAAAATCCATGCCAAGCTTATCCCACTTCCATTCGGGTATCGTCATAGGCTGTAGCAATCCTGCTAGCTTCTGATGTTCTGCCTTCACTCTCTGACATACATCACATACGGCTACATACTCGGCAATATCTTTCTTCATACCAGTCCACTAGAAATGCTCCTTTAAATCCAAATACATCTTGGTGTTTCCGGGGTGTATCGAGTATGGCGAGTCATGAGCTTCTTGTAGAATCAACCTTCTGAGCTCCACATTATTGGGCACATATATACGGTCCTCAAACCATAAGGTGTCATGCTCATCCTCACGAAATCCTTTGGCTTTCCCTTCACTCATCTTCTCTTTTATCTCAGCAATCTCCCTGTCGTCCTTCTGAGCTTCTCGAATCTTTTCCAATAGTGTTGATTGAACCTCCAATGTTGCCACAAAACCTTTAGGAACTATCTCCAATCGAAGTTCCCTGAGATCCTTGGCTAACTCCTTTGGCATCCCTCCGTTTACGAGGGTGTTAACATAACTCTTACGGCTCAAAGCGTCTGCTACGACATTGGCCTTTCCTGGATGATAATGGAGCTTCATATCATAATCCTTTATGAGCTCCAACCATCTCCTCTACCTGAGGTTAAGCTCCTTCTGTGCGAAGATGTACTTCAAACTCTTGTGATCCGTGTATACATCGCAACGGTTTCCAATGAGAAAATGTCTCCAGGTCTTGAGTGCATGCACTACGGCTGCTAACTCCAAATCATGTGTGGCATAATTTAACTCATGCAGTTTCAGTTGTCATGAGGCATACGAAACAACTCTTCCGTCTTGCATCAGTACTCCTCCAAGTCCTAAGCGTGAAGCATCGCAATACACTTGGAAGTCCTTGCATATATCCGGCAGAATCAGCACTGGGGCTATAGTCAAACGTTTCTTCAACTCCTGAAAACTTGCTTCACATTCATCAGTCCAATGGAACTTAGTGTCCTTCTTCAACAATGTCGTCATAGGCTTTGCAATCTTAGAGAAATTCTCAATAAATCTCCAATAATATCCCATGAGTCCAAGAAAACTATGGATCTCTCCAATCGAGGTGGGTGCCAACCACTCGGATCGATCGAACCTTGGTAGGGTCCATTGCTATACCTTCTCCTGATATAACATGTCCAAGAAATCCAACTTCCTTCAACCAAAACTCACATTTGCCGAACTTGGCATACAACTGATGTTCCCTAAGCTTCTCCAGAACCAAACGCAAATGTTCCTTGTGTTCCTCTTCATTCTTCGAGTATACCAAGATATCATCAATGAACACCACAACGAACTTCTCCAGGAACTCCATGAACACCTTGTTCCTCATACTCAAGAAATAGGCAGGGGCGTTAGTTAGTCCAAAAGACATGACCGTATACTCATACAGCCCATACCTTGTGGTGAAAGCTATCTTAGGTATATCCTTCTCTTGAATCTTCAGCTGGTGATATCCTGATCGCAGATCGATCTTCAAAAACACTTTAGCTCCTGTCAACTGGTCAAATAAATCATTGATCATCGGCAGTGGGTACTTGTTCTTGATCTCACTTCATTCAACACACGATAATCAACCACCTTTCTTAACGATCCATCCTTGTTCTCAACCAAGAGCACTGGTGCTCCCCATGGTGATGAACTTCGTCGGATTTAACCTTTCTCCAACAACTCCTTAATCTGCTTCTTGATCTCTTCTAGATCATTTGCGAGCATCCGGTAGGGTCTCTTTGATATTGGCCCGGTGCCTGGCAATAGCTCTATCAAAAACTCGATGTCTCGATCTGGCGGCATGCCCGGCAACTCCTCCGGAAAAACATCCGGTAAGCCTTCACTAGTGCACTTCCTCTGAACAACTCCGTGAGGGAATTTACTTGGCTCCTCCTAGGCGCATGCCTAGATACATACTTGATCCTTTTTCCCTCCGTGGTGGTGAGCAAAATTGACTTACTCAAGAATCTATGTTTCCCCATACATCGATAACCAATCCATTCCCAAAGATCACATCCAATCCTTGTGACTCCAAAATTATCAGGTCTGAGGGGAAAACATGGCTTCCAATGGTCAATGGCATCTGAAAGCATCCTTGGCTTGCCATATACTCCGCTCCTGGTGAACTTACTAACATGGGTGTCCTTAGTACTTTAGTGGGCAGCTTATACTTATCCATGAATCCATTTGATATGTATGAATGCGATGCACCAGTATCAAAAAGAACGATTGCAGTAAATGACTTAACCAAAAACTTACCGATAACGGCATCAGACTGCTCCTCAACCTCCTCCACGTTCACATGGTTCACTTGTCCCCTGTTGATAGGGTTGGGCTTCTTCCCAGCGCTTCCATTGCCATTCCCATTCTTCTCTTCAGGGCACTCAGTGGCATAGTGTCCAGTCTTCCAGCACTTGAAACAAGTAATGTGACTTAGGTCCTTCTTGGCGGGTGTAGCTGGGTTAGAGAGGTTTTGATTACTACCTGCTCCATTCCCGTTTCCGTTCTTGGGGCCATTGTGGTTGTGAGAACTCCCTCCATTGTGGGTGTGACCTCCATGGTTATGGACAAGTCCTCCCGAGTTCGGGGTTAAACGAGGCTTCTGTTGAGCTCCTGAGTTGTACCTTCCTTGTCCATACTTCCTTTTGCGGCTCTCAATATGCTGCTGCTTCCCTTCAATCATAAGAGCCTTGTCTACCAACTCCTGGTAGTTGTTGAATGTTGCCACCATCAACTACATGCTCATCTCATCATTCAGCCCTTCCATAAACTTCTCCTTCTTTGCGGCATCTGTGGCCACATCATCAGGGGCATAACGAGATAGCTTACTAAATTCATCCACGTACTGCCCCACAGTATGGTTCCCTTGGCGTAACTTGCGAAACTCACGGTTCTTCATGCTCATAGCTCCAGTTGAGACATGGGTTGTGCGGAATGCTTGCTAAAACTGATCCCAAGTAACATTGGCTATGGGAAATGTGGCTGTGTAATTCTCCCACCATGAGGTTGTTGGTCCGTCCAACTGATTTGCGGCAAAACACACCTTCTCTGCATTAGTGCAACCATCGGTGGTCAACTCCCTTCCAATCTGGCGTAGCCAGTCATCCACAACTATTGGCTCGATGCTACTGGAAAACACCGGCGGTTGTAACCTCAGAAAACGAGCTAAGTTGTCAACTGGTGGCGGTGGCGGAGGGTTGTTGTTGTTGTTGCCTTGGTTCTGGACTAATATCTGCATCAAGGCATTCTACTGCTGGATCAACTGGGCGATCTCCGGTGGAAAGACAAATCCAGTGTCACGTCTCGGAGGCATCTGATGGGTTTAGAGGGGAGAGATTAGAATAGAAAAAGAGGTCTAGTGAGAAAACACTACCCATATGCACATGAGACAAACACAATCATATCACTCAATCAATCAAGCAAGGGCATACAAATGGTCTAGAAAATCATAACAAGTGCTCGGACTACTACTATATACATGGGGGAATACTACTAATCATTTGGTGGCCATCTAGAAATTTTGATCGGTGGAAGACTCCATGATGTCTACTCTAGGTTCGTCTTCAAAGTCATCATCACTGTCGTCGGGGTCAGAATCGGTGTCGTCGATGATGATGTAGTTCTCCGGACAAGTGGAATCATCGTCTTCTCCTCCTGGCGCGGGATCTCCCATGAATACTCCGATCTTCTTTATCAGGTCATCGTTCTTCTCCAATAGTGTTGCGAATTCTTCTTCATATCCATCGCGTGTAGACTTGAGTTCCTCTTCAAGCTCGACGATCCTTATCTTCAGCTTCTTCAAATCTATCATGTCTGCGCACATCTGGTTTCCCTGGCGTCGAATGTGTTGGTTTAACTCCTGGATGAAAGCTGCAATGGACATGTCCTTCCTGGTGCTGACTATCTCCCATTGCTCATCTCGGCGCCCACATATCTGGTAGATGGTGTCCTTGAGGTCCTTGTGGTAAACTTCACCGATGCGTCCCATGGCGATGTGAGCTGCCATGCTCTTTCCTAGACTCCAGGTTGGTGCATCAAAGGAAAACTCTATGGGCTCTGTGACTGGTGTGAACGCCCTTCCTGGAACTTGAACTCGAATCATCCAGCGCTCCTCTTCTGGTAATGTGGCGTTGTAGGTCCTGGTGAAGCTTGGTATTCCGATGTTCAGGTATCTAGTGACTTCCTTCAAGTGTCGTCCAAAGGGTGTGTCTTCATCCGATTGTGCAAACTTGTTCCTCGAATCCGCCATCCTAGAGAGTAGAAAATGCAGAGGAGTCAGAAATGAGTAGAGAAGAGTGACCTATGGCTTAACTTAGTGGTCGTGTCCTACACTCAGCGTGTGCTCTGATACCATCTTGTAGCGACCCGACCTCAAACGGTCAAGTCTCTATGCTTCAGTGTCATCCCTGGATCGGTAATGCTGACACACACAGTACTCGAAGGATTTATAACAGAGTAGCAATCACACACTTATTACATCGAATGTCTCAAAAGAGAACTTATTACAATAAATATGGCTTAAGGCCATCTAATACGATAACAGCGGAAGGCTTGGAAGATAAAGTGAGTCCATCAACTCCAACGGCATAGCTGAGCTACACGGCAATGACCGAGCGAACCTTACTCCTCGTCTGAAAAGTCTGCAACATGATACGTTGCAGCCCGAAAACGGGTCAGCACATGGAATATGCTGGCAATGTAACACAATAGAGCAATGAACAGAATAATGCTATCACTATATGCATATATGGCTGGTGGAGGCTCTATGGTTATAAGGTTTTTGCGAAAAGCCAATTTTTCACTACAACAAAGGAATAAGTTTTATTTTAACTATCATGGTAGTTGCAACATCATTGAGAAGGTTCCTCCAACTCAATCCCAATTAAAGTAATTCATTAACCCAACAAATTAAATTAAAGTGATGAGATACAATAGGATAATCCAAGTACTAGATACTCAAGATGTCCATAACCGAGGACATGGCTAACCATGATTAGATTGTACACTCTGCAGAGGTTTGCACACTTTTCCCCACAAGACTCGATCTCCTCCGTTGGATTTCTCGCACTACATGATGTTTGAGAAACAGATGACCGAGACACAGTCTTTCGGAAGCATTAACTCTTTACTCTGGGTGGACAGTTACACCTACCTTCCCTCTACATTTGCTAGCCCACCACTGAAAGAAGTGACACAACTTACTCAAACTATGCCAGAGCCCATAATGGCTTGTGGCTGCACATAGAAGTTTCTAGCATGAATAATCTTAAGATCCCTTTGAGCCTGGGTGGCGGACCGTAGAAAAATCACACGGGTACTCCGGGATATCCTAGGACAACACTGGATTCTCCAGGTGCCCAAACAAGCGATCCACCCAGATGTGTATTAAAGTTGCCACCTTAAGTTGAACCATTAATTAACAATCTCACATCTGTCATGGATACGCTCGAACCCAATCCACGTCTACGAGAATAGCATAGCAATATAAGCATAATGTAGAAGTAACTCCCAAGGTTTGATAACAAAACAAGGCAATAGGTTCTACCTCATCAACTACTTCCCAAACCCACAATTTAATCACATCCTAATCATGCAGTGTTTGAGGATTGGAACTAATGCATAAAACTGGGTATGAAAAGAGTATGATCAATGTGTTACTTGCCTTGGCCGACGATCCGCAAAACCTAGGGACTCAGAGTAGCACGCTTCAGACCGGGAATTCTATCGCAAACAAACAATAGCATACATAAGCAATCAAAGATGAACGGGTAAAACTCAAATAAGAAGATCTAACCAGAAAGTTCAAATTAAGAACTCCAGGTTTGCAAAAAGAATCAAATCAAACGGAGCAATGAAACTCAAACTCCGAAAGAAACAAGATCCGATTACTAATCTGAACTAAAGTCAAATTTTACAGTACCAAAATCTTGTTCAAGTTGGTTAAACAGAAAGAGGGCTTCGAGATGAAGATCTGGGCGCTTGAATCGCCTGATCCGATAAACGAGCGAAAAGATAAACTAAAATGAAAATCGGATCGGAAATCGCGATCGAAAATAATCGCGAAAAACCCGAGAAAAAGAAAAACGGACGAAAATTAACGAGCGAGCGTTCGTTATGCGTGACTAACGGTAAAACCGTTCGTTAAAACGAACGTATGGTCGAACGTCCGCTTAGACTAAACCGAGAAAACCGACGAACCGATCTAAAAAATGTAACTAGGTTTTTTTAATAAAAACCAACGATTTTACCTAAACCGGAAAAAAACAAACGGCGAGATTTATTTAACTCCGGCCAAGCCGCGGCTTCCCGGCGAAGTGGGCGGCGCAGCGACGGCGGATGGCGAGGCAGTGCGGCGGCGAGGCGGTGAGGCGGGTGGCGCGCGGGCGGCGAGGCGGCGAGGGCGGCGGCGCTTCGCGCCGGGCGGCGGCGATTGTGCCGCACGCGGTGGTGGGGGTGGCGGGCGGGGGTGGCGGCTTTTAAGGAGGGGAGGGCGGCGGTGGCTTGCGGGAGGGGGCGGTGGCGGAGTGTCCGGGACGGACACGTCCTGGATGCGGCGGCGGCGCTGCTCAGGAGTCCTCTCCCGAGCCGTTGCTGGGAGGCGCGCGGCTGGGCCGGCTGGGCCTCGGCCCAGTGCGGTCCGGCGGGAGTTTTTTTAAACATATTCCGCCGAAATAAAATCCTAGAAAAATAAATAAAAAAATCTAAAAATAATAAAACAAATTTTCACCGTCTAAATAAAATATTTAGAACAGGGTGAACATTTTCTTGGCCTAAAATGCAATTTTCATGCACCCTTTTTTTCTTCTAATTCAAATAAAAATCCAATAAAACCCAATAAAAATATTAATCTGATTTTTATATTTTTCCTCCAATATTTCATTTATTTTGGAGAAGTCATATTATCTCCTCTCTTATATTTTTTATGAAATATTTTGGAGAGAAGATAAATAAACCAACGTGATCCTTGTTTCGATATTTGATAAAAGTCAAATATGAAAAACGTGAAATCCCCAACTCTCTCCAAGGGTCCTTGAGTTGCTTAGAACTTCGAGGATCGCGAAACGAAATGCAACAAAATATGATATGCATGAATGACATATGTATAACATTCCAAATTGAACATTTGGGATGTTACAGTTAGTTTTAGTAGAGAGCTTTTTGTCACACAAAAAGTTATTTGTCCCTAGGCAATCGATAACTAGACCGGTAATCACTATTGCAATTTTATTTGAGGGAGAGGCATAAGCTAACATACTTTCTCTTCTTGGATCATATGCACTTATGATTGGAACTCTAGCAAGCATCCACAACTACTAAAGATCATTAAGGTAAAACCCAACCATAGCATTATAAGGCATCAAGTCCTCTTTACTCCCATACGCAAACAACCTACTTACTCGGGTCTGTGCTTCTGTCACTCACGCCACCCACCATAAGCAAATCATGAACATATTGCAAACCCTACATCGGGGATCCCTCACGCTTGCACAACATGGAGAGCACCATAGGACAGCACCAATAATAAAGCATGCAACTCAAACCAATCACGATCATCAATTAACCCATAGGACAAAACGGATCTACTCAAACATCATAGGATAGCCATACATCATTGGGAAATAATATATAGCGTTGAGCACCATGGTTAAGTAGAGATTACAACGGGTAAAAGAGGGGTTACACAGCTACATAGAGGGGGGAAGAGTTGGTGATGACGGCGGTGAAGTTGCTGGTGTAGATCATTGTCGCGATGATGGCCCCGGCAGTGTTCCGGCACCACCGGGGGAGAGGGGGAGAGATCCACTCCTTCTTATTCTTCTTCCTTGACCTTCCCCCTAGATGGGAGAAGGGTTTCCCCTCTGGTCCATGTCCTCCATGGCTGCGGAGGGGCGAGATTGGATCTCTCTCTCTCTCTCTCTCTCTCTCTATCTTTCTCTCTCTCTCTCTCTCTCTCTCTCTCTCTCTGTTTCCTTCTGTTTCTGTGCTCCCCGATTCTGCCCTTTCACCGTTTCTTAAATTCCCGGAGATCCGTAACTCCAATTGGGCTGAAATTTTGACACGATTTTATCCGTATATTGGCTTTCTTGAGGCGGAAGAAGGGCACCAACTGCCTTACGGAGTGACCACGAGGGCCCAGGGCGTGCCCTACCCCCTGGGGCGCGCCCCTCACCCTCGTGGGCCCCTCGGGCATCGTCTCGCATTGATTCTACTTCCCAAAATTCACATATATTCCATAAAAAATCTCCGTAAGTTTTTATCCCGTTTGGACTCCGTTTAATATGGGTTTTCTGCGAAACAAAAAAACATGAAACAAACAGGAACTAGCACTGGGCACTGGATCAATATGTTAGTCCCAAAAATAGTGTAAAAAGTTGCCAAAAGTATGTAAAAGTTGTAGAATATTGGCATGGAACAACAAAAAATTATAGATACGACAGAGACGTATCAACCGCCTATGATATATCTAGCATGGAAAGTGTTGGGACCTCTAAGTCGTTTTCGTTGGTGGGAAAAGTATGCCTCTCAAAATGTTTTTTAGCTCTCAATTTTCGCTTTGAGCTGTGGCACCTCTAAAAATCCATACTTCCCTCTGTGAAGGGCCTTTCTTTTACTTTATGCAATTTTATTTTTAATTTGAGTCTCCATCTTCTCTTATAAAGCACCAACTAGGAGGCGGTATGATCGTACTTGAGCATTGGGTGTAGCTAATATGCGAGTGTGTTTCATGAATGGATCAATGATTGAGCATGGTGGGCTAGGGATAACTTATTTTAGCGTTGATATTTCGAAAGACATGGTTGCTTGTTAGTATGCTTGAGTATTAAAGTCCTCATGTCAAAACTAGACTATTGCTTTGAACCATATAAAAGTCCAAATGTCCATGCTACAAAATAAAAGAGTTTATGATGAATATGATAGGTAGCATTCCACAACAAAAATTCCATTTTCAATTGCTACTTTATCATGATAAGTTTTATGAGAAAGAGTTGTTGTTATGATGCTAGGAAAAGTGATTGAAATTATCATTGATCAAACTTATGCACTTTGCTAGCATTCACACTTCATAAATTATTTCTTTTATCATTTACCTACTCGGGGACGAGTAGGAATTAAGCTTGGGGATGCTGATAGTCTCCAACGTATCTATAATTTATGAAGTATTCATGCCATATTTACAACAATTTTATATGGTTTTGGTATAATTTGCATGGAACTAACCCAGACTGACACTGTTTTCAGCAAAACTACCGTGGTGTTGCTTTTTGTGCAGAAAAAGAAGTTCTCCAAATGAGCTGAAACTTTTTGACGGTTTTTTGGAACAAAAGAGACCCCCGAAGCTTCGTGGGAGGGCCAGAAGAGCCACGAGGAGGGCACAACCCACCAGGGCGCGCCTGGTGGGCCTGGCTTGCCCCGTTGGGTTGTGCTCACCTCGACGCCCATCTTAGCGTGAAACCAACGCCAAAAAATCATATAAATAGAGAAACCATCAACGGTTAACCTAGATTAGAAGTTTCGCCGCCGCAGGCCTCTGTAGCCACCGAAAACCAATCTAGACCCCATTCCGGCACCCTGCTAGAGGGGGGAATCATCTCCGGTGGCTATCTTCATCATCCCGGCGGCCACCACGATGAGGGAGTAGTCCACCCTCGGGGCTGAGGGTTTGTCCCAGTAGCTATGTGTTTAATCTCTCTCTCTCTCTCTCTCTCTCTCTCTCTCTCTCTCGTGTTCTTGAGATGTCACGATCTTGATGTATCGCGGGCTTTGTTAATATAGTCGAATCATATGGTGTTTACCCCTCTCTATCTTTTTGTGATGAATTGATTTTTTCCCTTTGAGATTTCGTTGTTATCGGATTGAATACTTTTATGTATTTGAGAAACTTGAAATATGTCTTGCAATTGAATACTCTTGGTGACAATGGGTTATCGTGTTGATTCACTTGATATATGTTTTGGCACTCAACTCGCGGATTCCCGAGGTGACATTGGGGTAATCTATGCATAGGGGTTGATGCATGTTCTTGTTTTTGTTTCTCCGGTAGAAATCTTGGGCACTCTTTGAAGTTCTTTGTGTTGGATTGAGTATTATAAATATGAATTTTCTTTGGTATTATTTTAGTATGAACTCTAGGATAGATCGAACAGAAAGAATAGCTTTGTGTTATTTTAGTACGAACTCTTGAACAGGTCGAACGGAAAGAATAGCTTTGAGGTGGTTTCGTACCCTACAAACAATTTATTCTTATGTTCTCCGGTAGATACGAACTTTGGAGTGATTCTTCATCGCACTTTGAGGGATGGTTATATGATCCAATTATATTAGCATTGTTGAGAGGTTGCAATAGTGAAAGTACGGACCCTATGCCTCATTTTCAAGCATTGCAATACCGTTTTTGTGCCCGTTTACTATTTGCTACCTTGCTGGTTTTATTTATTCAGATTATAAAAATGTATTTCTACCATCAATATCACACTTTTATCACCGTCTCTTCCCCCGAACTAGTGCACCTATACAATTTGCCATTGTATTTGGTGTCTTGGGGACACAAGAGACTTTTTATTATTTGGTTGCAGGGTTGTTTGAGAGAGACCATCTTCATCCTATGCCTCCCATGGATTAATAAACCTTAGATCATCCACTTGAGGGAAAATTGCTACTGTTCTACAAAACTCTACGCTTGGAGGCCCAACACGTGTCTACAAGAATAAAGTTATGTAGTAGACATCAGTGTCTCCGGCGGATCTCATGGGATTCGATCGGCGTTTGTCTTTGGTGGATCCGCTTAGATTTGGTCTTCGTTCATCTGTGTCTGTGTGTCCGCATGTTGGATCGTTTTGATCTATGCTTCTCTTCTTTGGTGGCGGGTGTTGGCTTGGTGCGCTGGTCCTATGCGGCCTTAGTATGATGAATTTTCGACTGTCTACTAAACAAGGTTTGGCGGGCTCCAATGAGGGAGGGGCAACGACAACGACGCACCTTCATCTCGTTTCAGTGCTTGTAGTCGTCGTTAGGTGGTCTACGGACCTGGATGTAATTTTACTTTCGGTGTTCTTCGTACTATCTTGACAGTTGATGAATAGATCCAAAATTTTCTCGCAAAAAGGAAAAGAAGTTCACAATTGAATTGCATATTCATAATTAATTTGTACAGTGTTATTCATGCACTAATGATGAACAAAGGATGTTACTACTCCTATTTGGCGGGCTTCACATTTAAAGAATATTTCTTTCTTTTTGGAGATGGGAAGGCTTCAACTAGTGTGTCGATTAATTTTTTGGACAATTTGTGGACGAGTTTGACTGGAGTCTCAAAGAACCCGTGTCTTTTTCTGGATGACAAAGGGGAAGAAAAGATGGTTTAGTTGCCAATATTTGGTACAAATTGGTTGGTTACCGACTTTTCTTGCATATCTCACATAAAGTTGCCAATATTCGGAAAGTCTTGGTATTGACAATATTTGGCAGCAAACCAATCATGCTCTGTCAATCCTTATGTGTTGCCCTCGTCTATTTCTCATCCAATCTCTTGGGTTGCGCCACAAGCTGGGATTTTTAAAATGATAAATGTTGACGCTAGCTTTTTTTAGAAAACTTCCAATATAGATTTTTTTTCAAAACTATCATGTTTTTATAGCAAATTCGGAAACTATAGCATGCAATGCAGGAAAATTAAAACTAGCACCCCGTCGGCCACGCGTGGGCCGAAAAGGATGTTTTCGGCCACCTCTTGGCCAAAAGGGCTCTCGGCCCGCAGTTGACCAAAGACATGCCGTCGGTGGGGGCCGGCCGAAAATCGTAACTTCGTCCACCTGGCGACCGAAGTGGGCCGTGTTCGGTCACGCAGCGGCCGAAAAGGGTCTTCGGCCATGCAGCGACCGAAAAGATGCGGATAAGCCCCGCGCGTGTCTCCTTCCTCTCGCTTCTGTTCTTCCTTTCCCTCTCTCTTTTCTTCTTTGTACCTTGCCACCCCGCACCGATCTCCTCCATTTGCTACCCATTTTCACATCCAAGCCACTGAATCGGTAGATTGTAGCAATCCCCGCCTGCCTACGGTGTTTATTTTTGCTATGGGATAGTTTTTGGTGTGTTTGGGGAGGAGTAGCCATGGTGGGGAGGAGGAGCCATGGTGCGGAGGAGGGCGTGCGGTTGGGCAGGAGGTGGTGGTGAGGAGGAGCAGCAGTTATGGAGGAGGAGGAGTTGCGGCCTGGGGGGTGACCGGAGTTGAACCTCCAGTCGTTGAGGGGGCGGCGCTGTCGTTGTCCTGTGGTGCAAGTAATCCGCGAGGTGGCCGGTGCCGCTGAGTCGAAGAGAGGAGCAAGAAACTAGGGACACACGCTTAGAAGATATAACCATGTCGTCACAAATTTTCTCTGAATTGTATAGTTTAGTTAGTGTAGATAAGTCATATTGCGAATTGTAGTGTTAATATATTTGTGGAGGCATTTTAGCGCATAGTTAGTGTAGCGGGTAATATTAGTGTTCATTGTGATTAATGAGAAGATGACAATGTATGACAGGTGAAAATGTCTGAATCAGTAAATTTGACTATTTACTACGGCGCTGGTAATGTTTGATATAAGAGTTGGGGGTTGATCTTAGCGAGTTTAAAATGGCGTCATGACACTAGTCAATTCTTAATAGACCTGTACATTAGACAGTTGAAGTACTGGTTAACAACTAGTTTCGGGTTGGATCCTCAAGTATGTTCCGTCAGTATTCATGCATTGTGGACCAAATCCTGTAAAAATGTCAAGTGGGAGTTGATGCTGATAGATAGGAGCCAGCATTGGTTGACCCTGTTAAGATGTTGTCGAGACCGAAGAATCCACCCATATGCCCTTGTGCCACCTGTGGCGAAGGAGGAGAATACCGTGCAACTCCACAAGGGGTATGAACCTGGCTAGGGCAGTGAAGTGGCTAACGAGATTGATTTATCCGTGTCACAGCCACCTGATGTGGATGCTAGCCAACCCGAGAAAGGGTCGGACAACGTGCCACACAATGTTTGTGGTCCTGATACTGGGCAGAGTAGCCATTCGATAATATTAGTTGGTTCTGGTTTTGCTGATGGGGATGAGGAAGGGGATGAAATGCAGAGGGTGATGGAGGAAGAGGGCGGGGCCAGGGATGGATTGACGGAGGATATGGATTCTGAAAATTCTGAGGATGAAGTGGAGGTACCGATTCCTTTTGCATGGGATCAGGACATATCCACCGGCCTTACGGTCAAGGATGGCCATGAGACTCCATGGCAGTATAATATGAACCAAGTCCAGATAGGGGCTATGTTTGATACAAAGAAAAAAATTGAAGTATGCGGTGACAAAGTGGGCTATGTCTACACACAGGGTTTTTCGGACACACATATCAATTCCAACAAATTATACCGTGAAATGTGTTGAAACAAGTTGTCCTGGGAAGGTTCACGGGCACGTGCCGACGTATGACATCCATTGGGTTGTCACCAATGTCGTCCCACATAATTGTGTGAGGAAGGACCTGTTGGTGAAGCATCCTAACCTGACTTCAACTCTCATTGCGCAACTCATGTATACTGAGATAGTGGAGAAGAAATATATGGAAGCAAACACATCCAAACAGCAATGAAGGTCAGCTGGAATTATGTCATTCCTTATGGGAAGGCTTGGAGGGCTAAGTAGAAGGCTATGGAGGAAAGGTTTGGGACGTTCTTTGACTCATATGATAATGTTGTTCGTCTCCTTGACATACTAAAGGAGAGGAATCCCGGCACGTATGTGAATGTACAACACACGAGGTTGCCGAGTATACCAGATTTCAAGGTATTGAAACGGGTATTCTTCTCTTTCGCTATGTGCATCGAAGCTTTTCCAGCATTGTCCTCCTGTTATGTTTGTGGATGGTACATTCCTGACCGGTCAGTACAGAGGGAAAATCCTAGCTGCTATTGGTGTGGACGGGAACAATCAAATCATCCCACTTGCCATGGCATTTGTGGAGGGTGAGAACTTTCCTAGCTGGGTATGGTTCTTTCGGCAAGTGAAAATTGCCATCGTGCAGGACTGACCAAATGTGTGTGTCATTCATGACATACATGCTGGTATATTGAAGGCCGTGAAGACACTAAGTAATCCAACAGCTGACGAACCAACACCTTGGAGGGACTTGCAGAGCCGGTGGTGCATGCGCCATCTTGGGGAAAAATTTCTCACAGTTCAAGAACAAGCGGCTGATGAACTTGTTCAAAAAATTATGCAAGGTAACCAGCAGCAAGAAATACGGATTTATTTGGTCAAAACTAGATGAGTTTACTAAGAAGCAGGTTCGTGCAAGGAAGAAAATGGAAGAAGATTAGGTTAAATTAGCAGCACTCATCGTAGAGCTAGAGGAGCCAGTAGGTCTCTGTGATTCTTCCAGAATTGACCCTCCTAATACTAAGAGAAAGAAGGGGAGGGCAATAAAGAATTTTTCAGAGTGGATAGAGAAAGAGCCTCCTGTGAATTGGTCTTTGCTGCATGGCATCCATGGAGCTAGGTATGGCCACATGACAACCAATCTTGCAGAGGTGTATAACCTCGTACTCAGTGGGAATAGAGCATTGCCACTTACAGCTATTGTGGAGGCCGTATTCCATGGCACTTTGAGATATTTCAGAGAAAGGCATGAGTTAGCAAGGAAGCATATTGCAGATAATCAGAACACACCTTATTGTAGCCGTGTCGTGGAGTACATGGCAAAGAAGATAGAGAAAGCAAAGAAGCACACTGTCAAACTGATAGGTAATTAGGAAATGAGGTATGAGGTTTAGCTTCCTATTGATGGTTTTGGTTCTGCAAATGAGGTGAAGACGCACGAGGTAAAAATTGGAACAGAATTATATCCAATGTGTGAGTGCACATGCAACAAACCGAAGTTGTTGCACCTACCTTGCTCACATGTGTTGGCTGCTTGTGGCCAGATTAAGTTGGACGCTCTGTCCTTCGTGTCCCCATACTATTTAAAAGAGGCAGTACTCAACACATGGACATGTGAGATGACAGGGTTTAGAATCGTCGGCAATTTCAATAAGGTAAATGATGGTGAGAGAGTATACATCCCGGATCCAGAACTTCGCTGAGAGACATAAATTTCACTTTCCCTGGGGAGAGATGGTGCCTACTTTACATGATGTGTCTTACTTCATGGGATTACCTCTGGCTGGTGCTGCCATAGGTCCTTTAGAGGCAGAATCTAGTCGGCAAGCATCGATGCGCACCCATTTTTTGGCTGCGGTGCCAACTGCTACGGCCATAAACAACGATCTTCACGGGCCTCTTTTTAGATGGTTGAGCCAGCCAGTAACCTTCACGGCCACTTAAACAAATGTTGTTTTCTTAGTTGCCCGATATTCATCAAATCATTACGTTTCTATGTAGATTGTCTCGTTAGGATATCTCGATGTTCAGTTGTCAGAGGCACAGATTGACCGGTCCCTAGAGGCATATATTCTTTGGTTGTTCGGCAAGACGGTGTTTACGGAGAACCACGTGAGCACTGTCGATGCACGACTTATCGATATTGCACGGGAGATAGCTGACGCACGTTGCCCTGGGGATATTCTGCAGAGGATTTTTGGTTCTGCTGTGTTAGCGGCTACGCATGCAGGCCTGTGCAAAGCTTGCTTGTTGAAGTCTATAAAATCTAGTCTTGTTGGATGTCCAAGATTGTTGCAGCAGCTCGTCATACGAGAGATTTCCTATTGGACGACCCTATGTCTACGTTGATAAACCTTTTGGTTTGGAGGACTTAATGGGCTTATGTGCCTGCTATCGGCGACTTGACTACTATGGGATCTGTTTGGGCACGGCGAGAGGTACTTTTATATTAAGTAACAAATAAGTTGATTATTTCTTGCCATTCACTAGTATTACTAATGCTTATTTGTTGTCATGCATAGAGGCAATTTGCGCATAGCCAGGTTAGGGGCTTCTACCCGTCCTTCATGCTGCAGTTTGATAGTTTGCACGAGGATCAAGTTATCTAGGAGCCATACTCACATCAGGCTATATCATCGAGTTGCCCAGTTGGGATTTCTGGATTGTGCACTAGAGATCAGCACTATTGGATGACCAAGGCCAAGTTGGTGTCCGACGTGACGGTTGAGGAGATGGCTCTTGATAGGGTGATGGGATATTTCGGTCTATGTCAAGAGCCTGACATTCCAGATATTCCACACATACCAGAACACGTGCACAAGTAAGTAGTAATACTATTGGGATTTTTATTTCTGTGCCCCTGGTTCCTTAGCTCTACTCATTCATCCCCACTATGTTAACTTTTGCTCACTTTTCCCCACTCCCTTGCCCGAAACCCTCAGAACAGGTTATAACGGACGTTGTCGTCGGGTCAATGCCTTTGACCATTAGCTGACGAGTGGGCCACGTATACATGGGCGCATGCAAGACCGCGGTCGTGGGGTAGCACGTGTCCATGGACATGCCCGAAACATCCCATCATATAAAGAGGGCAACCACCTCCATCGCCCCTACCAAGTTTCCCCAAATCCCCTCCCTGCCGCATCGTCTTCCTCTCCCCCACCGCCATCGTCTCGCTCTCCTCCACTGCCTCCACCGCACCGTCTCGCTCTCCCCCACCGCATCCTCTTCCTCACCTTCATCGCATCCATCCGCCGATGGCCGACGCCAGGCGACGCCGCGCAGCCGTCAAGATGTGGTGGAGCTGCAGGTCGTGGGCGCGTGACCGCGGATGTCGGTGGCGTCCACGGCGGTGCGGGGAACTCGCAACCGCTGCTGATGAGGCGGGCTCTGCCTCATCGCTACAGAAGGTGACGACGTCGAGCGGCACAGTCCATCCCGATGCCCCCGTTGCGCCGCCTGCCGTGGAGGAGCAGGTATTTGCACTTTCTTAGCTTGTAGAGTTAGTTGCTCCCTAGTTGCATTGGTTAGATTGTGATTCATAAGGTAGTTCCGATGGTTAGAGTAGTTGGTTTGATGGATGGGCCGGGGTTTTTTGTACGGGTTGGGGGGATGGGGGTTTTTGGACTAGGGTTTGTTGGATAAATTCGTTGCAAAAATGCTATGTTGTGAACTATGATTTTAGGTGCTGCAATGATTGGGTTTTTAGATTTGGATAAATTCGTTGCAAAAATGCTAGATGTTGTGAACAGATTGGGGGTTTTAATGCTATGATGCTTATTAGATTTGTTTTTAGTGCTCACAGTTTGGGGTTTTTAATGCTACTCAGATTCGTTGCCTTAGATTGGGTCCCTATTAGATTTGTTTTTGAATGCTACTCAGATTGGGATTTTGAATGTCATATGCCCAAATGGAATCCATTGATTAAGAAGTTATTTGATTCATTAGTATATAAATTTGTCCACAATATGTAGTTATATTAGCTCCGTTCTTCAATGTGTGTGCATGACCAATGATCAATGTGTTAGTTGAATGTCATATTGGGGTTTTTGATCAATGTGTGTACAAATCTAATACATTGATATACTAGTGATGGATGTGGTTTTTGAATGCATAGAGCTAAGGGGCACAGGAAAAAAAACCCCACTTCTAAAACATTTCTGATATTGGGAGTATATTAGCCCTATGATCAACGTGGCATGTGTGCATATCTAAATTTTCAATTGGCTACTAGTAATGGATGTAATTGTATATTCAGGAGGATGATGGTTGGGGGGGAGAAAGAGGAAGCTGGCCGACTACGACCCATATGAGGGGGCATTTAGTGACGATTATAAATATGAGGTAAGCCTATCCCTTGTTCATTTAGTTCCTTTGACATGGTGTATATGAATCTATGACGTATTAATGCAATTCATTCATGTGTGCGAGATGATTACGGAGATGATGTGTACAAGGGCAACGCCGCGTCCTTCACAGCCAAGGAGGTGGAGAAGATCAAGGCCAAGGGAGTTGCTTCTTTCTACAACCGCAAGTTCAAGAAGTGGCACTGCCTCATCGCACCACCAAGCCAAAGCCAAGGGATGGCCGCTTGATCACCTTCGCCTCATGCTGAGGATGTAGCGATTCATGGGAGGACTACATGATCGGGGCAGCATGCCGCCTCGCCAAGGCCCCGACTCCAGCGTGATGTGATCGATGATGTGATGTTGTGTTACTTTTGGTTTGGTTTGTTGAACTATTGGGTTACTTTAGGTTTGTTAACTGAATCTCGTTGGTTATGGTTTGTTGAACTGAATCTCGTTGGTTATGCTAGTAATCTGGTTGCTATCTATATTTGTCTGTCCTGAAATTTTCCTGTGGTATATTTGTCTATCCTGAATCTATGGTTAGTTATGTTTAGATGTTGTGAACTATGATTTTAGGTGCTGCAATGATCACACATGTTGTGTAGGAAATCAAATGCATGCTCCAAATGAGATCATGTAAACCTTGGCAAACCTGGACAATATAAATTCAAGAGAATGCAAAAACAAGTAAAACCTTGGCAAATTATCTATGTTTGTGTAGGAGATCATGTGTGCAAAATTTGAAGTGATTTAGAGGAGGTCACATAAATTTGAATTTGAGAAATGTGCTCCAAATCAGCTCCCAGGCTAGGGTAAACAACCCATTTGTAATCAAGTTTTTTTGGACCTACACTAAATGAGCCAAATGTTTTTTATTAACACATATTCACTTTCCATAGTGTAGATTTGAAGTCTCACTATTTTTTGAATTAATTTTCATATCTTTACATTTTTGTTTAACATATGCTTTAATATAAAAACTATTAAAAACACGTTTGAAAATATGAAAATGGAAAACTAACTTCAGATCCTTCTTATTCACTTTAAAATAAAGCTTTGGTGATTTTTTTAAAAAAATTTCAAAAACAGAAGGTAACACCACCTCCTCTCCTTGAAATCTATGAAATCATGTACATGATAGCTCATATGTGTGAAGATTTTCTCATGAAAATGACCATAGACCAAGTTTATGGTTTTTGGTTGGTAACATGTCACATAAGACAACATTGTGCGCAGGTTTTATATTTTTTTTTGATTTTTCAATGGTGCTCATTTGACCTCGATCGTGCCAGCTAGGGTTTTTCATGAAAATGACCATAGACCAAGTTTAGTATTTTTCCTCATTAGTTTGTCTCATAAAATGACGAACGTCGAAGGTTTCATATTTTTTTGATTTTTTTAAATTAGTAATGCTCAGTCAAAGCCTTTGAAACCCCGTTGACCAGCTCA